>CM032891.1:30960776-31103276 GCA_019176425.1 Megalops atlanticus
AGAGAGAGAGGGAGAGACAGAGGGAGAGAAAGAGAGAGGGAGAGGGAGAGAGAGCGAGCGAGAGGGAGAGAGGAGAGAGAGAGAGAGAGAGAGAGGGAGAGAGGGAGAGAGGGAGAGGGAGAGAGAGAGGGAGAGACAGACAGGACAGGAGCAGCGGGACAGGAGAGGGAGCGCTTTCAGCTGAGATGTGGGACGGGGTGGGGGTGAGGGTGGGGGGGAGATGGACTCAGTGGAGGCATAGGGGGGGTGTGGCTGGTTGGGACACCGATCTGGGTCACTCCTGCCTCTGTGCTATAAATAACCACCGACCGCCACCCGAGTGAAGCCCACATGCGAGACTCACGTTCCCTCACTCACAGACACACACACACAGGCACTCACAGGAACAGTACTCTCAGAAACAGCACGCTGAGCTCAGTGTGGAGGTGACACGCCTCTAACGACAGACTCACACCAGCATACTAATGAGCTCCAGTTCTAACGCTCTGCTAACGTTTCTGTGACGTGGCCAGCCAGGCTGGGAACGGCCCACGTTCCTCTCAGCTTGTCCCCTGGCTGGTTTCAGCAAGCTGGCCGCATTGTGCACCTTTGGCGATTCTGGAAGAGGCCAGGCAACCCAAGGCACACATTACTACCGGTGTCACTACGGCAACCACACAGCGGAACACAGTGCTCCTTCAGCTCAGTCCGCCGGGGTCAGCCCCGTCCTGTGGCCCCCACACCTGGGCTCACCATCACCTGTTCCCATAATTCCCCTTACAGCCCCCCGAGAGACCACGCTGCTGTGCCAACACAGCAGTACATCAGGGCTCCTGAGAATGACCTTTGACCTTGCGGCTGGTCATGTGATCCATCTTTCAGTGCATCTTGGGAAACCTCCCCACCATCCCCCTGAATTTTTGTTTTGTTCCCCCAGAATATGGCGATTTGCTGAGCAATGCCAAATCTGAGAAGATTTACTCAATATTACGCACAGGGGAAAAGCTGAAACCCCAGCTGTTAAAAGTAAGTGCATTTGAAAATGTTATTTTGGTGGCTATACTGGCAGGCTGAAGCTTATCAATGTGTGAGACTTTACATTAGGTACACAAAGCAAGCCTGCACAAGGATCAACAGTCTAGCCAGCTGGAATCTCACATGATCACAATATGTTCAAACACCTGTCCCTTTTTTATAAGGCAACGCCCATTTGGGTCAAAAGCTGGTGCAGGTGGGAGGTTCCTCAGGCAGAGAGATCAGGTTAAAACACCCTGGGGACGAATCAAAACCGGTTCAGGAAGAACAGGGTTACTGCAGGCTAATGTAGCATATAGGCTTAGCCTAGCTGATTCAGCCCTAAATATGGCTAAAGTTTAAGAAAAACACACAGCAGAGCGCAGTGTGAATGGGGAAAATGTTTCAGGTTAAAAGTATTCATGTAGTACGAAACAGATCCATTGGGCAGCTCTTCTCATTCACGTCCCAAGGTTCTCCTGGGACTGGAGAAACATATGTTCTACTGAGAAAGACAAACAAAGAGAGTGAGAGATGGTGAGGGGAGAGAAACTGTGAGCTACAGAGGGTAATATGAAAGCAGCAGCTGAAAGAGTGAGGAAACCTCTCGAGTTTTAAGCCCGTTTTTGAAATAAGTCTTTAGACGCAGTCACAGAGCTACTTACAGCGTTACTGTTTTTGTGCTCAAGCCAAACCTGCGGGGCTTTCGATTAACCAGAATCGTTACTCTTAAATCAGGCAGGACATTCGCGTGTGGCAGTTTACGGGGAATCCCGCACACTTCGCGATGAAACGCCATCTCAAACACACGCAGCGCATTACTAATTCATTACCGACGAGCTGCGTCTTACAATGCCGGTCATGCCCAGCGCCCCTTCCCCCGACCCTGTCCCACACTATCACGCACTCAAAAGACATCGGAACCGCTTAACATAACGCACATTCATCTACGACACACGCTAATAACCCCCGGGACGGGCCTCGGCAAGGAGAGAGAGGTGCGTTAGCGCCGGCGGTGCATCGCTGCTGCGCTGGAGCCGTCTCCCCCTCCCCTGCCGCTCCATCTTACCCGCTTTTGTTGCTCTCGGACAGCATGTTATCGGGCTCCGGCCCGGACCGCGCAGCACAGCTGGCCCTGGCGCGGCAGCGCTGCTGTGACCGGGTGAAGGGCTCTGATTCTGGCTGCGGTTTGGGCTGCGGCGGTATCAGAGCGGCAGGGAGCGCACAGCCGCCATGTTGGACAGAGAACACGGCGAGAATGGGGAGGACCCCGTCTCCTCTCAGCCACACCGGCCGCAGGGCTGCCCCGCTCAGCGCCTGACTAAAAGGTTACAACTTTTATGTTACCCAGTTATACACATGGATATGTACCGAGGCAATTCTGGGTTAAGTATCTTGCCCAGGGGTACAACAGCAGCGACCCGGCGCTTTAAATGTAAAAATGCACCATGAAGATCTTGTAGTTGATTATCAAAGTAAATAAAAGTGATCGACGATAATTTTACAATGGTCAATCCACAATCGCAAACACACCACCAACATTACCTTCATAGGCTATGCAGAGTTCGCACTTCTTTCCAATTTCACGTGAGTGTTACGTATTTAGTTACATGCGCCTTAGATAACCACGAAAAAAAATACCAAGCTGAATTCAAACTTAAACTGACCGTTACTTTGACTGCGCCCTTTGTTTCATATGTTCAAAATTACGTCTCTTCAAATATCATTTATCGAGCAATTCTAATGTTGTCTTCTTTAAATTCGTGTTGAGAAGAGAACCCCTTTCCCCTCACACACACAGCCCGCCTGAATTCCCCTGTACAGTTACTGAGGCCCCCGGTTCGCATCCGCACGGCGGCTCAGCGAGGGTCCTCCCGCATCCCCCATCTGCGGAATCGCGGTGTCACGGATGCGGAGCAAACCAGCTGTCCAGTACTTTCTACCCCAAAGAGCGTTAACTGGTCCAGGGTCAGTACTTAAATTCAAAATCTTACCTGATTTGCAAGTAACATTTCCTAGCACAAATCCACTGATCAACACTTTTCAAGCAATTTATCCACAAGGTTTCAATAGCTCACGGTATGACTGACACGTGTCCTACAGGCTTCACTGAGAAACATCTCCCATCTGTGTTTTACACACTGTGGTCAGCCTTCCAGCTGCACAGTAACTCCTCAACACGGAGCAGCGCAGAGCGATACAGCACTGCGGCCTCACAGCTCTGAGCATCCTCGAACCCGGGTGTCCATTCTCACTGCCTCTTCATCAGCTCTGACTGAACTGATGGAACTGGCCTCACACAGCACTGTTAGGGGGCCCCCCCCCCTGGCGCTGGGCATGAATAGTGTTAAGCTCACTGTGATTAGTGTTAAGTAAATTAAGCTCACACTCACTGGTCTGGGAGTGTTAGCCAGGTCTGACACTGTTGCCTGTTTAAATTGAATGGATGCACCTTTGTTCTACTGTGCTGGAAGTCGCTCTGGATAAGAGTGTCTGCTAAATCCATGTAATGTAATGTAATGTAATGTAACAATGTACTGCAATGTAATGTGATGTATAATGTAATGTAATATAATGTTAAGTAATGTCATGTAATGTGCTCCGCATTGGATTCCTAGGTGGGTCACTGCTCTGAACTGCAAAGCACTTCATCTGAAGCTTTCAGTAAATACCTATATCACAGGCAACAGGTAAAACCGGTACAGGCACCTGCTTAGCAAATAATAGTGATGGTTACATGTTTAACTGTTATGGAAACTGCTACCAGGCTGTAGTACATGACAAATATTTACACATTTAATTTAATATTTTTTCATACTCTTTTTTAATGCTTGACTCATGAACCCACTGGTGGATGTCTCTGTGTGTGTCCCACTGTCAGCGTGAGTGTGTGTGTGAGTGGTGTGTGTGAGTGGTGAGTGTGTGTGTGAGTGGTGAGTGTGTGCACATGTATTATCAGTGCGCATCACCATGTGCACACTGGTAACTGTATCAGCCATTGACTCTGATCTGTGAATACTACACTCTGTCTATCAGTGAGTGTACATTACTGTGTGTGTTTGTAGCTGTGTGTGTAACTGCAGCGTATGCTGGTGTGTGTAGCAGTGTGTGCGTAACCGCAGCGTATGCTCTTGTGTGTAGCAGTGTGTTCATATGCACAGTGTATATCAGTGTGTGCATGTGAGTTTCAGCAGCACTGAGAGACTGACCTGGCTAGGTGTGTCTTCTCTTCTCCTCCTCTCTCTGGGCATGGCTTCTGTCAGACACAGTGTGAGAAAGAAAGAGAAAGATGGAGAGAGATGCAAGGAGAGAGAAAGAGAGAGATGGAAGGAGAGAGAGAGATGGAGGGAGAGGTTATACAGGGTACATTGTGCATAAAATGGTGTAAAACCTAAGCAGTGTTCACACTGAACATCCTACAAGGACTTCAGCACAATGACTGAAATGGGACAGGTACATGCAGTGTATCTGCTAACACCTCACGCTGGACAGACAGGAGTGTTTCTGAGGACATCACCCCGTCTCTCCCTCCCTCCCTGGGCCCAGCTGAGGGAAGGAAAGACAGAGGGGATTGTGGAAGAGAGGGAGGAGGAGAGGAAGAGACTGCCTGGCGGGCGCGGGGTCAGAGGGAGAGAGAGACGGCTGGCTAACCTTCCTGTGGCTCGCTCCTCCCTCCTCCTGCTCCTGCTCCCCTCTCCTCTTCCGGGGAGGCCCTGCGGAGGCGTCAGAGGAGCCTCCCTGCGCAGCAAACAGCAGTTAGCACAGCATTTACACACTGACGCAACACAATGCACTGCCACAAAGCACGAGCAGCTTAAGGAGGTGACAGGAGCATTACACAGGTGTTTTGCAGGTGAGAGCTGCATTCCGCATGTGGAGGAAGAGAGGGGGCTGTCAGTCACTCACCCTCCTGCCGCTGGCAGCAGCTCGGCCTTTGTCCCCAGAGGAAGAGGAGGAGCCCGAGGAGGACGATGCAGAATCCGAGTCCGAGGAAGAGGAGTCAGTGGAGGAGGAGGACGGCCTCTCAGCGTCGCCCTCCTCTGGCGGGGGTGAGGGTGGCAGCACCACCGCGGCCGGCCGGGGTCTCGCCTCCTCCGCAGGGGCGGTCTCCACGGCGACACCAGCACCCTCTGCTTCAGGCGCGGGCACCCCGGGATCCGCCTGCTGGGGTTCAGCGGGGGGGCCGGCCTCCCCCTCCGGAGGGGGCGTGGCAGAGCGCAGTCTCCTAGCAACAGGAGAGCGGCTGGCGGAGGTGGCGGCAGGCGGGGCAGAGGGGGGCGTGTCCCGCAGGAAGTGGGATTTCTGAGGGCTTTTGGCGGGCTGGGGGGAGAGGGGCGCAGCATCGGGCTCGGGCGGGGCCTGTGACTCCTCCCTCTCCATCTCGCGGCCGCGTTTCCATGGCGGCAGACCGCTCTCTGCAGTGCCTCTCTGCGCTGCGCCTGCAGGGGGCGCCGTCTCGGGGGCTCCTCTCTCAGCTTCCCCGTCCGGTTCGGGGGCGTCTCT
This sequence comes from Megalops atlanticus, assembly GCA_019176425.1. NCBI lineage: Eukaryota > Metazoa > Chordata > Actinopteri > Elopiformes > Megalopidae > Megalops > Megalops atlanticus. The sequence goes on from CM032891.1 coordinate 30,966,273, forward strand.
GTCCCCGTCCCGGGCTCCGGCGCAGGGCTGTTTCTGCGGGGAGGGCGGGGCCTCGGGGCGGGCCTTCCTGCGGGGTGGGGCGAAGGCCCCCTCCGACTCCATCTTGCGGGCGAGCAGGGAGAGGGGGCCGGGCCGGCGCAGCTGCGGGGGCTCGGGGCTGCTGTCCGAGCTGGAGCTGCTGTCCAATCGCTGCAGAGCGGGGGCGGAACCCGAGGCTGCCCCGCCCCGCCGTCGGCGGCCCCGCCCTCAGGCACGTCCGGGCCGGGCGGGCTCTGTTTGGGGGTGTCGGGGAGGGGGAAGGAGGGCTCCGGGGGGGGGGAAGGAGGGGCGTGGGCTCACGCAGCTGCAGCTGGGGGGGGATGTGCTGGGGGGGCTGCTGCTTGCGTCGGGACCTCTCCCACACAGGCTGGCTGCCGGGCTGCGCCCGCACACCCCTCCTCTGCCCCACACCCCACTCTTCATCGCTGTCATCATCGTCATCCTCATCATCACTGTCCTCACGGGCGCGGCTAGGAGCCGGCTGGCCGAGCTGCAGGCCGGAGTGGGCGGGGCCGGGCGCGGTGGGGGTGGCGCCCTCTCGCTCCGAGGGGCGGGGCAGAGACAGGCCTGCGAGCACGCGCACTGAGAGCGAGGCCACAGCGCGGGGAGGGGCCACGCCCGCGGGGGCCTCGGGGGCCTCCCGGGGCCCGGACTCCGGGGTGAGGGGGCTGGGGGCGTGGCCTCCCCAGGACGCAGGCTGCGCCTCCTTCTGCCCACTCAGGGCGTGTTGCTGTGACGCCGTGAGAGCAGAGGATTGTGGGAAGGATACGGGCTGTTCAGCTGCCGTCCCCTCCTCTCCAGCTGCGCCAGCCTCTGGCCCCCCCGCCCCTCTCCCCCCTTCCTCTGCCAGCGGCGAGTGCAGGGGTGCAGACACCCGCTGGAGGGGGTGACAAAGAGGGGAGGGGAGGGGGGGTCAGGCATGATGTCACCACCAAAATCTGCTTCATTCATGGCAAAGCCTTTCTGCAGCAGGTCAGCGCTGCACTGCTGGGGTGGGACCCGCAGACTGACACCAGCACACACGCTGCCACCAATACTGCAGCTCACAGCACTCACACTCAGGGGAGGGGCCAGCGAGGGCCTCACCTGCTCTGGGGTACAGGAAGTGCTGCCGTTACCCTCTGCATGATCCTCTTCCTCCAGCCCCACCACACTGTCTGCCTCAGAGAGAGAGAGAGAGAGAGAGGGGGAGAGAGGGGGAGGGAGAGAGAGAGGGAGAGAGAGAGGGAGGGAGAAAGAGAGAGAGGGAGGGAGGGAGAGAGAGAGAGAGGGAGGGAGAGAGAGAGAGAGGGAGGGAGGGAGAGACAGAGGGAGAGGGAGAGAGAGAGAGAGAGAGAGAGAGGGAGAGAGAGGGGGAGAGAGAGGGAGAGAGGGAGAGAGAGAGGGAGACGGAGAGGGAGAGAGAGGGAGACGGAGAGGGAGGGAGAGAGAGAGAGAGAGGTCAGACTGTACTGAACACAGACTCCCAGACAGTTCTGTAAAAACTCCTGACGAGGCAGTGTGAGAAGGCAAGAATTAACCAGGGAAACGCACAGGGTTTCTCAAAAAGCATAGTCTAGCTGTCTCTTATGAAGGAAAAGGTTGCCAAACACACCGTGAGGAAACAGAACATTTTTAATACATGATACAATACATTGAATGTCAGCTCCTAAACCAGAAATTTTATCAGTGAGCTCAGCAGAACTAGAAGTTATCAGCCATTACATGATTTTCTCCTCTGAAAGCAAGATAAGAATACACCGAGCAAACACAAGCAGGACATGGAGAAGAAGACAAGAATCTATGGAGGCTGGGTAAAGTGTACTGGGGTAAACTACAGAGCAGTGCAGGCTGGGTAAAGTGTGCTGGGGTAAACTACAGAGCAGTGCAGGCTGGGTAAAGTGTGCTGGGGTAAACTACAGAGCAGTGCAGGCTGGGTAAAGTGTGCTGGGGTAAACTACAGAGCAGTGCAGGCTGGGTAAAGTGAGCTGGGGTAAACTACAGAGCAGTGCAGGCTGGGTAAAGTGTGCTGGGGTACAAGCAGCAGAAAGGGAGGCTCTCGCTGCCTCACCGTCGGCCTCGGCTGCCTCACGGGCCTCTCTCTCCAGACGCTGCCTCAGCAGCTCCTGCTGCTTGGCCAGGTACTGCTTTATGAAGCTGTTCTGACTCATCTCCTCCCCGATCTGAAACAGGACAGAGAAACAGGGTCTCACCAACAGCGAGAGACGGGGTCTCACCGATGGCGAGACACAGGGTTTCGTCGACGGCGAGAGACAGGGCCTCGGCGACGGCGAGAGACAGGGTTTCGCCGACGGCGAGACACAGGGTGTCACTGACAGAGAGCTACCCTGTCTCGCAGAGTGAGAGACTGCCTGTCTCTGCTGCTCACCTGGGAGTTGGGCTGGAGGCCAATGTGAGGGGTAGAGGTCCTCTGCAGATTCTCCAGCATCAGAGCCTGAAACACAAACACACATAACAAACCACTACACTCTGCTCTATAAACCAATACAATCTGCATTATAAACCAATTAAGCAAAGTCACAAAGTCCACCACAAGCGCACCTCAGCAAAAGGCTTACTATTGTGAAAGTCTGATAGGTGAAATAAACAGCAGTCAGACAGGACACTGTTAAATTCAAAGGCCAGCGTCTCAGGAAGAGCAGCACACCCAGAGGAACACGCTTTCAGACTCACAGCCTGCAGGTGAGCTGCCCTGTGTCACTCAGCTCCCTCTGTCTCAGGACTGATGGTGCTGCCCTGCGCAGGAGGCTTACACAGAGCTCTGTGATGCACAGTGACGGAGCCTCACAGACAGCTCTGTGCTGCACAGCGACACAGCCTCACAGACAGCTCTGTGCTGCACAGTGACGGAGCCTCACAGACAGCTCTGTGCTGCACAGTGACGGAGCCTCACAGACAGCTCTGTGCTGCACAGTGACAGAGCCTCACAGACAGCTCTGTGCTGCACAGTGACACAGCGTCACAGACAGCTCTGTGCAGCACAGTGACACAGCCTCACAGACAGCTGTGTGCTGCACAGTGACGGAGCCTCACAGACAGCTCTGTGATGCACAGTGACACAGCCTCACAAACAGCTCTGTGCTGCCCTCACAGGCAGGTCTGAGCTCCATGTCTCACGCTCTCACACAGGGAGCTGACAGGATTGGGCAGTGCGGAGGTTTGCCAACAACACAACCAGCAACCCCGACTGACCCAGCCAGAAGCAGGTCACCAGAGGACACCCACAAAAGTCCTGAGCACTAAAACCTGCACCATTAAGCTGTTAGCCACCAGTTAGCTGCCTGTTTCTATGATAGTCTAATTTTTCCATCACTGTTCTGTCAGCTTGTTTCAGCTCATTAACATGACAGCATCTGCTGAGCTTCTCTTGGGAATTTGCATGTGCAATTGATCAGTTTTAAGCACAATTTTTACAAGATCAATTCATGTGTCCTCGTTCACGGTTACAACGTCAGTGCAGCTAGGATCCGAAGAAGGCCTAAACACCTAAAGGGGATTATGGGAGATTATGCTGGGCGGGGGAGAGGGGAGGGGGCAGAGACCCCTGTACAAACAGGCTCAATGCACAGATGCCCTCCATCTGTCTTCCTGCACAAATGTGCTGGTTCAGACAGCAGGCGTGTGGCCCGGCAGCGCACAGGTGCGGCGGCGGTACCAGCCCGACCCCCCCGGCAGAAAGCGCCGTCTGCCGCGCCGCACAGAGGGCCACGTTTCTGCCGGGCAATCAGCGGCGACAGCGAACAACGCCAACAGCGCTCTGCCACCAATCACAGTCATTTGCAGAATTAGTTTTCCGTGCAAAACACAGGAGAGAGGCATGAATTGGCTGTTGGTATAACGTAGCATTACCTACCATATGAACATGTAGCCAGTCTACACTCGTTTATCATTTTATCGCTAAATCCATAATACTGCCGGCCGCAGTACATCTACAGCTAATGCTAGCCATCTAAGCTAGCTGAAGACCGCTTGCTACATGTCGGCTTGACATGCCTAGCGAGTTATAATTACAAAAGCTTGAGAATGGCATATTTATTGCACAGCTGTGTAAATAGCAGCCAGTAGCTGAGCTGGCCACTGTAACTTATAAGCGATTTGCACGGACGATTTACCCGGGCGCGCTCCCGGAACATCCCATCTGTCAAGCACACGCGTCCTCGGTGCTCAGCGCGCCCCCGCTATACACATCCAAACGCACTGCCACGGGCGGGGACGCCCCCTCACACAGACACGCCCCCTTCGGCCACCCTCCCACTCCGCGTTCACACGCAACATGCGCGACCCCGACGCCTACTCAAAACTACACCGACTCATAAAAACAGTCTCCGCGGGCCTGCCGGGCTGCCGCGACGGTCGTCAGCGCGGCCGGAAAACCGTGCAGGTTAAACTGCGTTCCCAGGTCCGAAAACGCTTCTGCACGACACGCTGCTTCCCTCCGCACAACCGGCCGGCAGAAACGCGTCAGAAAACCCGGGTGATGGAGCCGTCAGCGCTCGGCCTGCCGCCGCCGTCCGCACCGCTCTCCCCGCCACAGGCTCAACTCAAAACAGCTTTCCTGGCCGAAGCGGGAAACCCGCGCAAACTCACCCCTTTGAGGCGCTTGATGAGCGCGTTTTTCTGCCCGCTCTTAGGAAGCCCTCTCTGCTCCAGGGCGGCTTTTAAATCCGCCACTCGGAGCGAATGGAGCGGTTTCCCGTCTAGCGTAACGTCTTCGCGGTCCGCCATCTTGCTTTCCTGTCGTTACGGCTCCGGCCGCGGCCACGCCCTCCCAGTGACATCACAATCGGTGATCTCCGGGAGATTCCGGAGAGATTCCGCGCGCATGTGCGCTGATAATGTGAACTGTACATTTACACCGACACTCACTGTACACTAAGCGGCAGTTTTGCCGAAAGAATGCAAAGTTATACATTAGTTAGTGCACTGTCGCCCGTTTTCCAAAGTGTCCATTTTAATGCCGGTGAGCTAGCTCACTGTATAATGCACAGAATGTTCTCTGTCTGCCATGCTTTACTGTGCACTGGCGACATTCTGATGAACAAATGTATTTACATGGTGAGAGATTTATTCAGTTCGAAAGGTAGTAAATATTGCATTTACGTGTTTAAACCATTAGCTCATTACAGTGATTCTTTTCATTAAATTTAAATTATGTCATCTTATTCGGGAAACACATGAAAAGCTCAGGTCTAAAAAGTGGTTGTCTGAGGTGTAGAATGTGGTCTGCAGTGTGCAGTGTTGTGGAATCAGAGAAATCAGACAGATCAATCATTCATTGGGATGCAGAATTTGTCAACTTACATCATGTCAGAATGGAGACATTTTAACACAGCTCTATAGTTAATCTTGTTTGTCTTCACTCCAAATTAACTACCATTACTGTAAAAATTTTGAACACATTCATGGCATTTTTGTAGCAGATCTGAATGAAAGATATCCATCTCAGTCCACAAACTGTTGCCTTTTATGAAATTAAAAATATCTATACCATTCAATTAATTTTATGTTTAAAAAAGTTTGTAATGACAAACCACTAAGGCCAAATATTTATTGATGTAGACAACACAGGAAAAAACTCTTGCCTCAGGTTTAAAAAGCAAAGTGTATTGTTTTAACAAATACCACCCATCAACACACATCAGAACAGATTTAAACAGACATGGGGAGGACCTGTCCAACATCAGGGCTCTGGTCTCCCATACAAACAGCAGTCATACCAAACCCACTTTAAATATAGTGTAAAAAAACAAGAACAAATCAGACAGGAGAACAACCATCAAAAATACATTCTGGTACAAAACTGGTTACAGCTTCAAACTGTAGCCTTTTTTAAATTACTGTACTATTAATAAATTCACTGTGTGAAAACTCCCTGGTTATATATGCATATATACTGTTGAAAAACTTAACTTAAAACCATGCAAGAAGTATGATAATGAAGCATGTATTATCGTTATTATTAAAAATAATTTCATAAGGTTGTTGAACTGGGGAAATGCAATCGGGAGTGGTGACAGTAACCCTTGTAGCTCCAGCATAGCAGCCCTGAAACGAATAGCTTACTGCTGTAATACTGCCGTACTCCACTGGGTGGCGATTCTCGGGCAGCCACTAGGTGGCTCTCTAGGGACACAATATAAATACTGGGTTAAAGGAGTTTATACATTGTTCTTGGCACTAGGGCATGTTGTCCAGTGTGGTCTGTCCTTGTCACAGTCTCACCCCAGTGAGTGACTGAGAGTGAGACAGGACACACTGCAGATAACACACAACGCAACATGTGGGGAAGAGTTTTCGCTGGGACGGGCGTTAAAGCAGAGGGTACTGTGTGGCATCGGTTGATACTGGTGTTAAAGGTTAAACTGGAAAAGGTGTTAAAAAGAGAAAACAGTGTTAAAACAGATGTTTGCACAAAGAAGGGTGTTAAGGCAGAGATGTTTACAATGAAGAGGGTGTTAAAGTAGAATGTTACACTGAAAAGAGTTTTAAAAAGAGGAGGGTTACAAGGTTGTTATTGTGGAGAGGAAGGTTCTGCTGATGGAGACGGAAGCAGAGAGAGACAGAGAGTAAGACACATGAGGGAGAGGCCCATATGTGACATCATCATCTGTGACATCACCTTCTGTGACATCACAGACGAGGGAGCCGCAGAGACAGGAATAGTCTGAGTCTGAGTCCTGAGTCTCTGATGGGGTCTCGCATGTGACTGCACACAGCCAGGGAAACGGGTTCCTGTTGAGACCTGTGCGTGTGTGTGTGTGTGTGAGACAGAGGGAGAGGGAGACCTGGCAGACAGGTTTTGGAAGGGCGGGACTAAAACCGTGGGAAAGAACACCTGCCCCTTTGTGGCTCTGTGTCTCTGCCTGCGTACCTGTCTCTCCCCTCCCCTGTGTTTACTGTGCTTTATCATCTCTGTCTCAGGCTCATTCTGCTTTTCTCAGGGGTGCGGGGGGACATTTCCATTGTCTTTAAGGCAACCCTACAGGATATACGACATTAATGATGATAATTATAATGATACATGATCCTCATCGTTTTGCGCCTCTCTCCCCCTCAGCACCACCTCAGTAAAGAACACTGCACACACCGCAGTGACACACACCGCTGCCGACCCTCTGGGGATTCGGACAGACAGACAGACATCTCGCTCACAGGTGACCAAGGCCCAGGGCCTCACCATGTCATAGAGGGCTACAACATTCACACGAGGAAATGCACCTACAAAACAGGTCCACCAATCAGGGGCAAAGACATGTGATAAGGGTGCTTGCCATTGGACCACAGGCGCCCACAATCTGCTGCAGCACTGCGCGCGCGTACACACACACACACACACACACACACACACACACACACACACACACACACACACACACACACACAGTGAGTGACACGCACATGCACACACACACACGCGCACACACGCACACACACCAGCGCATGACCACACTCAGTGGCTCCTTCAGACCCACTGCTTCAGACGCAAACAGCACCATCGCTAAATTCCCTCCACCTTCAAATCATACAACCAAAACAGAATAATACATTAATAACAAAAAAGGCATTTAAAGGGAAGATGTTTATAATGAAGGCTTCAGGATATATCTGCGAGTCGCTGCAGCAGTGTGGAGAATCCCGCGGCATGCTGGGATAGCTCGGCCACACGGTCCACCATTTCCTGCGTGGCAGGGACTGATGGGTAATTCTGGGCTGCTCCCTTGGTTGCCACAACGACTGCTTTCAGGGCCTGACACAGCCGCCCTCCTGAGGTGGTGACCTGTAGGGCCAAATGCATTTGAGTTTGAATGTGAATTTGAACTTTGAGTTTTACTGTGCATTCTTTATTTAAAGAACAGTTTAACCATTCAGTTTCAGGCTGAAAGTAAACATTATTCCTTATTTGAATATTAACTCAGTGCGGGTTTCTCTGACCCTGACCGATGCCCCAGACTGCAGGGATGGCCTTGAACATTGGAATGTTCTGTCTATGTTTTTACTTTTTTTAAGTCCCAAATGAGTAAAAAAGTTGTAATGATACAGCACCCGCAGGGAAAGGCTGTGAACACAGTGAGCCCAGATCTACAGACTACAGACTGTACAGCGTAACGGCTGTTTTACATCACAGTTTATTTCAGAAAGACCTGGGAAGCTGACCTTTGCCCTGAGGTCAGGGGAAGACAGCAGGCGGGACAGTGTGTCCCCGATGAAGACCAGCTTATGGGCCGTCACAATCAAACTCTTCCCCCTGGAAACAAAGTCGCGGGGCGGCTTGTTCCCCTGCACGCTGGTGAAGAGGTCGTCGATGGAGTTGGCCAGGCAGGACAGGTGAGAGAGGCTCTGTGTGGAGTAGAAGGACAGCAGCTCCGAGTCCTCCAGGGAGAGAGAGACCGGCAGCGGAGGGGACGGGCTGGACTGCAGGCAGAGAGAGTGGGCAGGTAACACACACCATTTACAACTGTACCAGATACAGAGAGAGAGAAGGACTAACACTGTAGAGTGAGAGAGAGTAACAGAGACTAACAGAGAGAGAGAGAAAGAGAGAGGAAGGAGTGGTCTGAGAGACAGAAAGAAAGGAGAGGGTGGATACAGGCAAGATCATACACTAAGTAGATCCACAGTTAGTAACCAGTGTGCTGTGTGTGTGTGCCAGTGTGTGTGTGTGTGAGTGTGTGCGTTTGGGGAAGGGGTGTTTACCCGCTGCTCTGCCAAGGGGGGGTCAGCCGGGGGAGGGGTGTTTTCTGTGGGGATGGGCACAGACGGCTCCAACTTCCCCTATGGAGAGAATGAAGGGTTAAACAGTGAGAGTGCTGTGAGGATGTAAGGATTCACAGAAACATAAAGCAATATCACACAAGCTGAATGCTAACCTGTTTTACTGATTTGCTGGAGGAACAAACTGGCAGAAACATATTTACACATGAATTCATGAAGGCAAAGGTGATGTGAAATGAGCTCAGTCAACTTGAAGAGAAGACCTAGGCTAACGATGTGCCGCCCAGAGCCGGGCTAACGATGCTCCGCTCAGAGCTGGGCTAACGCTAACGGCGCGCGCCTCAGACCCGGGCTAAAGACGCTCCGCTCAGAGCCGGGCTAACGCTAACGACGCGCGCCTCAGACCCGGGCTAAAGACGCTCCGCTCAGAGCCGGGCTAACGCTAACAACGCGCGCCTCAGACCCAGGCTAACGACGCTCCGCTCAGAGCCGGGCTAACACTAACGGCGCGCGCCTCAGACCCGGGCTAACAACGCACCACTCGGAGCCAAGCTAATGATACGCCGCCCAGAGTCAGGCTAATGATGCGCTGCTCGGAGCCAGGCTAACGACATGCTGCAAAGAGCAGGTCTACCAATCAGGACAGGGAAGGAAGCACTGACAAATGGGCCTTCAATATTGCCATTTTATGAGGAGAACACTTAACCAGCCAGATATCTATAATCTAATGAATACTCCTACTGACGCCCAGAGAGACACTAACAGACAGATGGACAGACTCCTGGACACAGACAGACAGAAGGATGTGTGTGTGTGTGTGTCAGTCTCATGCTAACCTGCAGCTTCACGTATCCCCCACTGTCTCCCCCACTGCAAGCAGGGGGCGGGGTAGCGGTTAGACCAATCCCTGCGTACTCATTCCCAAACTCCTCCTCCTCCGGCTGCCCGTTGGTGGGGATGAGAGGTGGGGGCGCGGGGGCAGCGGGAAGCTGGGAGGGGGCCGGGGAGGGAGGGGCCTCTCCTGGATCCAGCTGCCCTTGCGGCCCCCCATGCCCACGGTCAGTGGCTTCACCTCAGCCACCGGCAGCGCGGGCAGCGGCCGCCGGGACAGGGACTCCTGGGAAGGGAGCCGGGGCCGGCCCAGCGCAGGGACAGCCTGGTTCTGTAAGAGGGAGGCCGAGTCCTCCAGGGCCCGGCGGACCAATGAGAGCAAAGCCTCAGAGGGAGGGGAGGAGCTACCGACGGAGAGGGCAGGGAGCAGATCGGAGAGGCGGGACCAGGCCTGCTGGACAGGCAGGGGGGCCTCCGACTCTTGGCTGGCCTTCCAGACAGACAGGATCTCGGCCAATGAGGTGGCCAGGTCGCGGGAGGGCGGGGAGAGGGACGTGGAGTTCAGAGCGGATTGGATGAGGGCGGAGAGGGAGCTCCTCCACTGGACGTCCCCCGAGCTCGTGCTGGAGACGGAAGAGCGGCGTGTGGAGGAGGGTGGCGCGTCCACCGTCAGGGCAGGCATGTCGTAGATGCCGCACTCTGACTCGGCGCCCTCGTGTGGCTCCTCAGAGAACAGCACCGTGTCCGCCCGCCTGCCTGATCCTGGCACCGAGTACAGCTGGCCCTGTTCCGCCTCGCCCCCGGAGCCGGGGGACAGCTCGCTCGGCCCCGCTGACAGCCCAGGGAGAGAGGGGACACTGTACACATCCTCCTCTGCCTCGCTTCCTACTGCAAGGGCTGCTGGGATACTGTAGGTTTGCTGAAGGGTGTCTGATGTAATGGCCAGTGGCAGGGTGGGGACATCGTAGACCTGAAGGAGAGAGAAAGAGTGTTAGAGAGGGGGAGAGGGATGGAGAGGAAGAGACTGGATTTTAAAAAGCCATGAAAAAGGATTCCTACACGTTTACATATTTTACTTCATCCTTCTTTCAGCAAAATATAATACATAAAGAGGAAAAGCAAAAGAAAAAAAACTCTTCAAACAACCAAAGGTTTTAAAGAGAACAAAACAAAAATGAGAGAAAGATAGGGTGTGAAAGAGAGGGTGAGAGACAGAGATAAAACTAAAAAATGCCCATTCAGGAGGAACTGCAAAATTCCGATTTATTGTTTTAGTTATTATAAAATGTTTGGCAGAGAGAAACAAAGTGAGGTGAACAGGTGCAGTGTCCTTGGGGAAGGAGACAGATGGAGGCTGCAGGGCCCTCACCTCTGACCCTTGGTCAGCCTGTGGGGGGAGGGCACGGGGGGTGTTATAGATGCTGTCATCCTCACAGGCCACTGGTGCCACTGTGTGCTGCCATCTGCTGGTTGGAGGTGTGTCATACACCTAAGAGAAACAACACAAACGAACACACACAAGAGGATCATGATAAGAGTCAACCACTAGCTAGAATAAAAAATCCTAAAACACACTAAACACACTCTGCACTGCAAGAGAATGTGCTGATTTATTTTGGTTAGTTATAGATACAAAAGGATTACCTAACACATGAGGTAACTCAGTACTTCAAGGACAAAGGTGAGTAATGTGTATGTAGTGTCTAAAATCCATTTCCTCAGATGAGTAAAGAAAGCAATTACACAGTCACAGAAACACACACTGTGTTGTCACAGACAGCAGAGCACAATGGACAGCACAACAGACAGCACCTGGTCCAAGCCATACAAGCATACAGAAACAGCAAAGTTAGGGTAATCAGAAAGAATTAGTAAAACAGAGCGATATGAAATCAGCAGAACTTTGATTCAGGTCTTGGCTTAAACTGTCAGTCTGCACAAAAAAATCAACCATGTGAAGAAAGAGAAATGGCGTGATAGTCCAAAGATGTACTGATAAGTGTAAGGTATAATTTTAAACTTTATTGTCCATAAAATACAGATGATTGTCCATCTGAAGGAATGTCCTTTTCAGACAGGTAAAATGCTGCACAGGTTAAGACAAGGCCCGATGGAGCAACTGAAGAGAAATGTTTTACACTCATGATAGCCTGTATCATGCCGTCGCTAATTCTGTTACATTAGATGGTTGAAACACCCCCCCAGGGGCTCCTGAGATATCTGAGGACAGGTGTGGGCAGGTGAGGTTTGCCTGTCACACCTGCACCTGCAAGGGATGCACCCAGCCTCCTCCACAATGAGGAAGGAAACTGACGCTGCGGAGAAGCCTGCGAGGAAAGCTGCCCTCCACTGCTCCCATCATGCCTTGCAAACTTACACTGCGCACACAGTGATCAGAGAGCAGCCTTGCATACCGAACACTGTTTACTGTTACAGTCAGGGTGAATAACCTTGGGCTGTGAGCTGTTTTTCTCAGTGCTATCGTCCGCAGGCTTGGCTTTCTGCCTAACGTTTCTGCCCGAAGCTGTTCGCTCACTGCCGGGGGGTCCCTTCCCAGCCTTTCATATGCGCTGCGCTAACTTCAGAGGTTCACCTTTCTTCCGAAAAATGCTGCACACTGCGTGCATTCCAACACTGAACTCAGTATCATGTTTAAATATTTGACCTTTAACCTGCTGATTAGTGTGAGCTTTCACCCCTCAGTCTGTCACACAGAGGAAAGTAAAACTGATGATACATGATGAATCGCAGCTTCTCTGACCGATCTTTACCAGAACGCACACTTAGCTCCCTTCCTGTCTGGAAAGTGAATGCTTACAGTGCCTCTTCTAGCAGTCTGATGTCAAAGCTGAAGTCACACCCTCCTGCTCTCTGATTGGTTGAGCAAACTGTTTTCCACAATTCAGTATTCAAGCATAGTATCAACTCATAAATTAATCGGTTTGTCCAGAGTTACAACCTCCTTCTGAAGGCACTGCTACAGAGCAGATTACAGAAAATGAATAGTTCTAAAAAAAAATCCCCAAAGCCATGAATAAAATATGCAGTATTACCTCCTTGTGACAAGCATACATCTGTCTCTGACAAAGTGATTCTGGAGCACTTTTGGATCACTGTGAGCAACTCAAAGTGCTCAAAGCCGTTTGACTACACCTGAGGAACAGGCCCTTCCTTCGCAGCCAAAATCAGCACAGACCGGGTCTGGACAGATTTTATCTAGTGAGCCTTCACCCTCGGTGTGCTGGAACCCACAACCCGCCGCTGCGGAGCCAGCCGTGAGATTCCTGTCCCGCGGGGCGAGATCTCTACCCACAGCCCACATCAGACACTGCACGCGGGTCCAGGCACTGTGGAGTTCTCCCTTTCTCTGACATACAAAGACGTGCCTCCCCGAAATAAACACACACTGCAGGAAGAGCACACCCCGTGTGGATTAGAATGGAACAGTCCACGCACCTGCCTCCAAAAATCTACCCTATCAGCATGTTTGCATGGTGGCGGTTTGGAGTGGTTTCAGTTGTTAGCATACCCAGCATTCAATGTGAGGGAGTAAAACATCACACCCTTTCCCTCCCACAACTCAGCCGCCAGCAGGTCAAATTCCACAAGACCCACTCAGAAACGCATCCATTTCACAGGAAGCAGAGGTCACAATCTACTCATCTGTCCATCACCCCCCCCAGCCACTCCACCCCTCACCTGGTTGCTGAGATTCTCGTCGTCTGGCTCTTCGTACTCTCCCTCCTCAGACAACTTCTTCCTCGTTTTCTTCTTCTCCTCCTCCATCTTCCCATCCTTCTGCCCCTCCTCGTTTAGGGCAGCCCCGGGAGGGGCAGACGGGGGCGTGTCCTTCTTGGTGACCCCTCTGACCGGCGGTGCAGGGGGCGGAGGCTTGCGGGCGAAGTTTGGGGACCCCTGCACCCTGCCACGCCCCGCTCTCGGCAGGACGGGCGAGTTCCTGATGGAGGCCTGGGGCAGCTTCCCGCGGCCGCTGGGGGAGGCGGGGTTTACGGCCTTACCCGCAGCCCCGGGGGGGCCCTGCGGTCGGGGGGAACCCTGAGCAGGAGGGGGGGTGTGTCGGACTGACCCCCGCCGGGGGAGGGGCAGCGCTGGGCACCGCGCCCTCCCTGGGGAGTTTCCGCTCATTCTGAGGAGTTTTGGGGAGCCCCCCTCGCAGAGAGGGGGTTTGGTACAGCCCAGGAGCCTCCTGCCCCACAGCCTGAGGGAGGAGGGCTGCTCCGTTTGAGGAGGGGGGCGGGGTGTTCTTCTTGGGCCCTGGACCGCGGGTGGGGCACACATCGGGGGTGGAGCTGCCTGCAGCGTTCCCCGTGCCAGTGGGCGTGGTGTGGGCGGGGCCTGCTACTGCCCCACCCCCCGTTGGAGTTTGGTACACCTCCTCGCTGGACATCACAGTGACCCTGGGCACAAGGTAGCAACCCTCCGAACTGCCCACCCCGACGGCTTCTCGGGGGACCAGGTAGGTGTCGGCCTCCACTCCGCGGGGCTGGGCGGGGCCCTCAGGGGCCACCCGGGGGATCCTGCTAGGGGCCAGGTACACGGACTCGGACTGGGGTCCCCCGCGGGAGTTGGGGTCGCCCCCGGCAGCTGGGTGGCAGCGGGGATGGGGTTGGGGGGGGTCTGGTACAGGCTCTGATGTTTGGGGGTGCCTGCGTCGGCCCCTCGGCCCCGGAGGGAGGGGGAGCGCGCTCGCCCGGTCACGCCCACCTCCCAGTCCGGCCGCGGGCGCGAGCTGGAGCTGGAGCGGGTTCGGGGCCGGCCCTCGCCGCGGGGCGGGGCGCCCAGGCTGGGGGGAGACAGGTACACCCCCTCCCCCGCGTCTCCGCCCGCAGGGGGGTCCAGCTGAGCCGCCCGGGGCACCGGGCCGGGAGACAGGTACACAGAGTCCTCAGCTGCGGGGCGGGGGGCGGGGCAGGAGGAGGGGCAGAGGTAGACAGGGGCGGGGTCTGCGCTGGGGGCGGGGCATGGCTGGGAGGTGTTGAGGAGGCGCAGCCGATTGGCCGGCGCGATGCCCTGTCGGCCGTGCAGGGAGCAGAGCCACCAGCCGGGCCCGCTGCTGTCCTGCTCCAACACCATCAGGATATCCCCCTTCCTGAAGGCCAGCTCCTCCGCACTCTCCGCCACATTGTCAAACAGAGCCTTCGCCAGCACCGTCTGAGACGGACACAGAGAGAGAGAGAGAGCGTGTGAGAGACATCAGAGTTCACAAAACACCCCACCCCACACAGAGATACCATCAGACACACACTCACAGCAGAGAAACTCGATTTACAAGTGAGCTGCGACCCAACTCTTCCAAACCACCAGCTCAGCCTGACCAGATACACAGTTCACTAAACAAACACTCTTTCCCTGTGCACAGACATGCTTGGGTCCCTAAATGAACAGCTTATTTGTAAAAGTATGGAACCGGTCTCTGAGAAAGCAGAGTGAGAAGATGCTCCACTGCCTTGGTGTGGGCACAGAGCAGCCACACCCTCCCCACTGCTGGGTCTACGTGTGCCATGTGTCCGTCTGTAGCTACAGCCTTGAACAGTCCTCCGCTGCAGTTCAACACAGTGTGAGTGAGACAGAGGGTGACCTTCATTGGTTTTACCTCAATAAATCATTACAAACCAAAAAAGAAATTAGGTAAAATATTCACAGAAATAATTTTGCTTTTTGGCAAAATCAATCCCTGTCAAACCTCCTCAAAATACAAACATATTTTAAAAAGGAGATCCAATACAGAACTAGACCCCCCACTAAAGAGCTACACCCCTTTTTAATAGAGCCAAATTCCCTCTAATACAGAGCCACACCCCCACACTAAAGAGCTATACCCCCATCTACTACAGAGCACACTACACCTGCCTTCAAAGCTTTAAGGGACAGAGACAGGATGTGAGAGACAGAGACAGGAAGAGAGAGGGGGGAAAGAGGAGAAGGGAATGAGAGGAAGAGAGAGAGGTGATAAATGGATTAATCTAATCTATCTCCTCTGTGAGGAACGTCTCCACAGTTCCTACGGGAAACAGAAATGCACAGAACACAGGCGCCATCAGGACAGAGGGACATCCCAGCACCCTCTACAGCGCAGCACAAACAGGAATCCGAGATGACACACTCACAGAGACACTTACAGTACTGCGTCAACGGCCGTCTCCGTTACTGTCATTACTGTTGTGTTTATTTCCTACTGGAACCCCTGCTTCGGCAGCACTACACACTTACGCCAATGAAGCCCCATTCACATGCGAACACAGAGCTGTGAGCACTGCAGACAGGACTGCACACCATGCGGAGAGCGTTACACTGACAAACAGTGAACGGAGAGAGCGAGGCACAGAGACACAGGGAAATGTGTAGGAGAAAGGACAGATAGAGGGAGGGAGGGGAGACAGAAAAAGAGGGAGAGAGTAGGGAGACAGAGAGAGATAGAGGGAGAAAGTGGGAGACAAAAAACAGAAGGAGAAATTGGAGACAGAAAGAGAGAGGAGAGAGAGGAAAAGGGGGGAGTTGGAGGGAGAACGCCTGAGAACAGTGAGCTACTGAGTGCAGACAACAGATATTGTCCATTTATTCGTGTTCAAACAACACTGACTAACTGGTACAT
This sequence comes from Megalops atlanticus, assembly GCA_019176425.1. Classification (NCBI taxonomy): domain Eukaryota; kingdom Metazoa; phylum Chordata; class Actinopteri; order Elopiformes; family Megalopidae; genus Megalops; species Megalops atlanticus. The sequence goes on from CM032891.1 coordinate 30,982,468, forward strand.
TAACACTGGCCTGATACGGAGGGAGAGAGACAGTGGAGGTTACTGATTAAAAGAGACAGAGAGAGAGAGTTAGAGACAGGGAGAGGGAGGGAGGGGGAGGGGAAGCCACATCTGTCCCCACTTTAAGGGCCTATTGTCAGCCCTCATCCATCGGTCTCCCCGGGGAAGGAACCGCACTGCGCCAAGCTGAGGCCCCTTCCCCACCCCCAAATCACCAGCCAGAGACCGGCAAACACAGAGGGGGAAGAGGTAAAGACAGAGGAGCACAAAAAACTACAATAAAAAAATCCTACAATGCTCTGGCAACACTGGATAACTCCTGTCATGCCGATAAGGCCGTTATGAATCCTTTAAGAGGACACAATTCCATAATTACAATTTACCCCTGTTTACACTGTCTGCATGCTCACTGGTTTAACTGTAACTGTTGTACACTCCTGCTTCTGCAACAATTATATTCAGCTGCTCTTTGGCAATATTTACAAAATGTATTCAGTGCCAATAAAGCATTACAAATGTAACTGAATTTATAGAGACCGACAGAGAGAGATGGAGAGTTAGAGACAGAGAGAGAGAGGGGGAGAGAGAGAGATGGAGAGATAGAGAGACAGAGGGAGACAAAGAAATAGATGGAGAGAGAGAGACAGAGCTGGAGAGAGACGGGAAGGAACAGGGGTCTTCCTCAGAGTGTGGGGTGCGCTCCTCGCTGCCACACAGTGCAGAGTGCTCAGGTGACACACTGGACAGCTCTGACCCCGAAAGGAAAGTTTCACATTGAAGCCGCAGCACAATTTCACAGTCACGGGTACGATCACCTTCAACATCATCATCACATACACACAGATGTGCAGCTCACCTGCTGTGGAGTAAACCCATGCTGGTAAGGTGAGTGACAGTGTGGCAGACAGACGGGCAGCGAAACGCCTCCGCACCCGCGGGACTCACCGACAGGGTCATGGTGACGGCGGCTCGTCCTCGGCTTCACGCTCTCTCACTCGTCTGCAGGCGCCGGGCCCGCTCATCCACACACTGTGTGGGCCATCGGAACCAGAACCAGGGCCGGGGGGAGCTGATCTGCGGGTGGGGGTCAAAGGTCACTCTCTGTGACACACATTGTCACGTGACCCAATGCAAAGCATCCCTGCTGCTGTCACAGCCACAGAGCAGCAAACACACATGCAACATTCACTTTGCCAAAGGCCTACCACATTTTATCATAACCAAAAGGCACCTCAGATAAATAAATATAACCCAACTGTGATGGCAACTAATAATACTGAGTAGATGACTGAATTCCAACTCAAAGGTTTAAGTTTATTAATAAATACTCATAACTTGAATGATCAAGACATGATGGATCATCCTTGCTGATGTTATTTCTTTTTTGGATGCCTGTCCAGTCTGTACATGTGTAAAGGACGGTTAAACCGGTTTCACCAGTTAATCTGTGACAAGCCATCTTCACAATAATTCAAAACAGACACGCCTTTATTTGAAAATTAAGTAAACTGCACCTTTAGAAGTCCGCATAGCAGAGCTAGGTAAACCGCTTGCGCTTAACTGGGGGTCGCAGGAAGAATGTGGTCATCAGCACATTTGTCTGGCACGGCCCACTGTAACTCCAGCCGATCCGAGTTAAAGTTGATTCTATTCAGACTTATTCCCAATGATCGGTCCGACGAGTAAACATTACCAAACAAATTCGCATTCCTACTGAAGGTGCAAAGACTGATTTTAAAAATTAAGATAACCTATTATCTAAAGGTTATACTGGGGGAAAATGCATGCAGTCTTTATTACTTTTGGATTTCTATTCTTGGTGTCATATTACAAGCAGTGATGATTAAAACAGTTCTGGTGATAAAGCATTAAAATAAAGCGAATGAGACCTACTAATTAGCTTCACACGCGGCGATCTGCGACCATCCGGCGACCGTCCTGAACATTAATAAATGTATCTACACAACGCCCTTAGTTGGATTTGAAACAATTGCGTGATTGCATACACTTTTCACCAAAGATTCTTTGAAAAATGCTTTTGTGTTGCTTGTACCTTCAGTCTGAAATAGCTCTTTTCACTCCAGGTCTCATAAACCAGACAACTAGTGACCAAAACCCCCCAAATTCAGCCACGTTTTCGCGTTTCAGCCCAAAAGCCACAAGCGCTCGCTTAACCTTTTAAATGCACGAACAGCCCGACCCCGCACAACAAACTCACACGGCTCTCCAGAACAAATAAGGTTTCAGATTTAACACTTGCTTATTCTTCCAGTAAGCATTTCTGTATTGAAATAACGACAATCAAATTCCCGTTTAAGTCAACCAATCTAATGAACCCTGTGGTCGAAACAATAAGAGGGGTTAAATCCAACTAATTTTCCATCAATCTCTTATGAATAAAAAAATAATATATTCAAACCTACCGTTTACTTAAAAAACGTGGCAATCAATAATCCGGGAAAGCACCCCGCTCCGAGCTGTGATCGGTCCCGGTGAAAACGGCCATGGTCGTACGGTGCCCCCGTCCCTCTCGCTTTCTTTCTCTGTTTTTTGTTCGCCTGCTTCGCCCTGCCCGTCTCCGTGCGGGAGGCTCGGTGTAGAATTACAGTGCAGCCAACGCGCATATGTTACCCCAGAGAGAACCGGACTACCGTAAAACTAGGACCACACAAGCACTACGTTTTGCATGCTGGTGTGCAAAAATACGAACCATCACCTGACATTAATATATTCTGCATTTTGCTGAAGTGCAACATTGCTTCAACTGTACAGGATAAATGAACCTACCACACTTATACTGTATTGTTTTAGTTTAGACAGCGAATTAAAAAAAACCAGTCTCGACCGCCGGACAGGCTGAGGGGAGGGAAAGGGTTCTTTCCCATCTGAGAGCGACGGGCGGCCCAAGACGCTACCGCCCCTATTCTCTGCACATTACGGTAGTCGACATCCGACGCATGTCGCTCCGATGCGCAATCTCCCGAGGAGCATGAGGTCACACTTGACCGTATAATAAGATAATCACCGCATCGATATTGAGCTTGTTACATTTTGGACCGACTGTCAGCATATTTGCTGAGCTGTGCATCACCTGGTGGACTCAGCCTCACTGAGCGCATAAAACCAGCCAATCTTCAGAGGATAAAGTTGATCTTTGATACAAAACAGCAAACCTCCCGACTTCTCCAGCCTCACCTGGCTGTTTCAGATGGGTTTGTTGTCAGTCTTTTAGCGTTTTACGTCATGCACACCTTCTGCTTTTGTTTGTTTTGCCCGCATGAATCACTCAGATTTATTCATAACTGTAAATATTCACTCCACTAATATAAAAGCTGAAAATATTTACTTTATGTATGTTTTAAGCTGTTTGTGTAATTGTATCCCTTCGGGCTGAGTGCGTTTTGGTTTTGTATGTCCAACTGTGAGACTATTGTTACTGTCTTTTAAAATAACAAAAATAAAAAGAATTAATTATGGTTATACCTACAGCATTAACCCTTGTCTTTTTGTTGGAGAGTGTAAGCCTTTCATGTATTTAACCTTTGCCCTTGTGAAAGAAAAGAAAGAATGATTTCCTAATAAACTCAAAGCATACCAAGGAGAATTGAAGCTTGCTGGAGGAATTACTGGGACAACAATGGCAAAACAACGCCACTCTTCTGTGGGTAGAAAGGCAGAATGGCATCCAAGGAACCGTGCTTAAACGGCGAAATAATTCAGAGGCTAACAGCGCCCCTCTGTGTACAGGTGGACCCTGTACACAGCATGTTGGAAGTGACGTAGGGGCACATTTTGCATTACTAGTTTATTTGCTCAGTGGAATGACAGAGTTGCTCAGTAACACACTAAGATTGCAGAATCATATTATGACATATAAGATTATTGCCTGGTACTATACAATCATTCACACACAGAGTGCAGTGAGACATGCCATCAGCGGCTCAGAGCTGGGCTTGGTGTGACTGGCGCTCAGTGAGATGGTCCTGATGGGCTCTGTGTGGCAGCAGGGGGCTCCTCTAACCTAACCGTGAAACAGTGATAGTGACAGAATAAATAAGGAGGACCGTGTCAGGCTGAGAGAACCTTTCCGTGGGAGCTCCGCAGGGGGCAGAAGGGGGAGCTTCCTCGGCAAACGCAGATGCAGCCTAAGGTGAGGTTGAAGACGCCGGGCTCTCGGCGGTACCGCCGGCCCGTGCCGAGCCGCCGGAATGCTACCGGGAAGGGGTGCGTGATGGGGAGGGCGCGGATGTGCCGGTACGAAGGCGTCTCACAGTGAGCCTGTTCTACAAACTGCGGACACATGTCTGGGTACTCTACAAGCCTGAAACACCAGAGACAGGAGAGTGGTGGTGAGGGTGTATGTGTGTGTGTGTGTGAGAGTGTGTGTGTGTGTGTCTGTGTTTGTGTTAATGTGAAAGTGGGAAAATGAGAGGGAGGACTGAGAGGAAGAGGGAGAAATAAATAAAAAAAAAAGAAAAAAAAAGAAACAGTGAGCGAGTGAGTGAGAGTGAGTGAGAGAATGAGCATGAGTGTGTGAGATAGAGAGAGGGGCAGAGAGTGAGAAAGAGAGTGAGAGAAAAAAGTGAGTCAGGGTGAGAGAGAGAGAGACAGAGAGCAGCAGAGTGCTGGGAAAAGGAAAATAGCAGAGAGGGAGAGAGTGAGGGAGAGAGTGAGGGAGAGAGAGAGAATGGGTAGACAGATGGCCAGCGCCAAAGACAAAGCTAAGAAAAAGGATGAAGCACCAGAAACTAAATTTAAAAAATGTATTCAAAGATCATAAAAACCAAAATATTATGCATAACAGCAATAACGGGAGAGCCAAAAGCACAGTAACACCTGTAATGACAGAACTCACTCATACTTCCATGGGCACAGGGCCCACTGGGCCATTTCTCGCAGGAGAGGGTTCACTGTGAATGTGGTGGAGCACTGAGGGAAAGGCTCCCCCTGCTGGACAGGAGTCTGATTGCAGCTTTCACCTAAGCAGGAACGCCCCCCACACAGACAGACATACTGCAACACACCAATGTACAGAAACGTATACTGTAAGACAGACAGACATGCAGGCAGACAGGCAGAAAGACAGACAGCATGGGTCAGCCAGTTGGCCTCTACATTGTATTTTGCCAGTAGTGCCAGTGTGAAAATGACTGTAGAGAACTCCTGTCTGCACTGTGACTTTCTCAGCCCAGCAATGCAGATACAGTTAAATAAACAGCACTGAGAATCCACCTAACAGCCACTGTCTGGCCCCTGAATATAATGTCTCTTATTAAATGATAAAAACTCCCATGGAAGATATATGGTTTAACACTGAAGAAACATAATCACTGCGGGAAGAGGAGATATGAGAGATGAGCTTCCTCTGCCAAACAGAGGAAAAGGCAAAGAAAAAATTCACAAGCAAAAAGAGAACAACACTTACCAGAAAAATGGCTTTGTGCATCTCAGTGATAATCTGAACAACAATCCAACAGTGACGGGGATCAGGAGAGATTTGCTTGCTCTGATGGATCCTCTCGGCCTCAGTCAGATTTATACACACAACCCATGACATCAGAGCGCTGGGCTATTCCACCCGGCGAGCTGAGAGAATCACCCTGGCACATGCCACAGGCCAATCACGTCATCAGCCTGGCACGGCGTGGGAGGATGGGCAGAGAGGACAATGGCGCGGGGGGCTGATTGTGTCACAGGCCTGGTGTGATGACAGGAGGCACAGGTACCTTACGCATGAGCGAGCGACAAAACGGGGGGCCGGGGCGTGGGCGGAGTGTGCTTTATTATCGTGCTGTGTCAGCTTGCCCATACACCCCGGCGTTTGTTAAATCCTTTTCATAACCATGAAAGGCACCTGTAGGAACAACAGAATAACTTTCCACAGGGATGACCAGGGCCCTCATATATCAACAGTGCGTAGAAAGGATTCTAAATTCTATCGTAGGAGTCAAATTTAGAATGTGCGTAAGTACAAAAAAATCGGTATTTATCAAACGTGCGCAGGCTGGTCGTACGCACACCAGTAAGTAACCAGCATTGATAAATCCCACACCTTCTAAATCACCATGCTCGTGCACTATCAGGTTAATTTGCATTCTGAAACGCCCCCAATTAACCATATATGGTATGAACAATCCCTTTAAAAACACGTGGGTTTTGTTTATTCCCTTACCGGAATAATGGCAAAGCGAACCAAAAAGAGAAACTTTTCAGAAACATAAATTGAAGTACTTGTCGGAGAAGTGGAAGCAAACCAAAAGGTGTTGTTTAGTTCACTGAGCGCAGGTATAACTAACAAGAAAAAAATGCAGCATGGGAGAGGGTCACAGATGCAGTTAATGGTGTCGGGTCTGAGAGGAGGACACCTTCAGAAATAAAGAAGAAATGGTTTGATCTCAAAATAATTGGCAAAAAACGCGTGGCCGCATACAAGCGGGAAATTTCGACCACCGATGGAGGAAAAGGCACGGCCGAGCTTTCGGCTTTGGACACGAGGATTGCCAGTATCATTGGCAAAGCAGCCCTTTCTGGCATCATAGAACACGGAGATAGTGACACCGTGGTACCCACAGAGCAAGCTGGATCATCGAACATCCAAAGTGATGGTAAAAAAACAAAGCCACTGTTTCCACACATTTATTTCGACATGTATCGCAACTTGAAATGATAAACTATGAAGTAGAAGTTTACATAAGAAATTACAATGTTACAAACAATATTACCAACAAATGTTTTCCATATTATTCAGAAAGTTTGTCCGTTCCTGTGGTGGTGACGCAGGAGGACCAACGGCCATCCGCACAGTCTTCTGTGCGTCGGGAGCCAAGGGTCTTGACAGACGCGGTCCTAAAAATCAAGAGGATACAACCAAGGCTATAAGTGAAATAAAAGAGCAACTGAACACCATTTCCAGTGTATTAATGGAAATCAATGAGTCACTGAAACAAATAGCGTCATGTGCATCCCAAATGGTTAATAAAACTTAAGACTGGCAAATAATTGTGAGATCAGTCATTGTGCAAATATATGTACACACACACACACTGAAGCCGGCTAATGGGTAGACTTGCCTAAAATCTTTGTATGATCCTAGCTCTCGTCTGAACGGCAATGGCATTAGGAGGTGCAAGGGGCACTGCGTCAGGCTCTTCGTCAGGCATGGGTGCATCTGGTCTTGGGGGTTCCTGCAGGGGGACACCTCGTCTGATGGCCAGGTTGTGGAGCACACAACACGCCGTAACGATGTTGCATACTTTTTCAGGCCGAGTGTCCCCCCGTGCTAGACAGACACAGCCATAGACCTTTCAGCAGACCTATTGCGAGCTCAATTGCGCATCTAGTGCGCGCATGGGCCCGGTTGTAATTTTGCTCCTGCGGGGTTCTCGGGTTGCCTAATGGGGTCATGAGCCATAACTTCAGTGGATAGCCCTGATCACCTAAGGATGCAAGTTAGATGAGATACAGGACATGTTAATTTATCCTAGTAATAGTATTTGAAATGTGTTGCGCAGCACTCACCAATAAGCCATCCATCTTCAACAGCTCCTCCCTGTAGACGAAGGCCCACAGAGCTGTTCTGCACAATGAATGAATCGTGCGTTCCTCCAGGCCACCGGGCAACAGCATTTAACAGGGTCAAACGAGCATCACATATGAGCTGAACATTGATGGAATGATACCCCTTCCTGTTAACATAGTTAAATTCGCTCTGAGATTGTGCTTTTATCGCTATATGGGTGCAGTTAGGAAATTCGGCGATGGCATAAAATCCCCGTTTGACTTTGGCTTGCTGCAGATTTGTGTAAGGGAACTCAATGTAGTTTGGGACCAGGGAAATTATTGCATCCAACACTGCAGGCAATATCTTGCTCATTGATGGCTGAGAAATGCCGGATCTGTCTCCAACCTCACGCTGGAACGTGCCGGTAGCCAAAAATCCCAGGGTGGATAGAACTTGTATATAAACAGGCATGGCTTTCGTGCGTTTTGTTTCGCGCTCCAACATAGGTCCCAAATCACGGCATAAATCGAGCAATATTTCTCTTGGAAAGCGGTACCTGCTCAGATGCCATTCAGTACTTCCCGCAAACAAGTCAGCACGCTCTCTGAAAACGCACTCCCTGCGGAGCGCACGGTGGGCTAAATCTCCTAATAATGCAAGATGAACCATGTTACATTTTCAAATCCCTGTCCCATGTGTGCTTTTATACCTTTTTGCATCAACTTGGTTACATGTCTGATTGTAATTATACAAATTAATTAATTTAGTAATTATAATCAACTACAATACTAGACAGATGTTCACATCACACATTCGCAATGGTTTCTACTTGCGGTTTTGCTATTCTACCACTGGGTGTTGTGCATACGCATGGTCAGAGATGTGCGTATATGTACGCACATTCCTAAGCACAAGTACAAGTTCATAAATTCCACACTTTGCGCAGGAATGATCGTACGAAACCATTACGCACAGATCTGTACGTACGCACTGTTGATAAATGAGGGCCCAGGAGCCCAAAGTGACGGGAAAAACTGGCCCATTCCACCAGGGAGAGAGCTGGGTCCATCAGCCAGAGTGTGTTTATCTCCATGAATTTAGCCAGTAGAGGAGCGAGAGCCACACGCCAGAGATCACCAAATGACGTGGCCACTAGCGGAGCTTCAATGGGTGCCGTGGGTGCCGCGCATCCATGGCCGAGCCCCACGGCTATCAAAAATAAATTCTGGAGTCAGCAGCGTTGGTAGCTTACACTATGATCACTTTTAAAGATGTGTTCAACAAACGCGTTAGCCACAGTTTCTGGTGGATTTTAATCAAAGATTTTAATCGATAGTCCCCTCTAAAACACACACACTCATGGCTGCCTGCAGAGGGAGAAATACGCCGCACTATGCTCTGTACCTGTAAACAAACAATTAATGCTCTGGTTCCGCAACGTTCTAGAGCGATTTTCAGACACGAGATCTATGGCCAAGATATATCGGGCGCTTAACCCGAAACACTTATTTAATTCCGAGTCAGTCCAAAGTATACGCGAGTTGGCAATATATTACAGTAGTGATGTTTCTGCTTCCGATGTTCCTGATGAATACTGCTGCTTTTGCTAAATTTGCAGAAGTCTGGAGATGGATGAGCTCTCCACTGGTCAGATTTTAGGATTCTTATAACCAATGACATGGATCGAGCGTTCCCAAATATGGCTACACGTTACAAAATATATTTCACAATTCCTGTGAGTAGCGCACTGTTAAAAACTTACTTGCGTGCCACCATGGGCGAGGAGAGCCTCTCACAACTTGCGTTACTTTTTATCGAAAGAGAGTTAGCTGCAAACATCGATTTGGATAAGGTGGTCAACAAGTTTGCAGGAATGAAATGTCGCAAGGTGAATTTGACAGGTTGATGTTGCTACACTTAATATGTTGAAAATTAAATCTTTTCTATGTCTTTTTTTCTTTTTTTCTTTACCTTACAGTTCAGTTATTTGCGCTTGGCGCATGATGATTATGGCTACGGCCTGCGTGTGCTCTAGCATATGTGTGTTATGTTTGCAGTAAACAAAGAAAACGCACACGCACTAACAGATGAACATAATAAGCTAATAAAAATGTTGATTTCGTGTAATTCACTGACTTTGAATTAGTGGATCATTGATTTCATTTCCCACCAAACAAATTGTCTAGCCTAAACTACGACTTAATTAGGACAGCTGCGGTATAGAAATAGCATACTTCAGTGTGCAAACATGTTTTCCTTGGTGGTCTATAGACTATCAGGGACACAAAGTTGTGTGCCTAAGAAGAACACCAGCTGTTCCACTGATTCTGATCATTCGCACCCATCGGCAGGAAAGGCAAGCTCCGCCCCTGCTCCAAGCATCTTCAATAAAGACACACAGCCCACCACGCAACTGTTTTATGTGATGTCCTTTATCTCCGTCTGCTCATTTTCCTTATGGAGCCATGTTTCGGTAAAACAGATAAGATCACTCCACCTGAAATCCCTTCTCTTCAAATTTAACTCTAGCTGCTACTTAGTCCGATTTATTGTTTAATGACAGCACGTTTGATAAACTAGGCTAATCGCTGGGAACAAGCGCCCGCCGCCGCGTCTTCGCAGTCGGCTCCTTTCCGTAGGCTGCTCTTTGAACCTCCTCTCTTAGTTTTTATTTCTTTATGCTATTCCGTTTCCCAGAACAAAATTCAGAGAAGGTGTAGTCGCAGGGCAGAGTATGAGGACTGTCAGGAAACTCCCGGGAGAATGTGTAAACGCTAACGGAATGGTCAAAGCCACATATAGCCTATCGTGTAAAAGTCAATTTCATACTTCCTCATAGGCCTACATCTTTGTGTCAACATATCCTATATTTGTGTACCTTTGTGTTTATATTAAAATATGTTGAAATCTAACCTTGTAGAGATTTGCAGTAATTTCGCAAAGTCAGCTGTATGTGTATCTAACAAACTTTCCGATCAAATAAACTTTGTCAAATAACTCCAACCGCAGTATTATGTATTTTGATATAAAAATTAAAGTCCAAGGCAAACAAACGAAAGTCACAAAGCACAATGGGAATCGTTCATCAAAATGTTGTAGGATGTAGGATTCATGACGTGCGCAAACGCGTGCTGATGAATCCTATAACGAAACACCTGCCAACCATGTAAGGCCATTCTGACTTCCGGGTCACAAGTGTAGCCCAGATGCGGCTGAAAGGGAGAAAAGGAGTATATTTTTTCTGATTTAGAGATGTAAACAAGGTGGATTCTAGCAAAAAAAAAAATCATACTGAGAGCAGTGGAGTGTATCACTTGTCGAACAAAGCGCAACTTTGAAAGGACTCCAATATCCAAATCAATTTTTAGATAAAAACGTTTGTCGTCTTGTTCAACACTTTGTATCCGACAAATAGAAAGTTTGTGGGAGTAGACTTTGCTGACATAAGTTTTAAAAAAGCTACACAGCTATGTGTGATTCATTCCTAGACTCAAAGACGCTCAGTTTTTTCCTATACGGGGCTGAAACGCCCTGTTCTCTGCTGCGATTCGGGTATAGGTCTTCTTTCTGGCGAACGAATACCACGTTTCACAGCAATATTGTGGAGGACACAGCAGGGTAAAGGGATCTTGCACACGTTCTCTGCTGTGCACAAAGTGTGTCATATGTTGTGTCAAAACACAAGCACCGGCCTTCTTGGCACAGCGATCCAACGCGCTTCATGCGCTTGTGTGCGGTGTTACGCAGTCTGTCGTGTCATCAGCCAAGTTTCAGCCCTCAGATATGCATCAGCGCTGAAGACGGCCGCTTGACCGAACCTTTTGCTGATTTGCACTTCACCCTCTGCATCTGCGTTCACCTTCTGTCTGTAGGTGGGATTTTCAGTCCCAAGATAAAACTGGTGCGCGGGTTAACTGTTGTATCTGTTTCCCGAAACCCACAAGACACCTGTTGTAAGCACTGAGCTCAGTGTTTGTTTATAGGCACAGAATGGAATACTTTTCAACACATAACCTCCGTCACCTACTGTAAAGATAGTTGTGCAATCATAAGCCTATTGATTAAATGACTTAAATGACTTTGTTTAGTGCAAATTGAATCGCGTTTGTATGTATTTCGAAGGAACAAATTACAGCTAAGAACAGATCGATTTCAAAATGTTCCTCATGTTGATCGTACGCACAAGCAGTTATCTATTTCCATTGTTGACCTTTAAATGGAACAAAATGGATTGAGGGTTATCAGATATGGACTTTAAACGCGTTCTACAGCATGCTATCATACTTCCAGTAAATATGATGGCCCATTGCCAGCTAAATCTCGTGGCTCATACTTTGAGCTCTATAGGAATGTAAAAACTGAAGGCAAAACTCAGACATTTCGAAGTTTGACGGGATAACAGGCTGCTGAAACTTTAAGTTCAGTGGAGGATTTGAGTGAAAGAAGAGGTAGGTTCATTTTGCATTTTTTCCAGGCAGACTGTGAGTGAATGGATCCAGCCCTACACTCTGTGTTTTGAATGGGGTGGGGAGCACTGTGAGTTTTTGGCCATTAAGCCCCGGGTGCAGGCAGGCTGTTGCGAGTTTGTCTCGTGTTCCATGCCAGGGCTGTCAGAGCTGCCTGAAGCTGGTAGTCTTGTCTCTGCTTGCTCGGTGGACACATGGCGCAAAGTTTCCGGGCGATGGTGGATGACCTCACTGCGGCACTTAGCTCACAGTCGCTGGAGGATGATGTCACTGCGGCACCCGGTTCTCATGCAGTGGTGAAAAGGGTCACCATGACAGTCGGTTCACGGAAAAAGGTGAAAAGGGTCAGCTTGGCAGTCTATTCACGGGAGATGGGCGATGATGTCAGTGCGGCTCCCAGCTCACTGGAGATGTTGGGTACCATCACCAGGGCTCCCAGCTCACTGGAGATGTTGGATACCATCACCAGGGCTCCCAGCTCACTGGAGATGTTGGATACCATCACCAGGGCTCCCCGCTCGCTGGAGTGCCTGGATGAATTCGGAGGGCTGTTTGAGCGGATGCTGGAGCGTGACCCCACGCACCGTGGCAGGAGGGTGTACATCATGTACCACGGCACCACCCTGACGGCGGCGCTGAAGATCCAAACCCATGGCTTCCGCCAGTCCAGCGACGGCATGCTGGGGCGCGGGGTGTACGTCAGCCGCAGCTTCCAGAAGGCCAGCGCGTACCCCAAAATCCTGCCCCCCCTGGAGAGCCGAGTCGTCCTGAAGCTCAGCGTACGGGTGGGTAAAGTGATAAAGATTGACAGGCAAGGCCACCCCCTGCAGAAGAGCTGGCACGACCACGGGTACGACACGGCCTGGGTGCCACCTGACTGTGGCATGGTGACCTCTGGGCTGGAGGAGGACTGCGTCTGGAATCCCAAACGCATCAGAGTCCTACAGGTCATCCATGTCGAGTAGTCTCTGCTCCAAACTTCATATTAGCAATGATTGTGCTGTTAAGGATTACCAAGTGAGAATATGTCATTGGATATTTACTCTATGTCACTTTTAATGCTTATGATTTGAAGGACACATCACAGGAAATTGAGTTAATCCACACAAAGGTTCTCTGATGATGCAAAGGTCTGTGTGTTTGCATCTCCATTCATATCTGTCTGCAGACTAAAGGCTGTAATCCTGTATTTCACTGGTAAATAACCACAGCTGAACATTGAAATTCCTTTATTATAAAGTTTATTCACTTGGAGTCATTTCATCTTCAACAAGATATATTAAGTACATTCCAGAACTTCAGATGAATTATAAATGAACGCACATGTATCATCTTCATTAAACCATTTTCCTCCTTATTAATCAGTATGAATAGTGTATGAATAAATATGGAAGGCACTGAACATATGTAGTGTGCAGTTCCTCTGAGAAGCACTTTAGCAGGGTTTACGCATGTATTTCAAGTCTAAATCAGCTTTTTCCATAATCAGTGGAAATGTATTAATTTGACATAGCTAATGATCTATCAGTGAAGCTTTACTGTGTTATAATGTTACACGTGATATGTCACTTTGCTGCAAATGTTGGATTTAATAAATTGATTAAGATACAGGTCCAGGATTTTCTTCTCATTCTGCTTGACGTTTGGACACACTGGGGTATAAAACATATAAAAGACTTCTTGGCTTGAGATAGGTTTAATGCCTTTGCCAAAAACTTTGTCCTGTATCCCTTTGCTGAGTCAAGGGTAAAATGGTTTAAACAGCATTTTTCCTTTTATCTTTTTACTGGTTTTATTTCTGGTTTACTGTGCAGTCCTGCTCTGTCTGTTGGAAAATAATGGTCACTGTTTGCACTGCTGTCGTGCACTCTGGGACTTGTAGTCTGAAAAATCACTTTTGGCTCAATACAAGTGGCTCAGAGGATTAGGATACATTCAAAGAGGCAAACCTACATTTGTAAAACTGGCAGTTTGGGTAAGAAGGAGACAAAGCATAAGAAAAGGAGTTTTATATTTTTCAGAAAATAACGTTGTACACATATGTACAATACATCACCTATGCCATATCTCTATAGTGCATTACAAACACCACACACCTACATTACATTACATACCCCATACCTCTACAATACCGTACATACTGCATTCCTCTACAGTACCTGACAGACCCTTTACCTGTACAACACCTTTCGCATGCCTTACGTCGGCACTATGTTACACAGAAAATATGTCTGCGACACATTACCTGACATACACCTGTCTGTGTTTCACATACTGTATAAAACCTGTCTGTCAAGGCTCGCTACCTCAGGGGAAAGATGTAATAAAACAAACAGGCTGATGGTGATGAACTCAAATGCAGGGAAACCATCTGACCAACATGTGTGCAGCTCAGATCTTCGTCCTCTGAAGTCTTAATTACAGTTTCTATTGCAAAATTTAAATCACAATGTTGCAGGTAACCTACAAACTAGAGAGGAAAGTTTGAGGACAAACTTTAAGTTGGCTTGAAAAAACCTAGCATGATAGCATGGTAGTAGCATGGTTGTAGCTAGTAGTGAAAAGCTTTACTTAAGAGATGGTCTGAATCTGTGGCGGCTGTAGCTAACCATTGTGACATCAGTTGCACGTGTTAAAATGTTCAGGTTCTGAATGTTCTACCCATGTTAGTCAATGGGAAATTTTGATGTGAAATTGTGAATTGTGAAAAACTATTTTAGGTACTGACACAAAAAGCACAAGTACTGCAAACACATACTAGCTGAAGGTACTGGCTTAAAACTTAAAAGCTGTAGGAGGAGTTATGTACAGAAAATCAGACAGAATAAGAAGAGGCAGAAGAAGAGAAAATAATAAGAACGGGAAGATGGCTTTTTCAAGCCATCTTTATTAACAAAGGTGGACATACTGTAAAATACAGTATCAAATTTCAAAGGAAATTTCATGAAATCAGACCTAGCAACCACATCAAATTTTCTGTGTGGGGATTTTGTTTATTTGTGTTAAATGCTGATCTTTGTGTGTCAAAAGTTATCCAAGGGACAGTGATGGACATGATATCCGGAGCCCTAAATATTACATACTCATTTTGAACAATGTCCATTCCCATGTAAATGGTGCACATAAACTATAAATGCATTTTTTCCACCAAACATAATTACTAATCTTTTTTTCTGCAGAATGTTTTTGTCTGATCAGTCAGTGTGACTGACAGGAGAGATGATCAAAGGGGCAGAGTTTGTTCCATTATTATTGAGACCGGGTCTGAATAATGGATAGAGTGCCTCAGTGAAGGTGTAACCAGTGAAGGAGTAGATATGAGACCTGGCCTCCACATTGTAAAAGGAGACCTGACCCCCCTCATAATCCACATACACCCCCACTGTCCTGGGCTTCTCTCTCAGGGGGAAGGGGGCAGTGTCTTCGGTGTTAGCAAGGTACGCCCCAGTTTTTAAACGCACCGTCCAGAAACCAGCTTGAGGGTAAAACCATATTCTGCCCTTTCTGCCAATGTTACTGGACACAACTCCCACAGTCCAGTCAGTTTTATTCTGCACTCCCACCTCCCAGTAATGTCGTCCTGAGGTTAACCCCTCCCTTCCCAGCACGCACACGGTGTAGTTAAACCTCTGTGGGCTGTCAGGGAGATTCAGCCGCTTGCTTCCATGCCTCACTTCCTTCCTGTTCTTGGACAGGAAGAGGCTGGGATGTGCTGTATCAGGGTCCAGAGTCACATCCACTGTGGAGACAAAGCAACACACAGCCCCTCTGTGTCACACAAGGGGAAGCCACCAGCCATCTCTGCGGTGTGTCTAATTTCTATCAAATCTGCATTTTTTTAAATATGCCACCATCTTTCTGTAAATAATACTAGTTTTTGCACTTCTGGTTAGATGCTAACTGCATTTCATTGTACCTGTACTCTGCACAATGACAATAAAGTTGAATCTAATCTAATCTAATATAATCTCTTTCTGTAATTAGAGCAAAACTGCAGAGCATATCACTTTAGAAATAAAACTGGCGATCAGATACAATGATGCTTTAATACATGAACAAAAGGCTAAGCTGTATTTCATGAACCCCCTTGAACAAGACAAGGCCTCAAAACATGCCTGAACCACTACATAAAACCCTCTGATCTGGGATCATTCAGCATGTCTATGGTGTCAACATGCCTGAACCACTACATAAAACCCTCTGATCTGGGATCATTCAGCATGTCTATGGTGTCAACATGCCTGAACCACTACATAAAACCCTCTGATCTGGGATCATTCAGCATGTCTATGGTGTCCAGAGCAGAAAATAAAGAATCAAAGCAGAGCTGAAAAAGACATGGGGCCATGAGAGGGCCATAAACCTGATATACAAATATACAAGAATACAAAAATACAAATCCAGGGAAAACAATGCAAAACAAAACACAATATTATGTGTGATAATTATATGTGCTAGCCATTTGAATATAATGTGATAGAAGGACAGCAAATCACATGTTAATGCATGAAAGTGACATAACAGTTCAAACTCATCCACAATACAAAGTAAACGGGTTCGACAGCTGTGGGAAAAATCAAACCTTTTCAAATCCCATTTAAAGAGGTGTTGGTTGAGCTGCACTTGCAATCTTTCACAGACCTGACTTTAATTCAGCTTCTCTGAAAATCCTTCACAAATCACACCCCCAAAATAATCCCTCAAAATAAAGTGGGTTTACTTCTGTCCTGTGTGACATAAACACCATATCCTACCTGCTGCGGCTCGAATCCACCTCCACACTGAAACGAGAATCATTTCATTAGATTCACTGAGCTCTAGACTACATTCATATTGCTGTGTGATTCAATTCACCCTGTTGCACAGTTAGATTCATCGTGCTGTATGATTTGATTCACTGTGTTTTTTATTACATTCACTGTGCTGCATGGGATAGATTCACTTTGCTGTATGGGATAGATTCACTGTGCTGCATGGGATAGATTCACTTTGCTGTATGGGATAGATTCACTTTGCTGTATGGGATAGATTCACTTTGCTGTATGGTTAGAGTCACTGTGCTGTATGGGATAGATTCACTGTGCTGTATGGGATAGATTCACTGTGCTGTATGGGATAGATTCACTTTGCTGTATGGTTAGAGTCACTGTGCTGTATGGGATAGATTCACTTTGCTGTGTGATTACACTCACTGTCCTGCATGGAGTAGATTCAATTATTAACATTTTATTGCACCTGAATGGAAATCAATTGAGTTATACTGGGTGTTTTGTGGGAGTGGTTTCAGTAAAGAAGTAGAAGCATTACCTGGTTTAATGACGATAGCATGCTTTTCTATGGGAAAACAAGGCCCTGGATTAATCATATGGTTTTCAAAATCATAAATGCATTTTTGTTCATTATGATTATATTTCCAAACATAAAAAAATATCCACTTTTTCTAAATTTCATTTATCATATTAAATTAAATTAAATTAAAAACTCCCACAGACTTACTTGATATTTCTGACATTTTGTCTACAACTGAGAAACAGAAGTAAAAAACATAATCATAATCATTATTAGCATCAAAAGTATTATTAAATGCGTAACTTGGATTATAATCAGCATAACATTCCTCATAAATTAGCTATACATCATGATTTTATGTTATACCTAATGATAATGTATATATCTCTTCACATTATACCTAATAATAAAATATATACTTTTTTTACATTATACCTAACAATAAAGTGTATGATTTTTTTCATTTTTATGATTTTTTTATATTATACTTAAAGTGTATACTTCTTTCTGAGGACAGCTGGTCAGTAACATGAGAAAGATGAAGGAACGTACTGGCTGGGTTGGAATTATTAGGCAAACACATCAGATGAGTGAAGTAGAACTGGTCCAGATCTTCCACATGCATCTGCAGCTCTGTCACACATGCATACAACAAACACACACACACGCACATGCACACACACACACACACACACACACACACACGCACACGCACACGCACACGCACACACACACACACACGCACAAGCACATGCACATGCACACACACACACACACATGCACACTTTGTAAAAGATGGCATTAAATTATATTTGAGTCCTTGTGTTCTAATATAGTGTAAAACTATACAAAATATACTGAAAACTGTTGAATATTGCTGGTATCAGAGACTGACCTGAGATCAGCGCTGAGCTCATCTCCTGAAACTCCTTCATTTCAGTTTCCAGTGCAGATGACTGCTGACCTGAACAAGTAATGAAGAGATTGAAATTAAATAATCAATTGGAATAAAATCATTTGGAATAAAACATGCAGCTCATACAAACTCTCCTTTCCCTTTAAATATGCAAATGTATCAGAGGACAAAACCCAGAGGAAGCGTTTGACAGTCCACAGTACACATGCATAAGTCTGTACTGTATGGGCCATTCGCGTGGTGTGTCCAACTACACACTTTCCCTTGGGTTTATTTTCAGACATTGATGAACTATTTGCTCAAACTTGACATAAATGTCAGGCTACAATGATTATGAAGTCATATACATTTAATCTGTATGGTGAAATACTGTATGTACTAAAATACAATGCAATACAACCAATGCAAATGCATTTTTAACATCAAATATTAGGTCTTCAAAAAAGGGTTTTGCATCAGACAACAATGACAGTTATACAGAAACAGTGCTTCAGGTGTCAGAATTGCTCCAGTCCCGTGAGCACCAGGGCTGGACATTGCTAATCAGATATTAGACAAGTGGCCCAAGTTTCTTCTTCTTCATCTTCTTCTTCCTCTTCCTCGCGTTCTCGTTCTTCTGTGTCTGATTTTGAGCCTGATCACCGCGGTGCGTTTGAGGTGTAAGCATACCGTGGAGGGGGGAGGGGCTCTGAGGGGAGGGGCTTTGAGGGGAGGGGCTCTGAGGGGAGGGGTTCTGAGGGGAGGGGCTCTCTCTGCCAGGCTCTGCTGGGCTGAAAGGAGGAGGCAAAACTGTGGGACGTTTCAGACGGAGCTAAACCTGCAACCCCCCCGCGCCCGGGCCCAACACAGCCGCCCAGGCCTCAGGCAGGACACAGAGAGCAGGAGCAGTGAAATTTCATTCAAAATGTCACACTGCAAAGGCCAGGCAAGGCTGTGGTTTAATAACATGTGGATGCCAAGCACAGCTAATAGTAATGAGTAAAAATCACAACATTTCATTCATACCCACATAAACATCTTGATAATCCGCTGCAATTTCCCAAACATGCAATAAACTCCTCAGTAACACAGTAGAGGCCCAGTCCAGTGTGGTTCTGTTCTGATAGTAAACTCCTCATTAACACTTACAGTAGAGACCCAGTTCAGTGTGGTTCTGTTCTGATAGTAAACTCCTCAGTAACACTTACAGTAGAGACCCAGTTCAGTGTGGTTCTGTTCTGATAGTAAACTCCTCATTAACACTTACAGTAGAGGCCCAGTTCAGTGTGGTTCTGGTCTGATAGTAAACTCCTCAGTAACACTTACAGTAGAGGCCCAGTGCAGTGATGAGAGAGATCAGAGTGATGATCCACAGAGAGATGAACAGCAGTGATGTCCTCTTGTACAGAGAGTCTCTCCCAGTACACCACTGACCCACTGAAGAGGAAAAGGGGAACTTTTATATGCACGATATCATGTTGCTCCCAGTTGCTCTGTACATAATTCTTTAGCTGTGCTGCAGCTTGAAAGCACACAGAACTGGATCTGATCCCTGTGGCTGAAACAATGTTAGGTGCAAGTGCACCCCCTAGTGAACAAAACTATGTATTGCAGGGCTATTACACCAGATCGTCTCTCTATCACCAAATGCCAAGCAGAGAGGCAAGAAGCACCTTTAGAAACAGGGATGTGGACCCATGATGCTGTGATGTAAGGGCAGACAGTATAACCAAGAGGCCTCTGGACTAGTACACCAGGTTATGCTGTGTCACTTTCTGCTGACGTTAATCACATTGCCCAGCGATATTGACTCAAACAGCACTCTACCAGGGCTGGCTCTGTGCATGGGTATATACTCTCCCGATGATGTCATCTCCAGTCCCACGGTCTCATAGGTGTTCTCCAGCCCCGCCTCTCTGCTCCCTGACACTGAGACGCATTAAACACGAGAGAGAGAAGAGTTTTAACGAGAGGGAAGAGTTTTGACAAGGTCAGAGCGACTTGTCCTTAAATGGACACAAGCTTCTTTTGAGGAAACTGTGTGTGACAGCTGAGCAACGCTGTGGTGAGAGCCACATCTCTCTGACTCTGCTACACACACTCCCGCAGAGAGACACGCAGTCCCGAGCATCACCACCGAGGGGCGACTCGCTCTGGAATTAAATACAGTCATTTTCCATTAAATTAAATGGCTTTTCTGCACCGTTCCCTCCCTGTCAATCACCAGGTTTGATCTCTGTTGTTCAATGGATTTATGATCTCTACCACACTGGTACTCATGGATCAACCCATGGACCCACGATGTTGCCTGAAATGGGTAATTCTGGCAAGAACACAAAACAGTCACGATCACGACTGACACAACCGAGGGGCCACAGGCCAACTTTGCTTTGGGAGCCATTGCAGCCAGGTAGGGGCGGGTCTGCTGCAGGTATCTGTGCGTAAAAAGCACCTGTTCTGTAGTCGCACTGGCTGGGAGGAGGGTGAGGGAGAGACCCACGTGGATCAGCGCAGCCTAAAAAATGCAAAACAAGAGATGACTTTAAAGAGTGAAGTGAATTAAACATTAAAATCTGAAAAAACTCACCTGCTACAAGCCTGCTACAGTCTGTTATTAACATTCTGAACTTACCTGGGCAACACCTAGCAGGGACTACTGAAATTATAGTGGACTGATGTCACTGTGGGACAAATTCAGCCAACAAGTAAACTTTTGTCAAGCTTAATCCATGAATTTTACCTACTATGACTTGTTGGGAAACAAGCACAAGCAGAGATATTGTATTCCCTGATGGATACTGAGCTCCTGCACTCTCCCCTTGCCTGTGTTGCCCTGTCTGGGAGGCTGTGCTGCTGTTTTTATGGTTGTGCAGCCTGTGGGTGTTCTGCAACATTACTGAGCTGCAGTTCAATAAATACAATATTTAGTTATTTATAAGTGGAATATGTCATTTAGAAGTGTTTGGTCACTGTTAATAAATTGTGCTGATATGAAGCTTGAAGAACGGGGAGAGAGGACCAGTGCAACTGGTAAATGATTTATAAACTGGTGAAAAATACAGTACATTTCAACAGTACAATATATTTCACAATATCAAACGTTCAGTATGCTGATACATGCTGTTCCATCTGCCATTCATAGATTTGATTAATTGCACCAGACAGAACTTTCTCTTCCTGGGCTGCATATGATTTTACGTATTACATGAGGTGAAAAGTTTGTCAGAGACTTAACATGGCATTCATAAAAATGCCTTCCAGGACTTCAGAAAACTCAGCAATTAGCAAAACCTTAACTACCAAATAAATCAATAGTGTTAAGTGTGCATTAAACATTTATCTATAACTCCTTGTCATCAACATGCACCTTTACTACTTGCTTTAACATGATATTTCAGTCAAATCAACATTTCTCCTGATTCTACCCTCCGTAGATCTACATGTGTAAAGTTTCTGCACTCTGTGTGACTGTCTGTCCGCGTTGGCCACTCAGGGTTTGAACAGAAGGCCGTGTGGATGCCACTCTGCCATATGTGAGAAACTACTAAAGGAGAAGTAAAAGAAGAACCATTAGACTCACCAACCCTTTCACTATGACTTTTGAAAATGTCTACAAACAACATGCATTTATACCATAAAATCCCAGTAAATTTGTTTTATGTCATTTCTGGATTTTTTTAGAAAGAACATTTTTTATCATTAAAAAATTGACTTCCTTATAATGGAGCTTCATATTCAACCCCTTTGTTAACTGAAGCTAATATTGCTTTACTGAGATATTGATCACTTCATTGCATTCTTATAATGCATTAAATGTGTCAGGAGAAAATCACCCTTTATGCATGCAGACAATCGATACAGGGTATAGTATTCACACACTTCCTCATTTACCGAGATTTCAATAATTTACCCTTTGTGAACAGCTACAGTCTCTTACTTTAAATACCATGAAATCTCGCTCTGAATGTCATTAAATATTAGTTGTCTCCCTAACCAAAAACACAGCAAACAAAATGAATAATTACAATCCTGTTGGAAAAGAAAAAAATGTTAAACCATGATAATGCAGGCTATAGGGATCACCTCTTTAGAGCATAATGACAAAGACTCCTCATGTTCCACAATAAATTAGTTGTTGCTACTTTTCATGCAGTATGATGATTACTCATGGACTGTGGCATTTTATAAGGAATTCAGCATATGCATGAAATTACATATATAAATATGGAAACACCCATACTGATACCTCGCATTGGTACAATTACATTCCAAGACATATTAAAACATTGTAAATCTTCTCTCATTGGTGTAACAGTAAAGCACCTGTTTCCAGTGGGGTTGTTGAAGTGTCTGTCCCGGCCTGGTGCTCCTCTGAAATCATTCCCCCTGGCACCTCGTCCTGCAGTGTGGAAATGTCCTGGGACATGTCCCCCTCCAGCCTGCAGCACGAGCTGTCCTCCTCCATCCCGCCGCTTCTCTCAGCTCAGACCCGGGCTGTGAGATCTGCCCTGGGGGGACGCCGAGGGCATGTGGTCTCCCGGCAACGTCACGGGGCTATCTCTGAAGTGACAGACCTGAGGTTACAGTGGAGGTGTCAGAGTGTAATACTTCTCTCTTTTCGCAGACTTCTGCCTTTTGCACGTTTCTGTGCTGCGTCCCCTTGACCAGTCTCTGGTGCCAGACTCTGTGTGCTGGTATCTCAGAAGTCTCCACAGATGTGCAAAGAATGTGACAGTACAAGACAAAGCTTTCAGCTGAACCTGGAATCTAACCACTATACCTAAACTTCACCCATGAAAAATACTGCGCAACACAGCGTGTAACACTACAGAAAATAAAATTACAAGGATCACATCTGCATCTTTGTCAGGCACTCTCATCCAGCAGGCACTCTTATCCACCTATAATCGGTGGAATTAGATGCACATAGTTAATTAAGGTAAGTAATAATCACTTTAAGAGATAGTGATGTGACAGGGCATTGTCCCAGGAGCCTCCCTCGATAGACTCCCGCAGATTGACTTGCTTGTCTTTGCATTATGACGCTGAAATAGAGGCTGCCAGTTCTGCGCAGACACACCCAGTAAAATGCCCCGATCAGTGGAAGAGCAGCCAGCTTAATAACCAAAAGGTTGCCAGTTCCATTTCCTGCTGGGGCGCTGCTGTTGTACCCTTGGGAAAGGTACTTAACCCACAATTGCCTCCTTAAATACAAAGCTATATAAATTGATAAGATTGTAAGTCGCCCTGGTTAAGAGTGAAATGACAGTAACATAATGTAATGTTAACCCAGACAGAATCCAAACCCAAGCCCAAGCCCCAGCGAAGGAGGTTCTTCACCAACAGGCTCAGCCAGTCCAATCTGAAGTGCGCGGAGTTGGTGTACAAGCTTTCCGCGGATACGCGAATCGACGCATCCCTTTCCGCGTTAACGGGGGCCACCGATCGGTCAGATCTTTGTTTTTTCGCGAAACGAGGTCCGTGTTTTGAGCCTTCCGACGCGCCGTACGTGCGCCGCACTCCTCCAATCAGCGCCTTGTTTATGCGGCGTTGGACACGCCCCCGCACAGCACTTATTAATGGCGGCCGGCCTGAGCTTTGCGTGAGTGATTACTCAGACTCTCAGCTGCGGACCTGTAATTAAATGACACGGGCAGTTTAGCGGTGAGCATATACCCTAACGTGTGAAATAACCGTGTGCGGTTTACACGCATGTGTAACGCTGCAGTGTGGTGAAATAAACAAAGCTGCGGGGCGGCTTTCATCGGAGGGCTGAAGTGATGGGGCTGCGGATGCAGCTAACATCAGGACTCCATCGCTTTCCATTGCGGTGCGAACACGGGGAGAGAGTTGCGGTTACCTACCGACAGACACAGCGAGCGATCTCGCTCGACATGCGTTGTTTTTAAGGGGAAACCCAAGCAGTGCAGACATGGCGAACTAACGGGCTATTCGCTAACAATCTGTAAATAATAGATAGCTGGTTAGCCGTGTTTTGTAAGATCGATCGCAGTGGTAGCGTGTCCGGCGGAGAGATGTAGGTGTTCAGGCTGTGATGTAGATATAACCCAGTGTGGTGAAGTAACGTTAAAGAAAGGGTAAAATGGTATTTTGATGAGTTGCTAACGTTGCGAAGTAGGACACTTAGCGAGATAATTGGACAATTACCAAGACAGGCTAGAGGTGTATGGATGTAGCTGTATTTGTTCAGCAGGTAGCGGGATGGCTAGGTTATGTTATCTAGCCGTTAGCCCCGCTCGTTTGTGTGCGCGAACAGGAAGCCTAATGGTGTCGATTTCTCAAAATACATTAAAATAATAATGAAGTCAGATGGCTACTTGGAGAACTAGCTAACGCACTAAAAACGACCGATCAGAGGATCTGGGTAACACAGCAACTAGTTTTATGGTCGGATTTTATGAAAACATGGCTTGTGAGGTAGCTTTAGCTAGCTAGTGAGGAAGTTGTCCTGCTAAACAAGGCGTTTCATATATCTGTTTACAAATATTTGCCTGGTGATGATTCCTGGTTTATTTTTACCTAAGTAGCTTTTTAAAGAATTGTTGCTTGTATCCCTGTTTAGCTGTGTCCGATCAGACAGTGTGCAATTAACCCTCTCTCTCGGTGCAGTATTAGCTATAGCTAAGTGTTCAGTTAATGTGTATGTCGCTGTCTAGCTGACGTTATTGTGCTCATCCGGTATCAATGCAGTGTCAAAGTAGCTATTGTAACGGTTTTTCAGTCAGTGTGTGTATACTGTATTACTCCACTCTCTCAGTGCGGTGTTTATGGGGTGTACAGCAGTTTCCTAGGCACTCTGGGTATTTACCTGCCGTATTAACCCTTTCATCGCGCTGTGCGCTCTTTGTCCTGCCAGTTTGCATTTATCATAACAGCCTGTCCTTATTGCAGGTGGAGTTCCTGCCACTGCACACTGCCGCCCTCTGGAGGCGAGGGGAAGTACAACAGCACTTATCCGGTAATATTTCATTCACGTTATCAAAGCTGCTTAGCAAACTATTGGTTGCAATGCTGATGATTTGGTATCCTCTCTGCTTTCAGCCTAACATTTTTTGTGTGCACTTCTGTAAGTCACACTGGATAAGAGTGCCTGCTAAATGACTAAAGCCCCGTCCACATTTAAAGGGATTCGCTCGTCGCCTGTCACTTCGTCGCTTGACAGTTGGTCGCTAGTGGGCATTCCAGGCTCTGGTTGCCTTGGTATCCCACTTGTATATTTCCCACCCCAAATGTTTCAGATTGAAACAAGCAGTAGCTGGCTAGTTCTACAAGACCATAAATATATATCGCTAGTGTATGCATATGGACAGAGCTACGTTTTAACAGTGACAATGCACCCACGTTTAATTTGTTTTAGTTCACAGATAGTACAGTTTATAGATCAAAGCCGTAGTGGTAGGAACCAAAGTCATGGACGTTGTCTCCTTGTGGTAAACATTTGGGGAACTCCGTGTTGTCGTCATCTGTCAGTCAACGGTATCCTTCACTCCCATTGGTAGTCGCCTCAATCGCGTCGCCTCAAAGTTGAGATTAGTTTAATTCGGAACCCTCCCACTTTGCGTCACCAACTGTCATTTCGCCTGACGTCGCTTCAAGTCGCCTAATCTCATTACCATTCTATGGTCTCTCGTCGCTTGTCTCTTCCAGTGTGTGCGGGGCTTAAGGGTGCATTTTTATAAGAGTTACCCTCAGTGAACAGTGCTGAGCAGTGACTGCAGGAGGGCACACAGATGCCTGTGCATTCAGCCCAGCTCTCTGACTCTCAGCGAGTGCGCTTTAACACGTGAGCGTTGTCACCACTGAGGTCAGCACAGTGTTCTGCATCGTCTGTTCTCTGTAGGGTTACCTGTGTACAGTGTATGCTACCTACAGACTGCAGTATGCAGGTTGTTTCTCATTCATTTCATCACAAAGTTCACCTGTACAGGTGCAGCCGTGTTTTAATCTTTTGATGGACTGGATTTTTTCCTTTTTTAAATTTAGGCAATTTTTCTGTTGCACAGCAGAAAAGGACACATTCGGTCTTCAGCCCCCCCTTTGACTCTTTCTCATTCTCAGTACATAGTGGAGGTTGGACAGAGGGAGACAGGGGTGGTTGTGATTGGACAGAGGGAGGTAGCAGTGGTTGTGATTGGACAGAGGGAGACAGGGGTGGAGTTGGGGTGTAATTTCGCCCAGGTCAGGCAGAGTGGAGGGAGGCAGAGATGCCCTTTGGCAGCTCAGTGTGTGTGGGAAGGCAGGTCAGAACTGCACTGCATCTCCTGAATAAACACAGCTAGTTCAGCCACTGACTGTTGGGTGGTGTCCATTGAAACGGGAAAGTCTGAGGGATTGTGCTCTGGTTTGTACAGATATAATTACCAGCGTGGTCCTGCTGATGGGCTGTGTACTTTAAACTCTCACAGTCTGTCTGCTTTCCCTGCCTCAAACAGCAGTGTGTATCAAATCAATGCAGATTTGACTGTCAGTATCACCCAGCTGTAGTTGTGAAAAAGGTCATGGAGACCAGCCCCGCCCAGCAACCAGAGCTCACCCCGCCCAGCGAGGAGTGGGAGGAGGCCGTGGGGCAGGGGGCTGACGGGGCAGACGAGGAGGAGGTGGAGGAGGAGAGCGCTGAGGAGGAGGAAGGACAGGGAAAGGTAGGAGCAGGAGGAGGAGTCGGGGGAGGGGGCTACGCCTGCCGGATCTGCGGCTTCCACGCGGGGGACGTGCGAGGCCTGAGCCAGCACCTGCACACCGTCCATCCCGTCACCGGCCTGGCCCCACTGAGCGCATGCGAGAGCGAGGTGCGTGGCCTCGGGGGGCGGGGCCTGCTCACATTCTCTCCTGCCATTGGCTGGATTCCGCATGACTGACTCCTCTCCTCTCCTCCCTGCTTCTGCAGCCCACGGCCAAGGAGGGAGGGGCGTCGCCCGTGGAGACGGACGGGGGGCGGGCCAGCCAGACAGGGGGCGTCCAGTCAGAGAGGGGGTCTCCCAGCTCCGGCCAGGGGTGCCCCCAGATCCCCAACGGCAAAGCCCACGCGCCCGCGGGACGGCCCGCCGCAAACAGCGAGGGCAGCGGGGCGGGGGGCGGCTCCGGGCACAACCGCACCTCGGTGGTGTGTCTCCCCCTGGTGGCGGAGGGGCTGAAGCTGGTGTGGATGCGCTCGGACCAGACGGAGGAGCTGGACCAGGTGCCGGAGCTGGTGCAGGCCTTCAACGCCTTCCCGTACCCCACGCTGCAGGAGGTGGGGGTGCTGTCGCTCCGCTGCGCACTGCCCGTCGACACCGTCAAGGTGTGGTTCATGGTGCAGCGCATCCGCTACGGCATCAGCTGGGCGGCGGAGGAGATCGAGGAGACGCGGCGCAAACTGTGCGGCCTGCAGCTGCAGGAGCGGCCGCCGGGGGATGAGGAGGAGGAGGAGGAGGACGAGGACAGCGAGGACGATGTGTGCGCATATAGGGCGGAGTCCTGGGGAAGCGGGCCCCGGCGTTGCCACCGCGACAGCGGCCTGCTCCGCCGGCGCCGCCCCGCTGCCCCGCCCCGCTGCCCGTACGGCCGCCGCCCCGCGGGGAGCCGGCGCAGGCTGGACGCCGCCCCCAGCCCGCTGTTCGTGATGGCGCCCCCCGGCTGGCGGGGGAGCGTGCGCGGCAGGAAGTCGAAGGCGCAGCTGCGGGCGCTGAGGCGCAGCTTCCTGCGGGACAGCTGGCTGTCGGAGGCGGAGCTGCGGCGGCTGCAGGTGGAGACCGGCCTCACCCGCGCCGAGGTGCGCAAGTGGTTCAGCGACAGCCGCTACCAGCTGCGCAACAACGGCCAGCGCCCGCCCTGCGGAGGCCACGCCCCTGCTGACGGCCACGCCCCCACAGGAGGCCACGTCCCCGCCGGCGGCCACGCCCCCACCGGCCCCGAGGACGCCGGCTTTGCCAAGGAGGACAAGGGCGCGGCCGGCAGGGGGCCCAGGGAGAGGCTGGGCCGGGCGATGAAGGAGGAGGAGGAGGAGGAGGAGGAGACCGCCCGAGGCGAGAAGGACGCCCCGCTCGGCGACCCGGCCAGCAGCACGCCCTCCCCGCCCTCCCCGCCGCTGGGCTCCGCCCTGCTCACCAGCACGGGCCGCATGCGCAAGACCAAGGAGCAGCTGGCGGTGCTGAAGCAGTTCTTCCTGCGCTGCCAGTGGCCGAGCAGCGAGGACTACACGCGGCTGGTGGGCTGGACCGGCCTGCCGCGCGCCGACGTCATCCAGTGGTTCGGCGACGCGCGCTACCGCGTGAAGAACGGCAACCTGCGCTGGGTGCGTGACGAGAAGGAGCACCAGCAGATCGTGGCGGAGATCTCGGGGCCCGGCCGGGGCCGGCGCAGGCTGCACGAGAACGGGGCCGACGCCACTGAGGTCGCCGCCCCGCCCGCAAGCAACGGCCGCAGCGGCTCGGACTCGCTGGGGGCGGGGCCGGGGGAGGAGTCGGGGGCGGAGAAGGGGCGGAGTGCGGGAGGCGCGGGGAATTCTGGGATGGACATCCGGCCGCTGGAGATGTACTGGCGCCACACGGGGGCGCTGCAGGAGAAGGACCTGGACGCCCTGTGCAGGAAGGCTGGCATGGGCCCCCAGCAAGTGCGGGACTGGTTCACCTTCCAGGAGAGCGGGATGGCGGAGGTGGAGGTCAATATCAGTGACTGAGAGCGTAGGGTCTCTGTGCTCCTACATCAGAGACTGTGTTTGCGCCCCCTCTTCTTGGGTGGGGGTCAACCTGTGGAAATCTATCAGTGAGAGGGAGGAAACTCCAACCTCCTGCTCACAATCCACAGTCCTGTGCACTGTGTGAGTGAGCGAGCGTGTGTGTGAGTGTAAGTGTGTGTGTGTTTGTGAGGTTATGCTTGTATTCTCTCTCTTCACTGAAGATTAAAAGATGTGATTTTTAAATGAAGTGGACATTGTGCATTGCAGATTCCTGTCATGCAAAAAAGTGGGGAAAAGAAATCCTGCTGATATGAAATGAAATTTTTATTTCCTGAATTTTGTTGTTGTGTAGATGCTCCCATCAGAGTGACGGAGTATTTCAGCTTTTTTGTAGTATTTTTGTGAGCATCGCTAGCTGGCCCTGAACTCTCAGCCCACACTGCGTGATCAGACTGAGTAAAAGCTGATGGGCTGGTTTCTGACCATGTGCTTTCCGCATCACCAGCATCAGGCCTGGAGGCAGGAGACACTGATCCCAGACCTGTCCCCGCATCACCTGCATCAGGCCTGGAGGCAGGAGACACTGATCCCAGACCTGTCCCCGCATCACCTGCATCAGGCCTGGAGGCAGGAGACACTGATCCCAGACCTGTCCCTGCATCACTTGCATCAGGCCTGGAGGCAGGAGACACTGATCCCAGGCCTGTCCCTGCATCAGCTGCATCGGGCCTGGAGGCAGGAGACACTGATCCCAGACCTGTCCCTGCATCAGGCCTGGAGGCAGGAGACACTGATCCCAGACCTGTCCCTGCATCACCTGCATCAGGCCTGGAGGCAGGAGACACTGATCCCAGACCTGTCCCCACATCAGCTGCATCAGGCCTGGAGGCAGGAGACACTGATCCTAGACCTGTCCCTGCATCACCTGCCACCCTCCGCCCCCACACGTTCCCTCACAGGGTGGGACACAGCTCTGAAACGGTCAAAGATCATGGCAACATCGAGTATTTATCTTGTACATCTAATTCATGCTTGAAATTGTTTTTCTTTTTTTTTTTGGAAAATGTCAAAGTACTTGAAAACCTAAGGTTGTAATGGCCTTTTACTTGAAGTGTGCTTATTATGTCCAACAAAACAGTGTTGCTGGGTTTATAGGCTGCGACTCGGCCTATAGCTGTAGTGTCTGTCATACTCCCTCCTGGGCTTGAGGTGGTGGCTCCCCTCCAAAGTAAAGAAAAACATACATGCTACCACTAGATGGCAACAAACGCACGGATGGGGTTATCCACCCGGGTGCCGGTAGCCATGAGTTCTCTCCCAAGGTGTGATAAAGCTGCATGGGAGAACAGCACCCTCATGTCCACCAACAGGAATCCATCCATTTCTGGCTTTCTGTTGCAGTAATTAGCACTGTAACACAGGCAGTGAGAGCACTGGTGCAGGTTAGAGCTGTGGCTTTCTGACACCCCATCTCATAAGCACACACACCGAACCCTTTGGAGCAGGTTGGATTTTTTTTACTGGTTTCTAATAAACTGAAATTTCGCTTGGTGTTGTGTTCACTGAAGAGTGTCTGTTTCAGCACAGCTCCTGTAAGACTGTGCTTCTGTTCTCTCGTGTCAGAGTCTATGCAAGGATGCGCTGCAACAACAGCTGTGTGTGTGTGTGTGTGTGTGTGTGTGTGTGTGTGTGTGTGTGTGTGTGTGTGTATGAATGAATGAGTGGGTAAGTGTATGCGCGTGTATGTGTATGTATGAGCAGGTATGTGCGCGTGTGTGCATGTGTGTATATTAGTGCATGTGGGTATGTGTGTGTGTATGAGCGGGTATGTGCATGCGTGCATGTGTGTGTGTATGAGACAATGCCAGGAGATGAGAATGTGTGTGTGACAGCTTGCGAAGTTGCTACAAAGATACAGATAGAGCAGGAGGGGTGGAAAGGGGTGTGTTTATTTCTGAAGTATTTAAACTGTAAAGCCTGTGGCAGTTTTATCTCACACCTCACTCCCAGGAGGCCAGATGGAAACACAGTGGATCAGCGCGTACAGGGAGGGCAGAACGAGAGAGAGCAGCCACTTCACATCAGGGAAGCTTCACTCTCCCATTTACATTTACATTTACATTTATTTATTTGGCAGACGCTTTTATCCAAAGCGACGTACAAAAGTGCAAATAGTGAGCAAACAACAGGCACAAGAGCAAGATGTGTAAAGGTCATATAATGCAAATAGTGCTGAAGCTGAGCGCAAAGTCAGTGACGCGAGCCAACTAATCTGAACTAGGATTGCATCTCAAATACAATTACAGAAAGAAAAATGGAGTACCGCTATACTAGCTCTCCCAGCTGTTTAACTGCAATAATATATCTGTGATCTCAGGTGTGACAAATTCCTTTTATAGGTACATTAGAAGAAAAGTACACAGCAGCATCATTCAGCTTCCAATTTGTACATTTGTTGAAAACAACCTTACATTGGACTCCAAATGCAAACGTTAACAACTGAAGGTCAAATTTCTTCACAAATGGCTTGTGCAAAAAATTGATCTTGGTCAATTCAATAACACTTCATAGACTCAATTAGCAAAATTCATTCCTGGTTTCATAGTCCCAGTTATAAATTTGCATATGAAGAAGTGCATGTAGACAAAGGTTAGGGGTGCATGATGTCACTGTCCCAGTGAAACAGGTCATTATGTCTGGTAAATAACAAATCCACACAAGCAATCCTTGTTTCATTTAGCCCACATAAATCTTAAATACTATCATAAATTATAGGAAATTATGTATGCATTTATGAGACATCAATGTCTGAGATATTTTGCTCAGAACGGGCAGAGTCTCCCAGGGTTGGACCAATACGATTGGCTCAGTCCCAGTATTCCGATATGCTGGCGGAGTCGTGATTGGGCTGCCAGAACTCCGCCCCCTCGATGAGCCGGCGAATCACAGAGGCCGATGTGATCAGCATGTGTCCGACAGCCTGGAGCAGGGAGGAGGCCACACGGAGAGCTTCCCTGCAGGGAGGGAGAGACTCGGAGTGAAACAGACGCAGGAGAGCAGGAGGGAGAGACTCGAAGTGAAACAGGCAGGCTACACAGGAATGCAGAGGCCGCTGCCCCAGAGTGGGGCTGCTCTTCACAGCAAACAGGTGGTGGTCGGTCTGACTGTGAAATAACCAGATGTGTGAGACACCTGGACTGCTGAGCTAAGCCCTGTGCTCACACACCCAAGCCTGCCTGAGCTCGGCTGAAGCTCAGCTCACTGACTGTTTACTCCTGCCAGCTGCTGCAACTGAATGTCGTTTTCATTTTTGGTTTATTGTTTTGTTTTTCTTGCTCCGGCAATACAATAAAAACAAAAAGGAAATGAAATTGAAGGGTTGCTGTGAACACCCCTCCTAGAACTACACTTCCCATGAGCACTCACCTCAGCACCTTCTTGGGACCCAGGCACTTGAAGTCTGCGCCCACTGTGTACAGGCCCTGGAAGGTGGCCTTAACACTCAGGGAGCCGAACACGTCTGCAGGGTTCAGACGGTAGAGGTCAAAGGTCACTCGGGCGATGTCGCGCCCTGTCCGAGGCTTCTTACCGCCAGAGGAGAATAAGACGCCACCCTTCTGAGATCTCTGTGAGAGAGGGGGAGCATTGATACAGCATACACAGCAAAACAAAGAACAAGACCAATACAATAACCCCTCTGCTCGCGCGCGCACACACACACACACACACACACACACACACACACACACACACACACACACACACAGCAATGCAGCATACATGCAAGCTCACACTCCCACACAAACTCACGAGCAAACCCATTCACTCTCAAACTCAAGCTCACACTCTTGTACACGCACACACAAACTCACACACATTCTCCCCCGCACACACACACGCACACACCCACACACACTCTTACAGGCGATGGGATCCATGTCTGTCCAGGCTCCAGCGCCATCAGCACGGTGTTGTCGGGCAGGGTGAGGAGGAAGTCGTCTGACTCCACCTCTGTGCCATCCTCTTCACACACCAAACACAGAGACATGGAGGAGAGCAGCAGGGCCTGAGCAACCTGGGAGACAGACAGCGTCACTCACACTCTGCCCCGCCCCTCTCATCCATAGCGGCCCCGCCCCTTTCCCTCTCAGTACACTGCCTGGTAGTCAAACAGTGTAACTCACTCTGCCCCAACCTGTCTCACTCCTCACGCCTGCAGGAAGACAGACGCCGTCACTCGAAGCCCAGCACCGGGCCTCTTGCACCCATTATTGTTCTCTTTTCTGAATTTCTCATTACTGAAGAACGTGCAGCTGCAGCCCTTTCTCAATGAACAGAAGCAGCGCAGCCAGAGAGGAATGGAATATGCACTGTTCCGGGTATGAGTCCAGTTCATTCAGAACTACAGCCAAAACAGCTGAGGGCGGGGCCGGGCACACCTGCCTCCTACACCTCCCTGTGACAACCCCCCGCTCACCCTCTCTTTCAGCTCCTGCAGGGTGCCTGCAGTCACCCCTTTTCTCGTCTCTCTGTTGTAGTTGCACGCTCTGAAGGGCCTCTGGGGGGCTGACCACACCCGCCTCGACACCGACCTGAGGGGAGACACACTTATTTAAACATACAGCACGCTGACACTGCACTGAGAGAGAGGGTTAATACAGCATATATACACTGACACTACAGCACACTAACACTGCACTGAGAGAGGGTTAATACAGTATATACACACTGACACTACAGCACACTAACACTGCACTGAGAGAGAGGGTTAATGCAGTATATACACACTGACACTACAGCACACTAACCCTGCACTGAGACAGAGGGTTAATACAGTATATACACACTGACACTACAGCACACTAACACTGCACTGAGAGAGAGGGTTAATATAGTACACATTATTGGCTGGAATTAAAGAAGTGATGTAAAGGATATGATTATCCATTATCAGTGCACACAGGTGTTTTTCAGAGGAAATGTTGTGTAATGTTTGTTGCTAAGGTGCAAACTGAAACAGTGGAAGAATGCCAAAGGCAATATGCTGACACGGTACATAGATGGATAGATAGTGAGAGAGAGAGAGAGAGAGAGAGAGAGAGAGAGAGAGATACTAACTAGATACTAACTAGGCTGTGGATATAATGGATATTCTGCCATGTTGGAGAGAAAGTATTGAGTTGAAGTGATATCGTTCAAACCTAAGGCTGAACACTCATTTTGAAAAATACCAAGATAAGAGAGGGATAGTATTTTAATCCATATAACGCAGCTACAGAGCCAAAGGACCATTAATATATTTGTGGAAACAACAACATAAGCGACGCTTCACTCACTTTATCAGCGAGGATGTCGTCTCCATTCTCTGTTTTCCCTCTCTGTCCGGATTTTACCCCGCCGCCTTTCTCCTTCTTCTGTCTTCTCTCGCTTGTGTCGGCTGCGATTTGTTTCTTCGCTAACTTTGCCCTGATCAGATGAGGTTGCGGCTCTGCACGGACTTTGGACAGGTTGGTCATTCAGACAGATAAGCCAGGTCGGAGTCCTACCCATTACCCCGGGCTTAGGTTACGTGCCATGTCGACTGTGAAAACTGGGACATCTGCAGCAAGCACATCATTCGAACTTGTTGCCAGAAAAATAGGGATGCGCACGTGCTGTTAGGAAAGTAACATTAATAAGGATCTGGACAGCCTAGGAGTTTAGCACGCGGTTTGGTTCAGCGTCATTAATTTCAGAGATAGCTACTCCAGTGATTTGACATCGGTCGTGCTTATAAAGATTTATAACATTGCTACTCTGATATTCAGTCCCTGCCGCTCTGATCTTAAATCGAATGGATCGTCATCACGCCTTGCGTCATTTGACGTCACAGCCGGGACCCGCAGCTGCGGCGCTTCCGGTGTCCGGTATGGCGGGAGAAGTGTTTTCATCAAAGTAGCAGCATTAGCGAAATTTACACAACTGTCAAGCAAATTCTTTGTATGTCTTTTGCACAAACGCGTCTGTGTTGTAGTTTAACGCCGCGACCATTGACAGCAGTTTCGCATTTGGTTAAAATAAAACTTTGCAGCTCGTCAGCCGGCTGGCTAGGGTAAGCTGTCATTACTGACGCTTTGCCACCGTTTCCACAACTTTGCTAAACAGCTGGCATTTGCGCTGAAAATGGAAGCACCGATCTCTGCCCACAAGGACAGCGCTGGTATGTAGAAAACCAACTTTACCTAACGTGTTGTGCTCGCTTTGCTTTGCCATACGAATATGCGTACTATTTGCAGATATGGTCTGGATGAGAAAGAGTACATTTTCTCCACGATCTTTTGGCATCTTTTTGATTCTCTGAATCCATTCAGACTTTGCAAATAATTAGCAAGATTAATATTCTCACTAGCTGGGTAGATTGGCTACAGATCAGCTCTTTGTCGGTAGAGTTTTGGCACTTTACTCCAGCAGTGTAGCTGTTACGGGGCTTTGACTTCCTGCTGTTGTTTACAAGCTTTGGTCGCTTCCTTTCTTTGGAAATCTCAAAGTACGCCAGTTTCTGAATACTTCTATCAGATATTCAAAATGTTTGTATCATGAAATAAAAAGCATACGAAGGTATTTAGAATGCCATAACTACATACATCACATAGCTAGCTGGAAGTAAGGGCTGGAGTGATATTTTAAGACGAATTTCATCTCTGTGTAGTGTTAATTACTATTAATTACTATTACTGTTAATATAGTACTGTTATTATTAATATACTGTATTAACTCTCTCTCAGTGCAGTGTTAATGTGCTGTAGTGTCAGTGTGTATATACTGTATTAACCCTCTCTCTCAGTGCAGTGTTAGTGTGCTGTAGTGTCAGTGTGTATATACTGTATTAACGCTCTCTCTCAGTGCAGTGTTAGTGTGCTGTAGTGTCAGTGTGTATATACTGTATTAACGCTCTCTCTCAGTGCAGTGTTAGTGTGCTGTAGTGTCAGTGTGTATATACTGTATTAACCCTCTCTCTCAGTGCAGTGTTAGTGTGCTGTAGTGTCAGTGTGTAAATACTGTACTAACCCTCTCTCTCAGTGCAGTGTTAGTGTGCTGTAGTGTCAGTGTGTATATACTGTATTAATCCTCTCTCTCAGTGCAGTGTCAGTGTGCTGTAGTGTCAGTGTGCTGTACTGCTCTGTCTTTCAGATCACTCCCTCCCGCTCCCCTCCCTGCGTATCCTGGCTCCGCCCATGCGGCTGGTCTCCGCGGCGATGTGGAAGGTGGTGCAGCGGAAGGATGTGTTGCATTATGGGAAGCTGGAGGAGTTCGTCACATCAGTCTCAGAGATGGTTCCTGGGCTGCTCAGTTACAGGCACAGGGCCAAGCTGGCACTGGGACTGCGGGCCAGGGTAAGGGGGGGTCATCTGGGGGGTAAGGGAGGGTAAGGAGGATTAGGGGGTGTACAGGAGGTGACATTCTCTGGTGTTCTTAATCTGTCTGCAGTATTGATTATTATTGATTATTTTAATTGTGAGTAAGTGAAAGTTTTCATTAAGTGCTGAGTACTGTGGTGATATATTCCATATCAAAGCCTCAGTATTGCAGTTTGGCTCACAGAGGTTTCAGTAGTGGTGCTGGCAGCAGGGGATGGGGGGGTGGGGGTGTCTCCGGGAAGAGGTGTGTGATAAACACGTTCTTGCTCTTTGCAGCTGATTCTGGAGCTATGTCGCAGCCAGGACCCCCCAGATCCCCGGCTCATTTTGCTCCACCTGGACAGGATCAAACCCCCCGCGCACAGAGGAGTAAGTTACCCTCTGTACCCCCCCCGGAAACCCCTTGTGTCCTGCACCGTTACCCCTGTCCTGGAGTTAAGAGGTGCTGCTAAATGACCACAGTGTGCAGTTATGAAGATCTGATTACCTGAGAGCAGCAGCCAGTCTGTGCAGAAACAAAGTTTTGAAATTCTAGCTGGCTGATGTAGGAAATCATTTTTCTTTGTGTGTGTGCGTGCGTGCGAGTGACTGTGTGTGTGTGTGTGTGCATGTGTGTGCGTGTAAGATATTGATGCTGTGCCGTGTTTCAGAAGAGAGACGCAAAGGTTGAGAAGTCGGCTGCTAACTTTCAGGAGCTGGTCGAAACACTCCTGAAAAACCCTGCAGGAAGAAAGCGCTTTTTCCAGGTGACCCCCCTCCCCTGCGAATCACACTTACCTCCACGCCCCCCACACACGTTTCCCCGCTCTGCGTTCCATGTGATTATTACATTAGTGATGTGATGTGATGATCTTGTCTGTCTCGTCCCTCAGGAGGAGTTTCCCGTTGAATACGGACCCCAGTTTGACACGGCACTGGAGAAACTGCTGTGGGAGTTCCTGTCCCGACTGGACCAGCTGTTACCAGTACCCGACCTCGCTCAGGTACCGAGACACAGGCCTGAACCGGGCCCAGCAGCACCCGCATCCAGAACCAGCTGCACTTACCAGCATCTGTGTCCAACCAAGTGTACATCCTGACTTTCTTACTCACTGTAAAGGTCTTTTTTTATCTCTGTGCCAGAAGGACCCTAAAATTGCTGTTATCTCATACTGAATAAATTATCTCCTGTAAGTGTGTGTGTTTGTATTTCTAAAAAGCATTTAACGTGACACGGTCTTACGCTGCTGTGCTGCAGACTGTGTCGTGGCTCTGCGCTGCCCCCGCTGTCCTGGAGGAATGTGCCAAATCTGTGTCTCAGCCCCAGCTGCTCCGCACTCTGCTGCAGCACCACAAACGCCTGGGGCACGTAGACACACTCGGTACGCTTCTCAGACAGAGCAGAGCGTGTTGTGTGCTACCCCACTGTGTTCCCCCTCTCTCGCTCTGCCTGTGTGACTGTTACCCCTCTCTCGCTCTGCCTGTGTGACTGTTACCCTTCTCTCACTCTGCCTGTGTGACTGTTCCCCCACACGTTCTATTTCAGTTTTTTTTTAAGTCTTCTCTGAGGAAGGATCGGAGTGGTCAGTTTTGGCCGGGATCAGTGGGTAGTTTGGGTTTTCCTTCATGTAAGGGAAGGTTGAGATTGGAGGGTGATGTTTAGTTAGGCAGATCTGAAGCCAGACCTTTCACTGTAAAAACATTCATGATTCCCGTCTTGCTGTTATGTGTCTTTGCTCATGTGCATATGGCATTTTTTTGACTGTAGAACTACTCTCCCTCCCTTCTCTTCCTGCCCCTCCCTCTCTCACCCCTGCCTCTCTCTCTGTTTCCCTCTTGCAGCCTCTCTCCCCTCTACCTTGGGCGACTCCATCCTCTCTTCCCTGTCCCTCCCTCCCTCTGGCAGAGTGCAGAACACCAATCAGGAGACTGACTCCAGTGGCCAATCAGAAGGCAGGAGAGATGCTGCGATCCCCTCCTCCCTAATGCACCCGCCAAATCGCAGACGAGGAAGAACGCCACCCATCACGCCTGTGATAGGCCTGATCTCCAGTAAGGACCTGCCTGTCATGGCCTCCGCGGGCAGGGGGAGGAGAAGCGCGGCAGCCACGCCCATTCCGAGCGAGGGGGCGGGGTCTGGGTCCGGGGGGGACAGTCCACGCTACACTGGCGTCAGACTGAGGTCGAGGCGGGATCCGAACACCAGCGGGGAAGAGGGGGCGGAGAGATTGCTGCGAAGGGGAGCAGCCCGGGAGGCAAAACGCAGACAGTCCAGAAAGACGCAGGAGGAGGAGGAGGACGAGGAAGAGGAGGAGGAGAGGGACACGGGGGCGCGTGGATGGAGGCGGGGGGAAGAGAGGGAGAGGAGACGCACAGAAAGGAGGAGCCTCAGAGGGCGGGAGAGAGAGGATGAGGGGAGCACAGACACCAGACGGCAGGAAGGGGAGGGCCTGTCCCCGCTGATCATGTCCTGTTTGCAGCGCCAGCCCAAAGTTCTGATCAACCGGCTGAGCTTCACAGACATCACACTTCCTGTTATGTCACTTCCTGGTCCCCCAAGCAGTGGGGAGAGGTCGCCGTGGAGACAGGACACACCCCCAGCGGTGAGGGAAGCGAGGTCACCCAGGCGAGTGGGCCAGGTGTCCACCCGGAAGAGGAAGTTTGGCAGCATGGCAACCCCCCGGAAAGAGCTGGCAGACTCATCGGAGAAAGAGTAAGAGGAGATGGCTGCGTGTACATGGCTGACTGCCGCATTCTGCTCTGTTCCTGCATTACATTTCACACATCACTCACTCAAACTGCTCCGATTCCAGTGCCAGCTCTGTGTGCCACTTTACAGGAACTGTGCTGACTCTCCCATAACATGGACCGCCTCACCTGTCCTCTCCACCAGAACGCAACACAGAGGTAAAGTCCAGTCAGTGTGTATGTACTGTATTAACCCTCTCTCAGTGCAGTGTTAGTGTGCTGTAGTGTCAGTGTGTATATACTGTATTAACCCTCTCTCTCAGTGCAGTGTTAGTGTACTGTAGTGTCAGTGTGTATATACTGTATTAACCCTCTCTCTCAGGGAGGGCCTCCTGTCCTGATGGGGATGATGACATCATCATAGATTCTGAAGATGAAGAGGTAAAGAACTTCAAAGGGAAGGTGAGCAGTGAGCTCCGCCTGTTCCAGCTGCTTGTTTTCACACTGATGCCGCTGTGCTCAGTGTTACTGTGTGACCGTGCTGTCTGTCTCCCCCAGCTGTTTGTTAAGCAGTACTACAGGACCAAGCACAACACGTTTGTGCCCACGCTCAGGGAGTTCTGGGGCCCCGGTCTGACCCCGCAGGGCACCCTGTCTCTCTGCGACGGGCACAGCTGAGTGCCCCGCCCACACACCTGCCCGTCACTGCCGGGTCCAGAGGCCCGCCCCCAGCCAACACCCCTCACCTGGTTTTTCCTGTTTTCGTCGCTCTACATCTCTCCCTCATCCTTTGCTTTTCAGTGTTGGATGGTGTGTGTAAGACTGGGTATTTAATACAGTATGTGAGAATTTTAAAGGCCAAGTTTAGTTTATCGCCAGTGTGTTCTGAGCAGATTTGAGGATAAGTGAAATTAGTGATTATTGTAATATCCAGTACCATGCAGTGACCCGAATCATACAGCCCTTCGTCCTTACACTTTCTGAGGTGACAGACGGAGGCAGTTCAGGGGTAGCAGTTTGTCTGTTATTTCATTATGTAGAATATTTGACTGCCTAATACTACTTTTACCTAATAAAAAGCTATTGTTCAGTTTATTACAATAAAGATGTTGAGTGAAGCCTGTCTCTCACTCTCCGCTTTTTTCCGTATGTGGATATGTGTATGTGTTTGACTGTGGCACGTCTCGCACTGTGTGAGACAGGGGAATCGGAGGCTGAATGATGGGATGAGAGCAGGTTTCCACAGACAGGAGGCCTCTGCCTTCATCATGTTCCGCATGCAGCCTCAGGGCTTCCTGATGACCTCTCCATCTATCCCTTCCCTCAGCCATCCTGGCCTCAGATCAGTGCAAGAGGAATCAGCCCTTCACATAGCATTCTCAGCACTGACCAGAGATCAGTATGCTGATAAGACAGAGACATTGGGTGCAGCATGGCTCTGATGATTTGTCTGTGTGAAACAGGATATGACATCACTGTGTGTAAGGAACTGACATGACAGCAGGCATGGCCGAGTGGCAGTTTATTACTGTTCCGCTGAGTAATTACACACACACACACACACACACACACACACACACACACACACAGGGCGAGTCGGGCAGGCTTGCTGCAGTGTCCCCCTCAGAGCCTGCAGCTCATCCCTCCCGTGACAGTGATGGTCTCCCCAGTGATGTATGACGCCTCCTCAGAGCACAGGAACGCGATGACTCCGCCCACATCCTCTGGCTCCCCCAGCCTGCAACACAGCAGCCACACCCTGCTCATTCACCATGGTTACCACTGTCACGGAGATGCATAATTGCCATGGTTACCACCATCACATGTACCACACACTTTATCATCTAAGCCACAACCACACCTGCCATGGTTACTACAGAATGATATACTGTACATACATTTGGCATGGATATTTTAAGGTTCTGACAAAACATTCTCTTTGTGATGTTTCTTCTGCTATACACCTGGGTGTAGTCTTAGAAATGTGTGAAGGCTTGCATATGTGTAACGCAAAACAATAAAATAAAACTATCTGCAGATGGAACCCTAAGCATAATGACGGCACAGTTAGTGACACTGTTCCAGGAACAGTGACAAACTCGGCAGGATCTCTGCAGTCTCCACAAAGACGATGACGGTATGATCAGTGATGCTGATCCTGGAACAGTGACACACTCCACAGGATTACGGCCATCTCTGCACTGCAGGACACGCACCTTTTGATCGCCAGCTGCTTCTTAAACTCCTCCACAATGGCCTCATTCTGCCAGAGCTGCGAGGCGAGACAGAGCTGTCAGACACCAGCCTCACATCACAACCTTACAGGTGAAGGAGGAGGAGGGTGAGGAAGATGACTGGGGGTTAAGGGACAGGAAGATGATGAGGAAGATGAGTGTTGGTTAAGGGAGAGGAAAAAGATGATTGATTACGGATGAGGAGGAGTGAGGAAGATGAGTCGGGATTAAGGGAGAGGAAGAGGATGATTGATGAAGGCTGGGTGAGGATGAGGAGGAGTGAGGGGGATGAGTGGGAGGATTAGTGAGGATGAGGAAGATGAGTGGGAGTTAAGGGAGAGGAAGATTACTATTAGAGAGGAAGAGGACGGAGAGTAAAGGCCCTCACCGCGGAGCTGAAGCGGGTTTTGATGACGCCCGGGGCCACGCAGTTGACCCGGATGTTGCTGTGGGCGAGCTCTGGGGCGAGGGCTCGCGTCAGCCCCAGCAGGGCCGTCTTACTCACGCTGTAGGGTCCCAGAGCCTGGGGGCCGGGGGTCAAAGGTCACTGCTCACCTCTCCACAGAGACAC
This sequence comes from Megalops atlanticus, assembly GCA_019176425.1. Lineage (NCBI taxonomy): Eukaryota > Metazoa > Chordata > Actinopteri > Elopiformes > Megalopidae > Megalops > Megalops atlanticus. The sequence continues at coordinate 31,024,163 of CM032891.1, forward strand.
AAAACACTGACTATTCAGCCAACCACCACTATGTAGCAAATGTAAAGAAAACCCTTCCTCTCCATCCCCTCTGCTTCCTCTCACCTGCATTGGCTGGTACCCAGCAACTGATGACACAAACACAACTGACCCGCCCCTGCAACGCACAGGCCAATCAGAGTACAGAATCAGTCACGTGTTCAGACAATTACATGCACCCACAGAAGGTTTTGCAGTATGGACCAAATTCAAATCAAAAGTTTCAAATTCAGCTAAACTGAAACCCCTCACTGAATACCTCAGTTCACTCTCCCTGCCAATCACAGCAGTTATGACTTCCGACTGCATTAATATTCTCTCTCTATACAGATCAAATGCAGTTCATTTCTCAGCTGGGCCTGTGGTCAACATTTCCTCAATATCACTGTTCCACCCTACTCTCTCCATTTCCCTCTCTGTCTTTCACTGTCCCTCCCCCTCCATTCCCCCCTCTCTCTCCCTCTCTCCCCCTCCATTTTTCTTCCTTTCTCTCTCTCCCTCTCTCTCACCCTCTTTTCTCCATGTGAGGCACCACGAGTTTGGTCAGAAGGAAAGACGCTTTCACATTCACATCCAGGATCTGCCAACACAGGAGCAGAAAGGCTCAGTCAGAAATGAAAGGGTTAATCATGTCACTCAGTTCAGATATCTGCAACACAGAGTAACAGTGAGAACCCAGCACTGTCAAAACGCACACTGACCCACCCTTATCTGGGAAGGCACAGCTAACAGGAAACACTCTCACAACGTTTCCCTTAACATTAGCAGAACGTTATGCCACGTGGCAGTTACCAGAGAGACAAAACCTTTGCACTGAATGATTCCTGGAAAGGGGGAATCGGTTGTCATGGTGATAAAATATGCATTACCCTGACATCAGCTTTACCTTGTCCCAGACTTCCTCAGTGGAGTCCATGATGTTCCCAAAAAAAGGATTGACCGCGGCGTTGGAGACCAGGATGTCCACCCCGCCACACCGGTCCACTGTCTGCGACACAAACACAGGGAACCCTGGGATTGCACACTGCGCGCACACGGTCAGCTAGCCTAGCGCTAGGAGACTGGGTATGGCTAGCCTGACGCTAGGAGACTGGGTATGGCTAGCCTGACGCTAGGAGACTGGTTAATGGCTAGCCTAGCGCTAGGAGAACGGGTATGGCTAGCCTAGCGCTAGGAGAATGAGTATGGCTAGCCTAGCGCTAGGAGAACGGGTAAGGCTAGCCTAGCGCTAGGAGAACAGGTATGACTAGCCTAGCGCTAGGAGAACAGATATGGATAACCTAGCGCTAGGAGAAGGGGTAAGGCTAGCCTAGCGCTAGGAGACCAGGTATGGCTAGCCTAGCGCTAGGAGAACGGGTAAGGCTAGCCTAGCGCTAGGAGAACATGTATGGATAACCTAGCACTAGGAGAACGGGTAAGGCTAGCCTAGCGCTAGGAGAACGGGTAAGGCTAGCCTAGCGCTAGGAGAACATGTATGGATAACCTAGCACTAGGAGAACGGGTAAGGCTAGCCTAGTGCTAGGAGAAGGGGTAAGGCTAGCCTAGTGCTAGGAGAACAGGTAAGGCTACCTGTACAAACCAGGGGATGAAAAGCATATCCATCACTGAGACAGAGTTATGATGGCAGTTGAGGATAAATCAGCAATTTTATTAACCTGTGTGAGGACTCTGGACTTTCCCTTTCCCACTGTCTGACTGAACATGCACTGCACAGCGTAGTGGTAAGATTCCATACTGTTTTAAAGTGTGTTATCACAAATAACCTCATGTCCGAGTTGGCTTGCCAACTTGCTAGCTATACTCACAAGTTAGCTAGCAAGATGGCGGTATATTTCAGACCTTCTTCGACAGGATAGTTTCAGACCACATTAACATCAGCATGTGCGGTGCTGATGGTCTCACCATGTTCACCAGTCTTTCTCTGTCTTCCCTCTTCCCCACATTGCAAGTAGTTCCGGTCACTTGTATCTTCTCACCCTGCAGCAGTGCCACGGCCTTGTCCACGTTCTCCTTCCGCCGGCTGCTCACAACAACGTGAGCCCCTCTGTGCCCTAAAGCCTGAGCTGCAGCCAGACCAATACTGAGAGAGAGGGAGAGAGGGAGGTTAATATCTACCACCGAGAGAGGGAGTTTAATATCTACCACTGAGAGAGAGAGAGAGAGAGAGAGAGAGAGAGAGGGAGTTTAATATCTATCACTAAGAGAAAGCGAGAGTTTAATATCTATCACTGAGAGAGGGAGAGTTTAATATCTATCACTGAGAGAGAGGGAGGATACTATCTATCACTGAGAGATGAGGGAGTATTTGCTGTGAGAGAGGAATATCCACACTGACTGACTGGACACTCCAGTAAAATAAAAAACTAATGAGAGAAACTGCACCAAATGTATCAATGACAGGTGCTTACAATACTAACTGCCAAATCATATGCATCCATTGCAACATAATTACCCGTCTGTGGATGCGGTCACTATGGCAACTCGTCCTGCAAGACTCTGTTGTGACATCATCCTGTGCCCAGTGACGCGATAGGACAGCAGACACCTGCCTAAACACTGCAACATCACTAAGGAAAAGACACAGAGAGAGAAACAAGGTGAGAAAAAATTCAGCGACCTCACTGCCTGCTGCATCCAGCACCTGGACACATTACATTACATTACATCATTTAGCAGACGCTCCTACCCAGAGCGACTTACAAATAAGCGCATCACTATGCTAAGAGTAGACATCGCAAGGTATTACAAGAGGTCAGTAAGATACATACTTCAATGCTAGGCTAGTGTGGAGTCCTTTTTTTTTTAAACAGCAATCGATAGGATAGATAAACATACATTTTGCTACAGATACAGCTTGAACAGATGACTTTTAAGTTTTTTCTTGAAGGCATCCAGGGAGTCTTTTGTCCGAATCCAGCAGCTGGGGGTTTGTGATTAGCACCGGATGCTGCTCCACCCTCTTGTGTTCTGCAGCCAAGGATGAGATACCAGCTCTGGATAAACACTGATAGAAGTGGAAGTGCCTGGACTCTTACATTCTTCTTATCTCTCTGGATAAAGAAGTGCAGTTTTCCTCTTTCTGCTGTCTTTCCCCAGCCTCTGATGTATAAAGAGAGCACCAGACCTTTCCCATCTCTGATGTTCCTAACTGGCGTCCTGCTTCCCCACCTCAGCCACAGTCAAAATTATGCGCTGAATGGGTAAAATATAATAAAAAAAAGTAAAATTACTCTAATTCCCTAACCAACCATCTTAATAACATCTGATCAGCATGGTATTGTACTCTGACTTGTGAGCTTTGCTCCAGCATTGCAATCTGACACAGACACCGACCACTAGAGTGGCCATTCTCACTTCTCACAAAATGATTCAACCCCAATCCATCGGCCAGCAGAGTAATCATATTAATCTTGCCAGACATACCTTAAAATGTCTTATATTTCCTTCGGTTACCAGTAAATAATATATCATCATTACATTGACTAATTCTGGCTCCAAACGACTTAACATGGAGAAAGTTAAAATCTTACAGCGAGATATGAACGAGGCAACCTAACTTGAATGAGATTGTGAGTTGTGTGTTTATTTTTGTGCTCTGAGTGTTTCAGAGCATGTTCAAAATTCACAGCTCCTGACAAAGATCAACAGTTCTGCATAAACACACTTGTGCAACAAACACAGATCACTGCAGCACCAAAAGAATTTTTTAGACGACGCAGAAAAGATGATACAGTTTTGAGCAAATAGTCACAAACAATATAACATGTTATGCGTGTTATAGCTTGGCCTATCTAACAATGTGTTTTACACTGAAAATTATATTTGTACACATTCTTTTCCGGGGGAGCCACATGTAGGTGAAGGGTCGCCCGGCGAGTACCGTTCCGCGCTGACCTTACGATACCGAACTAATGTTTCTGAAGTATGAGAGTATGAGACATGAACACGCAGCTCATTTTGGGTTTATTTCGTCTAAAAAGCGAACTAACTACTTTATTAGCCAATATACGTAGCTAAGTAGCGTTGGGCGTCATGAGCAACCTACTGATCGCGCATACGTGGTTAGCTGTTTAAGACTAAAGAATTTAACCGGTCAACCAGTTTAATCAAACTAACCAAGGCGAACACACCAACATTAACATTGCAACTAAACACAGCACCAATAACGCACTCGCTACTTCGTGCCAGTGGAGACTGAAGTAACTTTGACCACAATTAGCTAGCTAGGTTTCGCCATTGCGTATAAGTTATCAATATAAATAACAAGCTTGCAAATTTAGCAACAAGAGTATTGTGGATAACACGGTTCAGAACAGCGCGGTATCTTACCACTCCCGCATACAGTGCGCGTCCGGCCAGACGGTGCGTTAACTCGGTCTTGCGGGAAGTCCAAAGTCAAGCGGTGCGTGTCTGCACCTTTGCGCTCAGGCGTCAGAGCGACGCTGCCGCCATTTTGGCTCTGCAGGATTGTCTCCACATTTGGTGGTGAATTCCGCAACAGCAGAGCCGAAATGATGGTCTACAACCTGCCGCCGTGCACACGCCCTAGATAATTTTCAGGTTTATACACACACCGTACATATTGACACTCAAATGTCTTGTGTATCGACAACACCGATATCAGCGATGTAACTCCAACCAAAACGTATCATTCAGCGGACACGGTATTGGTGTCGGGAGGTACGACAGGACACGGCCCGCTGTCATTGTGTGGGTGGCTTTATAGGAGTGACTGACAGCACTTTCATTTCCAAACCAAAACGATCGCACATGACCGGGACGGTGAATGTTTCCGCACATCAGTAACAGGTGCGAGTACTGGACTATTGTGTGACAAATTCTTTGCGTGTTTGAAGCTTACAATAAAAAGTACAACAACGGAAAAAGCATGAGTCTCAACAGACCTGAGTAAAAGAAAAGTTTATTTTCTAGGGCTGCAGCGTATCGAACGAGTTCTTTGGTTTGGCATATGAGTATTATATGTAGCTCTGTTTGTCTGGGTGGGCAGTTGGAAATATTGAGCGGACTGTAAACCCTCTGATAATTCAGCTGTGGAACTTTATGGACAAACATAGCCAAGGCCCACCTTCAGTCTTATTAAACCTTACCAAATGGCAACACATCGCATGCAGGTAAGTGAAAGGTACAATCATCAGGAGAAAGTGAAAGATGTCACTAATATTCAGTTTACTGACAATAGAAGCTTTTTTTCAGATAAATAATAATACTAATAATAAAAAAACACATAAAATGTTAGTGGAGATGTGTAAGTCTTCCACCATCATACTTTGGTAAAAGGGTACAACTAAAAAGGGAGAATCATTCAATTCACCAGTCAAGTGCTCCTTTCACTTCAAACAAAGTTCCAGTTTGGGCCTTCCTGTTTGTGAAGCCAGTCTGAGTGATTATACTGTTTAATTCGCCCTGGCTACCGCCGATGTGTTCAAGCGCAGTCTGTGTGGGTGAAGGACAACACACACAGCTGCTTTCGCCAGAAAATTCAGTTCTTATATTCTGAATGAGGAGATGAAACAGCACAACAAACATTACGTGTCTGGTGTCAAAGGTCAACATCTGCCACTCCTCGGCCACCATCAAAGCAAACTACGTATGGAATGCATTTTTCCAGTGGAATAAAAGATCTGATGCAACATTTTCTGAATTCAAATCTATAAATATCATACTGTCTGAAAATATGTCTAATCTGTTCTCCGTTACATTCAAGTAGCACTGCACACTTCACAACATTAGCCAGAAGATGGCGCCAAACACAAAGTAAAACTGAGTGCGCACTCTTCTCGTTGTACTTGAAACAATGTATAAGAAAACGTACAAAATGGGAGCTAGCACACTTTCATGATGAAATAGCTATAGCACAACAACTGATATATGTCTGGCCTCAAAGGTAAGAATTTGACTGACATACAAGTAACTGCCTAAATGAATGAAAAATGAGGGATAGAGAGCATACTGAAGGCAGGTGCTTACACTCATGTGTGGAGAGTTAATGAGGCAATTAACATCCCATCATGCTTGGGGTCATGTATAAAAATTCTGGACAGGCCCATCTGCCTGTTTTTTTTTTTTTAGCTGTCATGTCTAGAGGAAGATATCTCAGTGACTTTAAGAGATGGTTATTGTTGTGGTGTGTTTGTCAGTGACAAAGACTGCTCAAAATTCTATTTCCCTTGGAACAGTGGCTAAGGTGATGTTTTCTATGGAAGTCTGGGGGAAAGATATCAACTAGGGGCAACTGTGGTTGATATTTTATGGCTGTTTAAAACTTGTTTTAAGACAAACACTAAACGAATACTTAAAACTTGTGAGCGCAGCACATACCTCAGACTGCAGACACATATTAGACAATATCAGCTAGCTAAGTGCAAACTAAGAGATTTGCCAGTTCGGTTTGATGCTGGCTAGTTTTTCATCCTAGGGGATATGGACACAATGGCAACCAACCCGCCCCCCCCCGAGCCAAACAGATGCACCAGTTACAACTTGAACTGGGCTAGCTCTGGAAGAGGAAGACTCCACCACAGATGCAATATTCATCCTGAACTCAGCTCCAGCTAGAAAGATGAAAAAAATTTCCAAATGAGCACAGTCCACAGTGCCAAAGAAACCATTTCTAGTGATAAAACTCACATGAGTGAGCTGCTTTTGTTTTAGAAGAGGCCTTTTGGTCTGGCCTTTGTTTTGCTGTCATGTTTGCAGTTTCCCATTAACTTACGTTTGACATTGGATGGATCTATGTATTCTGTATCATTCATATTGTGAACTTATGGTAGACATTCCCACAAGCACAGGAAGCTTATCTCCTTTCCAAACTTTGAGAAAACCCTCTGTGTAGGGTGGAGCACGGGAAGCAGACACAGAACCCATTAAGAACAAACTTTGAAAAAGAATGGTCATTTGGACAATCTCCAGCTACGGGCTGTGTTTTCATTACAGCAATAAAGCTGCTCTTCTATCCAACGGGCCCTCCCATGCAGAATGGGAGGGATGAGGGTTCCTGGTAAAAAGATCTGAGTACAGCGACAAACACACTTTCTTTTTGTTGACATAATCAGGAAGTCTACCGTAACTGTGATTGCTAGTCCTTTCCCGGTTTTGTCCCACTCTGTTCTTTCTGTTTGAATAGGTGATCATAGTGCATTCACAACCCCGTCTGTGATCAGGTATGTCAATATGTCAATTTTTATTATATTGTGATAATTATGCCATGACTAATACTATGATAGTACAACTAATATTGTGAAGTTCTGTATCTGGTTCCAAAGCTATTGATAAGCTCTGTACCACGAATGTTAAAATGCATCATCTGGTGTCAGATATGTATAGATCTTTATGGAATATATTTTAAGACATAATCTAGTGTTGATTGCTGTGGTGGAAATGAACATGTGGACACTCTGGTCTATGAGACACCTGCTCACCCCTCTTTATTGTAACTGCATTAGGAGGATGGCAAACGGACCAGCATAAACTTAGAGAGCCTTCTCTGACATAACACATCAGGGCATCAGTGCCGCTCTGATTTCTTTCTCTGTGTGTAGGCCGGCCGCTGCCACATTTGCGTAAATGGAGCATATTGACGATAACGTGGAGCTGAAACTGCTGAGGGATTATTCTGCAACCTGCTGCACTGCGCCCGGGAGGGAGAGAGAGGGGTGCCGACTGGGCCGGGTCTACACCCAATCAGAGAGCGAGCAGCGGGGCCAAGGTTAGATTTACCATGCAATTTACTGTGAACTGAGAAATTCAAGGATATGACATTTATTTAAATTCAATTATTTAGGAACTAAAACATTTGAAAACCACTTGTTGTAGTATAATAAAGGACAATGTAGTCTGTATAATATACAGTTGTCTTTTTCTTCAATAACACTTCATGAATTGTTGCCGAAACACACATAAATGCTCATGGCCTTGTGACACCTCATGAAATAACAATTGTGTCCACACAAATTTGTCCCAAACACATCTGTGAGTATTGCCAGGGTAGTTTTTTAGAAGAACTTTCCATCCCAAAAACACTTCAATGATGTCAATTAATTCTAAATAACATATATTGGTGTCAAAGTTGTAAAATTACATGCAAAAGCACGGTACGTTGTTGCGCAGAATATTTGAGTCATTGGAAAGGTTTGCTTTGGAAAACTGCCAATCTGCTTTTTCGGAAATAACTTTCCAAGGGGGAAGCTGTTGTGAACGTTGTTCTCCCATACTGCTTTCAGACGGGTCACAACATTGCACTGGAATCTATTTTGAAATTCAAAGCAGTTAAAAGAAATTGTGGCATGAAAGACAGCGCCTGGATTAAGAATGTACATCAAGGAACTACATGGTGAATGCTGACACAAGCATGCTTTATTTCAGATTGTATGTAACATTTTTCTGGTTATTTCAGACTGCTGATGAGAATGACCGAGTCAGGCACTCAGGGACGATGGGCGAGTTAACAGTCAGATACCGTGTCAGGGATTTTCGGGCAGGGCGGCGAGGTCTTTAAGATCTGCATTGTGGTGACAGTGAGATGCGGAGTGTTAGTGGTGGGACTAGCTGAAGCTTTTGCAGTCTTCAGAGGTGTGTGAGCTCTTTTGGTCTGAACGCCGGCAACCTCTAGTCTCCACTGAGACTCTGACAGTACCCAAAGAGGATGAAAGAGACTAAGGTACGAAAGTCAAGGATTACATTTACATTTACATTTATTTATTTGGCAGACGCTTTTGTCCAAAGCGACGTACAAAAGTGCAAATAGTGAGCAAACAACAGGCACAAGAGCAAGATGTGTAAAGGTCATATAATGCAAATAGTGCTGGGCTGAGCGCAAGGTCAGTGACGCGAGCCAACTAATCTGAACTAGGATTGCATCTCAAATACAATTACAGAAAGAAAAATGGAGTACCGCTATACTACCTAGACAAGTGAGCAACAAGTACAAGGCAGGAGTCAGATTCACAACATCGAAGAGGGAGGTATCAGTCCAGGTAGAGTCTGAAGAGGTGTGTCTTCAGCGCACGTCTGAAGGGTTGGATTGATGGAGTTGTTCTTAGGGGGGTGGGGAGTTCATTCCACCACTGGGGGGCGATGATGGAGAAGCGTCGTTGTGAGGAGCGTGGGCCTTTCGTACTATTGGTGGGTGGAGCGAGGCGTCCGGATGTAGCAGAGCGGAGTTGACGAGCGGGTGCGTAGGGCAGGATGAGGTCCTGGAGGTAGGTCGGGGCAGTCTTTCTTGCAGCGGAAAAGGTGAGAGTCAGGGTCTTGAAGCGGATCCTGGCTGCGATTGGGAGCCAGTGGAGGGATCTCAGTAGGGGGTGACGCGGAGAACTTGGGAGATTGTAGATCAGCCTAGCAGCTGCGTTTTGGATGAGCTGCAGCGGCTGAATGGTGCAGGCTGGGAGGCCTGCGAGGAGGGCGTTACAGTAGTCCAAGCGGGAGAGCACAGTGGCCTGGACGAGCAGCTGGGTGGAGTAGGTGGTCAGAAAAGGCGAATCCTCCTGATGTTGTAGAGGAGGAATCGACAGGAGCGTGCCGTCTGGGAGATGTAGTCGGTGAAGTCCAGCCTGTTGTCGAGGGTGACGCCCAGGCTCTTCACCGAAGTGGAGGAAGTTACTGTGGTGCCGACAACAGTAACTGAGAGCTCTTGAAGAGGAGAGGTCCTGGCCGGGATAAGCAGCAGATCGGTCTTGTCCAGGTTGAGCTTGAGGTGGTTGGAGGCCATCCATCTGGAGATGTCAGCCAGGCACGTGGAGATCTTTTCGTTGACCTGGGGGTGGAGGGGGGGAAAGAAAAATTAGTTGAGTGTCATCAGCGTAGCAGTGGTAGGAGAAACCATGCGAGGCAATGACTGAACCAAGAGAGTTAGTGTAGATGGAGAAGAGTAGGGGTCCCAGTACAGATCCCTGGGGACACCTGTAGTGAGGGTAGTGGGAGTGGAGGTGGAGCCTTTCCAATAGACCTGGGAAGATCTGCCGGTCAGGTAGGACCTGAACCAAGAAAGGGCTGTCCCAGAGATGCCAAGCTCAGAGAGCTTGGCGATGAGCAGCTGGTGGTCGACGGTGTCAAACGCAGCGGAGAGGTCGAGGAGGATGAGGACCGAAGACAGGTCGGAGGCTCTGGCTGCGTGGAGGGCCTCTGTCACCGCCAGGAGTGCCGTCTCGGTTGAGTGCCGGGTCTGAACCCAGACTGGTGGGGGTCCAGAAGATTGTGCTTCTGAAGAAAGGGAGACAGTTGATTAAGTACAGCACGTTCAAGGGATTTGGATACAAATGGCAGGAGAGATACTGGGACGGTAATTGTTCATGTCAGATGGGTCAGCGGTGGATTTTTTTTTAGCAGGGGGTAACCATAGCCTTTTTCAGATCGGTGGGAACGAGGCCAGTAGTCAGAGATGTGTTGATGATGGAGGAGAGATACGGGCGATCTCACCGGACACAGACTGGAGAAGGGTGGAGGGAATGGGGTCAAGGGGGCAGGTTGTGGCTCGGTGGGATGTGATGAGTTGAAGAACTTCTGAGTCGCTGAGTGTAGAGAAGGAGGACAGGTGGTGGCTGTTTCCTTTTCCGGTGGTTGAGGCTGTGGATGGAGGAGAGATGGAGTCCCGGATGCTGGACACCTTCTTCACGAAGTGGGCCTTGAAATCTTCTGCAAGGATTAAGGATGGACACAGAGTCAGTCAATCTTCAGTAGAGACATCAGTATTCTTTATTATCTGAATCTATTATTCGACTCTGACGGCCTTTCTGGGCATGGTGGCGCCGCCGAAGATTCCTGCAGGCCGCCGAAATCCCGCTCGGCGGGCAGACAGGGCTCCCCAAATGAAAGGTCCATGTCTTCCCAGCTCCTTCTCAGCTTGTGAGCCATAGGTTCAGAAGAGTCTCAACGATGCGGAACAGCGTGGAGGGATCAGCGAGTCCTGACACCAGCTTCTTCCAAAGCCCACGGAACCCGTTTTCAGTGGCTCCAGCGTGTGACTGGGATGCCACCGGACGTTGGATGGTTTGCTGCCGCGTTTGCTGGTAGCGGCACTCTCGCAGGGCTCTCACCCAACGCTCGCGCTCGTCGGCTGTCGGACACGGCGCTCCGAGGCTGTACGCAGATGCTGCCTCTCGCACACGTTCCTGTCCCAGATTGACTCGCTGCAGCCTTCTCTTGTGGCTCTTGCTTTGCGGGCAAGGAGCGGTTGTTTGTAGCTGGTTTTACACTCCTGCACAGTGTATGTGGTGTATATGGCCCTGCTTCTCATGGCCGTGTGGGTCTGTGCTGCGCGGCCAGAGTGAAGGTGTTCCGCTTCTGTAGGCAGCCTAAAGGCACTGTTCGCGCTCCGCAGCCGTCCAAAAATCCTCTGCATGTCTTCAGCTAAGGCGAGCCAAGTGGAGATGTGTCAGTCTTCTGTTTTCTGAGCTGAGCTTCTCTGTGTTTGTGTGTGCTGTGAATATATAGCAATTTCTCTAGGATTTTTCCACGCCCTTATTTTCAATAGTTTGTTAACGCTCCTAAAACTTCTTTGACCGAGACGCCTCTGTGGCAGTGTACCGACGTCGCCGTTTTGGATTGTAGTTTGTCCCATTCTGCGCCGAGCATTCACTCTTAGTTGTAGTTTTTTGGCAGGGAGGAGCGAAAGGGTTGATTGTCAGCGCCCAGGTAGAAGCGAGACACACTGAAACCAGAGATTGCGCCGAACGCGCCCGAGTCACGGCGTCCGGGCAGAGCAGCGAGCTGATAGCCGACGTTGTGTGAAGCAGCTTCGGCCAGGCAAGCGCGGTCTTGGAGACCGGCAGGGCGTGGAAAGCCGGCTGGGAGAGTGCGGCGGTGTCACGGAATGCAAACTGCTGTGATCTAAGAGTCACTGCAAACGTCGACGTCTGCTGTCACGCAGCCGACGTCGCTGGAATGTAATATAATCCATTCGGTGTCGAACACCTCGGCAAGGCACAGACTTTCTGGGCTCGATGCGTACGGTTTCATCTGACAGACTCGTACCTCGGAAAGCAGAAAGAAGACACCTGATTTTTCTCCCATGTTAGAGCTGTCTACAGTGCATTCTATGGACTACAAAAATCTGGATCCTGCTTGTTGGGGTGAACTATATTCACATGTTTAATGTCCCTGGGATTATTACTTCTGCATACATACTTCATGTAAGTTTGCTTCTGTACAGAAATCCAAGCTACAGCATTAACATTTTTTTTTTTAAAACATTTACTTGTGTGTGAGGCAGGCAGCACTATGTTGCTTGCATGTGTCTCAAAGACAGGTTTGAGCAGGCTGAGTTCTTGCTTTGGGGCTGAAAGAGGCCAGGCTGTTGGTTGGCAGGCTGAAAGGTGTTGGAGTGGCAGCAGTGTAAGCGGTCTCTGTCCGCTGAAAGCTGCCTGCCTTTAAATGCCTGTGGAAGAGTTTTCAGTGTGTAGAAAGACGCTGACAGAGACTGAACTGAGAAAGAGAAAGCTCATCTGATGAGAATAATCTGAGAGAAATAAAATGAATGAATATTGACTGAAGTATTCTTGTTGATTTTAATGAATATTATTACATTGTTAGTCATTGTTTGAGACCGGTGAATAGACTGACCGAGTCAGCCACTCAGGGAAGATGGGCGAGTTAACGGTCAGATACGGTGTGAGGGATTTTCGGGCAGGGCGGCGAGGTCTTTAAGATCTGCAGGGTGGTGACAGTGAGATGCGGAGTGTTAGTGGTGGGAGTAGCTGAAGCTTTTGCAGTCTTCAGAGGTGTGTGAGCTCTTTTGGTCTGAACGCCGGCAACCTCTAGTCTCCACTGAGACTCTGACAGTACCCAAAGAGGATGAAAGAGACTAAGGTACGAAAGTCAACAATTAAGAATGGACACAGAGTCAGTCAATGTTCAGTAGAGACATCAGTATTCTTTATTGTCTGAATCTATTATTCGACTCTGACGGCCTTTCTGGGCATGGTGGCGCCGCCGAAATCCCGCTCAGCGGGCAGACAGGGCTCCCCAAATGAAAGGTCCATGTCTTCCCAGCTCCTTCTCAGCTTGCCAGCCATAGGTTTAGAAGAGCTGCAATGATGCGGAACAGCGTGGAGGGATCAGCGAGTCCTGACGCCAGCTTCTTCCAGAGCCCACGGAACCCGTTTTCAGTGGCTCCAGCGTGTGACTGGGATGCCACCGGACGTTGGATGGTTTGCTGCCGCGTTTGCTGGTAGCGGCACTCTCGCAGGGCTCTCACCCAACGCTCGCGCTGCGTCGGCTGTCGGACACGGCGCTCCGAGGCTGTACGCAGATGCTGCCTCTCGCACACGTTCCTGTCCCAGATTGACTCGCTGCAGCCTTCTCTTGTGGCTCTCGCTTTGCGGGCAAGGAGCGGTTGTTTGTAGCTGGTTTTACACTCCTGCACAGTGTATGTGGTGTATATGGCCCTGCTTCTGATGGCCGTGTGGGTCTGTGCTGCGCGGCCAGAGTGAAGGTGTTCCGCTTCTGTAGGCAGCCTAAAGGCACTGTTCGCGCTCCGCAGCCGTCCAAAAATCCTCTGCATGTCTTCAGCTAAGGCGAGCCAAGTGGAGATGTGTCAGTCTTCTGTTTTCTGAGCTGAGCTTCTCTGTGTTTGTGTGTGCTGTGAATATATAGCAATTTCTCTAGGATTTTTCCACGCCCTTATTTTCAATAGTTTGTTAACGCTCCTAAAACTTCTTTGACCGAGACGCCTCTGTGGCAGTGTACCGACGTCGCTGTTTTGGATTGTAGTTTGTCCCATTCTGCACCGAGCATTCACTCTTAGTTGTAGGTTTTTGGCAGGGAGGAGCGAAAGGGTTGATTGTCAGCGCCCAGGTAGAAGTGAGACACACTGAAACCAGAGATTGCGCCGAACGCGCCCGAGTCATGGCGTCCGGGCAGAGCAGCAAGCTGATAGCCGACGTTGTGTGAAGCAGCTTCGGCCAGGCAAGCGCGGTCTTGGAGACCGGCAGGGCGTGGAAAGCCGGCTGGGAGAGTGCGGCGGTGTCACGGAATGCAAACTGCTGTGATCTAAGAGTCGCTGCAAACGTGGACGTCTGCTGTCACGCAGCCGACGTCGCTGGGATGTAATATCATCCATTTGGTGTTGAACACCTTGGCAAGGCACAGACTTGCTGGGCTCCATGCGTACTTTTTCAGCTGACAGACTTGTACCTCGGAAAGCAGAAGACGCCTGATTTTGCTTCCATGTTGGAGCTGTCTACAGTGAATTCAGTGGAGGAAAAACATATGGATTCTGCTTGTTGGGGTGAACTATATTCACATGTTTAATGTCCCTGGGATTATTACTTCTGCATACATACATCATGTAAGTTTGCTTCTGTACAGAAATCCAAGCTACAGCATTAAATTTTTTTTTTTTAAAACATTTACTTGTGTGTGAGGCAGGCAGCACTTTGTTGCTTGCATGTGTCTCAAAGACAGGTTTGAGCAGGCTGAGTTCCTGCCTCAGGGCTGAAAGAGGCCAGGCTGTTGGTTGGCAGGCTGAAAGGTGTGGGAGTAGCAGCAGTGTAAGCGGTCTCTCTCCGCTGAAAGCTGCCTGCCTTTAAATGCCTGTGGAAGAGTTTTCAGTGTGTAGAAGGACGCTGACAGAGACTGAGGTGAGAAGGAGAAAAATCATCTGATGAGAATAATCTGAGAAAAAAATGAATGAATATTGAATGAAGTATTCTTTTTGATTTTAATGAATACTACATTATTAGTCATTATTTGAGACCGGTGAATAGACTGACCGAGTCAGCCACTCAGGGAAGATGGGCGAGTTAACGGTCAGATACCGTGTCAGGGATTTTTGGGCAGGGAGGCGAGGTCTTGAAGCCCTGCAGGGTGGTGACAGTGAGATGCGGAGTGTTAGTGGTGGGAGTAGCTGAAGCTTTTGCAGTCTTCACAGGTGTGTGAGCTCTGTTGGTCTGATCGCCTGCAACACAGAGTTTCCACTGAGACTCTGACAGTACCCAAAGCAGTCAGAAGAGAATCAGGTATGACTTGTGACGTATGGTTTAAATTTCCTGCACAAGTGTAATATATGCATACAGGCCTGGGTTACAGTAACCTTTAAATTCCTAATATACCATTTGTCAGGAGCATTCCCTAATTTCCCACAAATACCTTCATGAGGTGGCTTTAAAATCACTGCTTCCTATGGTACCTGCTACTGTACAAGCCAGCTAGATATTAAATATCTGACAGAGTGTACACGGGGCAGCCGTTCAAACACTTCTGCACTCATGCTTTGTTTAGTTCGGAGAACATGCTGTAAGTAGGCTATATACATGAAATGGAAAATAATTTGCTTTAATAAAAAATACACTGAAATTGACAGAAATTGCATGTGGTCTCGATGCTTTCATATCCTTTGTATCATGAAACACACCCCGTGATGACCTGACAGATGATTTTTGAAATTTCCAAGAAATATTTATTTTTTGATTGACAGTAGCTCTTATTTTGCCAGCTCCATCACAGAGTACATTGAAACGCTTTTGGAATGGAGTTGACAACTTATTATTCTGCATATGACTTTAAAAAATTATCCAAGACTACTGTCTTTTCATGTTTACTGATTAAATTCTCAAATATGATTCACAGTTTTTTAAATTTATTTTTTACAATTTGGTTTACGCCTGCACTCTCCTAATACAGTATACACCTGCATTCTCCTAATCAATACCTGCAATATTTTCATGTTATTAACTAAAAAAACTAAATGTAATTTCGCTCAAAGGCAATCTTGGTGGCATGACAGCCCCTACAAACAAACACTGATGGACACAACAGCATTACGTATTAAACTCGGTGTATTTGAATCCACCAAAAACAATGCAGTATTTTGGATCACTGTTATGATTTCCCATTATAATGACCTTCAGTGTCTTGGAGCTGCAGTGGGAGAGACTCTCTGTACAAGAGGACATCACTGCTGTTCATCTCTCTGTGGATCATCACTCTGATCTGTCTCATCACTGCACTGGGCCTCTACTGTAAGTGTTACTGAGGAGTTTACTATCAGAACAGAACCACACTGGACTGGGTCTCTACTGTAAGTGTTAATGAGGAGTTTTCTATCAGAACAGAACCACACTGAACTGGATCTCTACTGTACGTGTTAATGAGGAGTTTACTGTGAGAACAGAACCACCCCTTTTATGTCCCCCTGAAGTTAACATCACCTCCATGGTGAAATTACTTCCAATGTCAACACCATTATGTTACACACAAAGTGTCCTCTGCACTGTGATTCAGACTTTATCTGCCAGTTGGCTGTGACTATGAGCCGGACTCTCAGAAATGAGGTGTTCCACTGTGCTGTGGCTTTAACACTGAGGAGAGAGGAAAGCGAGACATGGAGTATCTGTTTTGGACTCAGGGTGACTATCAGCACCTCAGTGTAACGCACACACGCCCCATCCTTCTCTGCCATACCTGGTGGTTACCCTGCATAGAACAATACGGATTGTTCCTGCCGTTTAGTTTTATGTAGTTATTAGTAGTTGTTTTGGCATAACCAGATAGGCGCCAAAACAGCTTTTGAAGTGTAAATTGTAGTGCTCTTTCCTCCATGGTTTGTCCGGCAGTGTGTGAAACTCAGTGTCCGGCAGCTGCGTGTTTCCCCTGTAGTGAAACCTGCGGCACACAGCTGACTGCTCTCCTCTCCCGTCCCTACAGCTCTGCAGAGATCCACACTGCAGCAGCAGCTGAGGGAACTGCAGGGGGCCACTCCATCACTGATCTCAGGTCAGACAGGTGAGAGTCAGGAGGGACAGGAACTGCAGAGGGCCACTGCATCACTGATCTCAGGTCAGACAGGTGAGAGTGAGGAGGGACAGGAACTGCAGAGGGCCACTCCACCACTGATCTCAGGTCAGACAGGTGAGAGTCAAGAGGGACGGGAACTGCAGAGGGCCACTCCATCACTGATCTCAGGTCAGACAGGTGAGAGTCAGGAGGGACAGCCATGCGTTTATGTTACAGTGAAGGCATTTGAATGGGGGGGTTAGGTGGTAATCACGGTTGTTAGAAAGCCATTTTGGGGAAAAACTCTCTTGCTTCAAAGACTTAGAATATTGAGTTATTTTTAAACGATTCAGGACAGTTTAACAGAAGACCTGAAAAACATCATGCAATGATTATGCAAGATAAGAACGAAAGAACGATTCGTTTGTATGAGATTCCTGAGCCGTCTGTCCCTCAGGGCTGCAGACGGGGCTGAAGCAGAGGGAGGAGGACACCATCCAGCAGAGGGCCAGCTACAGCAGGCAGATGTGCCTCTCCGACAGTACCAACAACACAGGTAATTCACCTGCCTTTGAAAATGTCATGTTTACAGATTCACTTGGTAACGTTTTGAAAGTTGTCCTGTGTTGGTTTTACTTTAGGTATAGTCTGCATACAATTTACTCTCATATCAAAATACTGTACTTGTGTCAAAATTTCAAAGATTTCACCTTTGTTTTTGTTTCAGTCAAGGATTTCCTATCAGAATGGTCAAGTGAGTCTGATTTCTTTATATTTCTTTACATATTTACTCATCAAATATCCTTTTGTTAGTAAATGTCTGTACCTCTGTGAAACTTCACACAGTATACATACACACGCACACGTACACGTTTGCACACACAGAACAAATTGAAACAAAAACTGACAGCAACAGCTGTAAATATTGTAATGACTCAAATGTAAAAATAATAATTTTCCTCTGGGTGGCCCTGAGACAGAATTTGTTTTAGGATTTGGTAAAATGGTTAAAAGAAGAAACAGTAGTAAAATGTTTGTCTGTGTTCTCCATCCGTACAGGGAAAGATGGAGTTATTATCAGACCAGGTAATACTGATTTATTTAGTAGAATAAGAGAATAACGTTTAAGTGAACAATTACATTTTTGAATGTAAACTTACATTTTGTTTCTGCTAAATTTTAAGATGGAAAACAATATTTTTTGCTCCTTGCCCTGGAAAAATTATATTTAATGATTAAAGAATGCACAAAAATGTAACTACACAGTTACCATATTCATATAGAAATATGACATCAAATTCATCATTGCAAAATCATTTATAAGTTTTTGTTATCTTTCAGTGTGGAAATGGATTCGTGAAGAAGCAGGTAGGATCATGCTCATCTTTGAAACTTAACAGCAGTCAAATCTGTGAGGGATAGTGCAAAAGAGGGTAATGATGGCAAAACTGCTTGTTGGTGATGGTTATTCATGCACAAACGATGAAGGAAGCCAGGAATGCAGTCTGTTATTACCAAGGCAGCCAGCAGGTTAGGTGATGATGTAGCTAGCTGACTGTAAATACAATAAGGTAGCTAATGCGCTACAGGGGTGGGCAATTCCGGTCCTGGAGGGCCAGTGTCCTGCTGGTTTTTGTTTTCATCTCTTAGTTCCCTGTTGATTTTCACCTTGAAAACAGGTGTGCTTGCTCTTCAGCCAATCAGAGATTGTATTTAGTTGGTCAACAAGAAAAACAGCAGGACCATGGCCCTCCAGGACTGGAGTTGCCCACCCCTGCGCTAGAATAATGCATTGCCAGCTTTGTTTGCTAGTTAGCTGATGAGCAGAGTCCAGGCGTGGGTCACAGCACAAAGCAGTCATCTTACAGTTTGAGACCACAATCGCTGAAGCCCTCACCCTGATGCTGGGGTGTGTTACATCTCATATTCATACAGCTACCTGACATGGGTCAATCAGCCAATGATTTAGCTAACTAACTGACTGAAAATTAATTTGCCAACTAGCTAGCTAGCAAACATATAAGCAGAGGACTGTCTCTGTTGAATATGTGAGTAAACTAGCAGTGCGACATTTATTTATAAGAGCAGTAACCTCAGCCAGGTTAAGGCAATGGGCATGAATCATGCCATGATACAGTGGGACACAGAAATATCCCCTTATGCTTATGGCAGAGCAAGTGACATCTTATCTTTGTGCAGCTGAGAAACATTTGTTAATTAATGATTTAGCTAGCTAGCTAGCAGATTGAAGATGCACTGAAACAAGGCACCCAGCCATCAAGCAAGAATAGTCCAATGTGCACCACACTGCTGGCTATGAAACTTTGAACCTTATTCAGAATTAGCAAACTCAAGTGCTTATGCTTTCACAGTATGCAGAGTCATAGGAATGGTTGTGTTGCTGGATACATGAATAAACTAGTAGTGTGATATTTACTCCTGAGAACAATAACATTGCTGAAGTTGCTGATAGACATGACTCACGATACAACACAAAGCATCTCACAGCTGGATGCCAAATTTATTATTTTGACGTCAGACCTCATCACAAAGGGCCTAACTCTCAGTGCTGTATAGGTATGGGGTAAAGGGTCTAACTCTCAGTGCTGTATAGGCAAGGGGGAATTGCCTCACCAACCTGTAACTTAGTGGAAGGTGTATCTACCAATTACAAGCCAGTCATCTCTTCATACACTGGCTTTAGCACACTTCATACAGACAATCTAATTTATTAAAATGAGAAATAAAAATGAGAAAACGAGAAATCAATCATTATGACAATGATTTCCCATCATCCTCTCGGTTTCCCTCCACAGTGAACGTGACTCTGGACCCTGACACAGCTGCGTCCTGGCTCGACCTGTCAGCTGATAGGAAGGAAGTGAAATATATAGAAATACCAAAGAGAGTCCCTGACCACCACAAGAGGTTTGATCGTGCTGTCTGTGTCCTGGCTAAAGAGGGGTACTACTCTGGGAGATTTTACTATGAGGTGCAGGTTGGAGAGAAGACTGACTGGACTTTAGGAGTGGCCAAAGAGTCCGTTAACAGGAAGGGGAGTATTACACTGAGCCCTAAAAATGGATACTGGACTGTGGGGTTGTGGAATGGGACTGAGTACAGAGCTCTTACTGATCGCTTTGTCCCCCTCCCCCTGAGAGAGAAGCCCAGGACACTGGGGGTGTATGTGGATTATGAGGGGGGTCAGGTCTCTTTCTACAATGTGGAGGCCAGGTCTCATATCTACTCCTTCTCTGGTTATTTCTTCTTTGGAAGAATTTACCCTTTCTTCTACCCCGGTTTTAGTAAAGATGGTAAAAATGCCGCCCCATTGGTCATCTCTCCTGTCAGTCACACAGACTGAACATGGTTTCATGGTTTCAACAGAATTGATTTCTTGTTGCATATTTGTGACCCAGTTAGCCATTCTGTTCCCCTTTCAGTCCTAAAATACACAGTACTTTTAACATCCCTCCTCCCTGAAACCTCCTGAAATTCTGCCTTGTTTTTCCCCTTCTGCTGCTAATATCTTTGTTCCCCTTTCTGCTTTGAAACCCGCACCTGTCTGCTGGATGCTGCACCTGTCTGCTGGATGCTGCACCTGTCTGCGGGATGCTGCACCTGTCTGCGGGATGCTGCACCTGTCTGTCTTTTACAGACCTCCCCCCCGGCCTCATGCCCCCTGTGTGCTCTTTCTCTCAGGCTGCTTTCCCTCTAGCTCCCGAATCTTTATTTTCCGCTGTCAGCCCTGCTGTTCTGTTGCCCTCTCTTCTGTTTTAACCCAAAGCACTCAAACCATCGGCGCTTTTCTTCCTGCTGCCATCGGTCAGCGGAGTGCGTCCCCTCGGCCTGTAACAGCCTCCCTCCCTCTGCACACCCAGCCTCTCCTCCTCGCGCTGTCAGTCACCCGCTTCATTCCACTCTCATCTCTGCTTTTCCTCTCAGCCCTTCCTGGTTCGATGTTTTACTCCAATGTTACTCAAATATTACTCAAAAATATGCGCTTCAAGACTGCTGTGATGAGCTCAGTTGTTATATCTCTCTCTCTCTCTCTCTCTCTCTCTCTATATATATATATATATATATATATATATATATACACGCAAATCTATATCCACAATCATTTCTGTACAAAAAGTGTACAAAAACAGTTACTCATACATGCTAAATACTTTTTCTCTGCAAGTCAGTAGAAACATTTGCAGAAACAGGTCTGCGATTAAAATTATTGTCATCATAATGGACATTACATCATGCAAGTGGCACAAGCAGTTTCCCAAAGCAAACCCACCCAATACTTCCAGCATGCTTTTGTGTAACTTGCTCCCCGGTATTTTGACAAAATTGGAATATAGTTCCGGCTGACATTAGGCCCAACTGCTAAATCTAATCTTACAAAAACTTGTTTAAAAATGCTGTAACACCTCTGTAATACTGATTCTGATCTGGCAAACACCTTGTGATTGCCCCTTTTCAGAATAGGGCACACCTCTCTGTGAGATATGTCTCCCTCTGGTGGGCAGTTTGCTTCACTGCAGCTCAGGCTGCCTGGGAGGGAGAGCATGAGGAAGAGTGTAAGGGCTGGAAGTCTCCCTGCTGCAGGCAAATGACACAGATGATGGCTGACAGCAAACACTCACTGTAATGTACAAAGTCAAATGCAATCCCTTGTTTCCCTTCCTGTTGGATCATTTTTCAGGTATCAACATGTAAATCCTCGACGCCACCTGTTTTATCAACTTTATCACAGACACATATTTAACATTCAACAATTTAGATTTGCTGTTTTTACAAGTGTAAATGATTTTATTGTGTCCTGTATGTCATCATCATCAGAGCATGTAAACGTCTTAATTGTGAAAGAAATACTTTAATGTAAGAGAACAAATAAAAGTATAGCAACATGGTGTCTCTTATGAATGGTTCATTGAAATCTGTCATTTCTGCATTACAAAGACCACAATGCACTGGGGCTGGATCCTTTCTCACAGAACAGTCTAAAGAAAGGAGAGGTTCCTCATTTTCTTCACTGTCCAGGTGCTTCAGAGCTGCGGGAATTACAGGCTTAAAAGATGGATGCAAATGCAATTTATTCAGAGATCTCTGGCAGGCCACAGATAACAGCAGTGAATCACAGCTATGAGGGTAAGGAGAAAAGAAGACATGAATCAGAAATTAGTAGGAAATAAAAGAGAAATTAGTAGAAATGTGTTGAATGTGTGCTATGGTGTTTCTCTTAGTGCTTTTCTAATGCCACAACATAAAGACTATAATATGTTTGTATTTCTCTTGTGGCTTGTATATATGTACATGTGAACAGGAGGGACCTATGAGACTTTGGAACAGAAACCATCTGGAGTGTATTCATCCATACAAGAAGCTGCTCCTGGGAGCCGATCAGCAGGTGGGCTGCTATCTGAATTGATAATGGATTCAGTTAAAAGCAATTAAAAGATATTCTACTGAAACTGAGAGGGCAGCTCCCAGCTCCATTCAGATCTACAGAGATGTGTTCTCTTTCCCTTTTCAGAGCCATGCTGGGAGAGACTCTCTGTACAAGAGGACATCACTGCTGTTCATCTCTCTGTGGATCATCACTCTGATCTGTCTCATCACTGCACTGGGCCTCTACTGTAAGTGTTACTGAGGAGTTTACTATCAGAACAGAACCACACTGAACTGGGTCTCTACTGTAAGTGTTAATGAGGAGTTTACTATCAGAACAGAACCACATTGGACTGGGTCTCTACTGTAAGTGTTAAATAAAAAATAATCTGTATTTAAAAAGTTTGTGTGTGGTAATTTATGGAAAAGAATGTTTAGTATAGTGTCTGTTGTAGTGTATAATATATGTGTAGGTGTGCAGAATTGGAGTTACGGTTCGCATTCGATTATTCATGGTTAAATATTAAGATTGCACTGCATTTCTTCAGTTTATGTTGATTTTCTGTGAGAAGCGTGTCCAGCTAATTAAACAGAGATGGTTTCACTTCTTCATTTTTCCGAAATGGTTTCAACTGTTTCTTCTTAGAAAATATTGTCAGACCTGCCTCCAGCCAACTCCCTGTTCAGCCACGCCCACGCTCTGAGCTGCCTGAGTTTTAACCACACCTGCAGCAAATTCAGTTAATCACCACTGGGGGATTTAAGGACTGCAGTTCAGGCACCTCTTTGTGAGGTATTGCTCTTGCTTACTGAACCAGTTCCTTGGTGCTTGTATTTTGCTCAGTTCCTGTTTTTGACCTGTTTGCCTGTCTTTTGACCCTGCTCTTTGTCTGGCGATTTGGATTGTTTATTTGGACTCCTGTTTGCTCATCATGTTCTTTGACCCTGGCTTGTGTTTTGATCATTCTTGAAGATTCTGATTTGGATTTGTTGGGCTTATTATTAAAAGTACTGGAGCTCTGCACTTGGGTCTTCTGACGTTTTCGTTACAAATATCTAATGAGAACATGTGTTAAAAGCCAGAAATATAACTACGGAATAAGCATATAGAAAAATTGCAGAATGATTATGATTATATTTTAATTATATTAAAATAATGTTATAATGTTAAAATAAAAATATTCAGCAATACTAACATATAAATCAATATGGAAAAGCAGTTGCATAATTCTCTTTTCTTGCCAAATATAATATTAGTCTTGATCATGTGCCTGTGGTCTGAGCAGTGAAAAGATGATCTATAATTACAATCAGCACACATAACAAAGCTGATCAGGTACAGAAATAGAACTGCATCAACCCCATATGTGCACTTCCTTAATCCTGACTGCAACCCACAACATTATGGATCAGAGAGATGCAGGAAATGGTGAGGTCAGCTGGCAGAAATGTGAGTGGTTATTGTAAATGGCTCCATATTTGGCAGTAAAGTTTACATGAAGGGGTCAGTCTGATTAAGAAATATATTTGTATATTTTAAATTTCCTCATGCTTTCTAGAATTTCATAATTACTATAATATTGATTTGATATTAATCATTACTAATATTAATTCATTTAATTTTTAAGAGAAAGAGGTAAATTACAAATGAGACCCTTAATATTATAGTAAAATTTTTTTGATGGTAATTTTAATTCCTCCAAAATGATATAAGTATATTTGAAGTATATTTTCGAATATATTAAAATATGTTATCAAATGTAATATTTAGCTGGCATATTAATATAATTGTAGGTTTTTAAAATTTAATGTTATCTGACTTTTTTCCTCTTTTGGGTGCATATCAATGGCAGGTTTTGGTTGTGAATGGGAAAGTACAGTTCAAGTAAGATCAAAGTTCCTGATGCACCCTGGGAGTTGTATTCATTTCCTACTGCAGAAGAGTTTCCCTGTTGCACAGAGACTCCACAGAAAGCTGGTCTAATGGTTCAACGATCCAAGCTGCTCCAATGTTAATCTTATGTAGGAAGCAGGGGAAAAGCTTTAAGTGTGTTCTACTGCAATAATTAAAAATCCACAGTTGGAAACTGCCATCTCCTGCTTTTTTCCATGGCACTGTGGATAATAAGGGTTTAATCATGTTACTCTCTTTTCTCTCAGATCAACAGCAGAGTGAACTGAAGGAGCAACTCAGCAGCTTCACTGCCCACAACACTGGTGAGTGCTGAGTTGTTTTTTAACTCTGTTGAGTGTGCAGTTGTTGTATCATTGATTGGAATTGACATTATTTTAACCTTGGTGAGTGTTACGTTGTTATATCATTGTGGGGATTGGCATTATTTTAACCTTGGTGAGTGTTACGTTGTTATATCAGTGGTGTGATTGGCATTATTTTAACCTTGGTGAGTGTTACGTTGTTATATCATTGGTGTGATTGGCATTATTTTAACCTTGGTGAGTGTTACGTTGTTATATCATTGTGGGGATTGGCATTATTTTAACCTTGGTGAGTGCTGAGTTGTTAAAGGAAGGGAAGGTCTCAGAAGGCCGCAGAGTGGAAGACCACTTCTGAGAGCCACCATTCAGCATAGAACAACACTGGACTTTGCAACAGCTAGCAAAATATTTAGAGTCTTTAAATGTCTTTATCTATGTTAAATATTTATAGATAACCCCGACACATGAACTGTCAGTTGACTGACAGTGGGTCTATTGTGCTTATGTTATTACAATGTTATAACAAAGCCCCTTTGTGAACAGTAACCTCATATAAGTTACACTGTACCTATGTAATTACATTGAATTAACAGTACCTACATATAGGATGAGCTGTATTGTACTTATGCAATCGCGAAGTCACTGTGTGAGCAGTATCTACTGTATATGTGAGTTATTATCCTTTTGTAACTGCAGTGTAATACACCCTTTCTGTGTGAACCTATATATACCTCATATACCTATAGATGAGTTATACTGAACCTATGTAATTACAGTGTAAAGATTTCAGCTCCAGATCAGTATTTATAACAGTTTAATAAACTTTATTTTATATGACAGCGCAGCTAGTAAAAACTAGTAGACACATTTGGGTCCCCATTACCAAGCTAGAGAAAGTCTGGCTTACGGTAGAAAAAACATAATAATGCAATAATGCAAATTATATACATATGAGGGCAAGCACAAAAGATGCAAACCTGGGAATCTAAGAATCAAATCAGCAGCCTTTTAGGTCACAAACTCTGTACCTTAATCACTGCACTACACTGCCACCCTGCGGCACATCATAACCACTGCACCACACTGCCACCCTGTGGTACTGATCATGTCAAAGCCTCTTCCTTTACTTTAAATGACTTACCCTCTGTTACCCAGAGCTGCAGAGAGAGCTGGAGGAGAAGGAGGAGGCGTTTGATTTGATGATTTGATTACATGATTTGCAGATAATTATTACAGGGAACATGCGGTGGGTTCCTGATGCTGCCTCCCACCTGGTGGAGCGGGAGTGGTGCACATCACCTGCCCTGTGCACAGGGCTTCCTCCGTACCTGCCGCAGGTGAAGCAGGCGTGGTGTGCGTCTGCGGTTTCTGCAGGCTCAGCGTCAGGTGCCGTGTGATGATGTCACAAAGGCAGTCTCGGCACCTGGCAGACCACCGTATTCCTCGTCCCCTCCCTGTCAGAGGTTCACCTTTTTGTGCTTACCTGGAAGGGAGGCTGCCTCTAACTGCATGATGACATCAGCAGCATGGGCGAAATCAAAGAAACAGAACTGGAAAGTGTGTGTGATGTGCTTGTGCCATAAACCTAACAGATGCAACTATTTACATGCTTTGTTTATTACTTCATTGACTGGCTAATATATATACATACAATACCTTAAAGAGGAAAGAAACCATGGCTACTGAGTTGGTTTCTCTTCATAATGTTTCAGTGGAACCTGACATCTCTTTTGCAAAGACCACAATGCACTGGGGCTGGACCATCCCTCCCACAAACAAATCCTCACAAAGAGAAGAGAAGTTCCTCATGCTACCGCACTCAGTCTCAGTGCTTCAGAGCAGCGTGAACCACAGAGCACATCTGAAAAAGATGGATCCTGACGCTTTTTACTCAAACATCTGTGACTCTCCAGAGATCAAAGCAGGGCATCACAGACATAAGGGTAAGGAGCAAAGAAGAAATAAAAGACACATTAGTAGAATGTGTTGTATGTGTGGTGCAGAGTTTCTCTAATGCTATCACATAAAGACTATAATGTGCTTTGCATTTTTCTTGTGGTTTGTATATATGTACATAGAAACAGAACGGACCTATGAGACTTTGGAACAGAAACCATCTGGAGTGTATTCCTCCATACAAGAAGATGCTCCTGGGAGGCGATCAGCAGGTGGTCTGCTATCTAATTTATAATGGATTCAGTTAAAAGCAATTAAAAGATATTCTACTGATATTGAGAGGGCAACTCCCAGCTCCATTCAGAACTACAGAGATGTGTCCTCTTTCCTGCATCAGTGGGTCAGAGCCGTGCTGGGAGAGACTCTCTGTACAAGAGGACATCACTGCTGTTCATCTCTCTGTGGATCATCACTCTGATCTGTCTCATCACTGCACTGGGCCTCTACTGTAAGTGTTACTGAGGAGTTTACTATCAGAACAGAACCACACTGAACTGGGTCTCTACTGTAAGTGTTAATGAGCAGTTTACTATCAGAGCAGAACCACACTGAACTGGGCCTCTACTGTAAGTGTTAATGAAAAGTTTCTTATATATCACTGTGTCAATGAGGTCTTTACCAAATTGGCAAAATAATCTGTAGTAGAGCTTTTCATGTAAAATTTATGCTGATAACTTGTGCAGTTAGAATATACAGTATGATATCTTTTGTAGCATATAATACATGTATATGTATGCAGAGTTTATAGTTGTGGTTAGGGTTCATCATTTATGGTTAAATATTTATATTGCATCATGTATGTTTTGTTTATGATAAATCATGGATGCCTCTAAACCATGTCAGCGAATCATGCTGTAAGACATACAGGCCCAGTGAAAGTGAATACCTCAGGCGCACAGCAGAATGACACTAACAGAAATAAAACTGCATCAACCCCACATGTGCACCTCCTTAATCCTGACTGCAACCCACAACATTATGGATCAGAGAAATGCAGGAAGTGGTGAGGTAATCTGGAAGAAGTATGATTGTTTATTGTAAATGGCTATTTTTGGGGATAGGATTTACAATAAGGGATCAGCCTGAGAAAAATGAATTAAAATGTTCATTGACAAACATTGACAGTGCTCATGTTAATCTCTCTAAAATGCTCTAAGTGACTAAGGTTTTAACCATTTTATATATTATAAAGTATATTTTTATTACCAGTATAGGTTCATCAAATAGAGTTATTGAAAATATTATCAACTATTATCAAATATTATCTATTATACAAATGCAACATTGCTGTTTAATATCAGTTTATCAGATTTTTGTTTAGTAGGAAATGGTGTCTGCATTTGTTTTGTGTTGGTTCTTTGTGCACGCTCAGAATGTTATTTATTTCTTCCTGCAGAACTGTCTTCCTCAGCAAACAGAAACTCCACAGTTAGGTGGTGTAAATTTAATGCCAAATTTCATCTACTATAGGGAGCAGCAGTAGGACTTTTTGCTTCGTTCTGTGATGAATAATTTAAACATCCACATTGGAAGACCACCATCTCCTGTTTTTCTTCATGGCACTGTGTATAGTAAGGTTTGAATCATGTTACTCTCTTTTCTCTCAGATCAACAGCAGAGTGAACTGAAGGAGCAACTCAGCAACTTCACTGCCCACAACACTGGTGAGTCCTGTTGTTTATTAAAACTTTTAAGTGTTGAATTGTTTTCTTTCCCATGTGGACACTGAGTGGTTTATCATCTCTGGTTTGTGTTACTTTGTGAATCATGATTTATTCATTAAAATTGTTTTGTAATGAGTCAAAAAGCTGTTTGGTTATTTGCACTGTTAGGTTTTTTATAATTAATAATTATAATTCATATGTATTAACATATGATATATACACTATATGGACAAAAGTATTCGGACGCCTGACCATTACACCAACAGGGACTGTAATGACATTGTATTCAAATACATATACTTTAATATGGGGTTGGTCCCCCTTTTACAGCTATAACAGCTTCCACTCTTCTTGGAAGGCTTTCCACAAGATTTTGGAGTGTTTCTGTGGGAATTTGTGCCCATTCATTCTGTAGAGCATTTATGATGTCAGGCACTGATGTTGGACGAGAAGGCCTGGCTCGCAATCTCTGTTCCAGTTCATCCCAAAGGTACTTGATGGGGTTGAGGTCAGGGCTCTGTGCGGGCCAGTCAAGTTCTTCCACACCGAACTCATCAAACCATGTCTTTATAGTCCTTGCTTTGTGCACTGGGGCACAGTCATGTTGGAATAGAAAAGGGCCTTCCCCAAACTGTTGCCACAAAGTTGGAAGCATAGCATTGTCCAAAATGTCTTGGTATGCTGAAGCATTAAGATTGCCCTTCACTGGAGGTAAGGGGCCTAGCCCAAACCCTGAAAAACAGCCCCATACCATTATCCCTCCTCCACCAAACTTCACAGTTGGCACAACGCAGTCAGGCAGGTAACGTTCTCCCAGCATCCGCCAAACCCAGACTCGCCCATCTGACTGCCAAACAGAGAAGCGTGATTCGTCACTCCACAGAACACGTTTCCACTGCTCCACAGTCCAGTGTCGGTGTGCTTTACACCGTTCCATCTGACGCTTGGCATTGGACTTGGTGATGTGAGGCTTGCATACAGCTGCTTGGCCATGGAAACCCATTCCATGAAGCTCCCGTCACACAGTTTTTGTGCTTACATTAATGCCAGTGGAAGCTCGGAACTCTTCAGCTATGGAATCGGCAGAGCGTTAGCGACTTTTACGCACCATGCACCTTAGCAGTCGTTGACCCCGCTCTGTGATTTTACGTGGTCTTCCGCTTCGTGTCTGAGTTGCTGTTCCTCCTAAATGCTTCCACTTTCTAATAATATCACATATAGTTGACAGTGGAATATCCAGCAGGGATGAAATTTCACGAACCGTCTTATTACAAAGGTGGCATCATATCACAGTACCACGCTTGAAGTCACTGAGCGCTTCAGAACGACCCATTTTGTACCACAAATGTTTGCGAATGGAGACTGCATGGCTAGGTGCTTGATTTTACACACCTGTGGCAACGGGTCTGATTGAAACACCTGAATTCAATAATTAACAGGTGTGGCCAAATACTTTTGTCCATATAGTGTGTATATAGATATATATACATATATAAAACACTGGTTTATAGCATTCATTTCTTCATGAGTGGTGACTATCACTGGTCTTCAGTCACCTATTAACCTATTAGCTGAGCTGTTCATTTGCACTGGTGAGTGTTGAGCACTTTAACCAAAGATCAAACATCAAAGACTATAACCAAATCTGAAAAACACTCTCATACAGCTGTAGCAAATACAATTTAAAAGCTATTAAAAAGAGCAAGCACAATAAATCATATTATTAATTATTACAGAAATTACATAACTAAAAATTGCAATCCTTCTGTCCATTTCACTGAAAATTCACACACAGTTCCTTCTCTCCCTGTGAAATATTGTGTTTCACTCTGTTCCCCAGAGCTGCAGGCCACATACAGCAGGTTAAGGGCGAGTTTCCTGCCCATTGAGATGTGCCCCCTTGATGCTCCAAACAAAACAGGTATTTCTCCATGTGCTTGCAGGCATTTATATTTACTGAGTTTGCAAAGGAGCCCATTCAGACTTGAGACATGTGCATGTAAACACCATTTAAGTGTTTGCACAGTCATGCCACTCTACCACTAAGCACATTCAGTCATAGGCCGCTTAAGATCGTATGTGGGAGATGTGCGTTTGCCCAAAACGAGAGCGTGTTGCTCAAAATGAGGATGTTTCTCTTTATTTTCCAAGATACGCATAGTCTGACATGAAACTTGACTCTGTTTTCTCTTCGAGTGAGAAGAGCACAGCCACAGTATCCTGCAATGAGGAGTAAAAACTCCTCACCCTTGAGCTTCTTTAAATGAGCAAGATTTTTTCTGATAGCAGCCGTAGTGAAACAGCACTGATCACAGATGTCAGATACTTTAACATTGTTTTCCATATCTATCAGTGTGCAAAACCCAGGAAGTCACATCTTTGAGAGCATGGCCCTTTCAAGTCCTTGCACACATTGTTGCGAAAGAGCAGCGGACACTTGGTTTGCTAAGTAAAATATTGAGTCGGACATGAAGCCTATCGAAAGTGTAGGAAATGATGGAAAAAAGATTGTTACGCCACCTTACAAAGCATGGGAAAGTGGTGTCCTTACTCTCTCTCTCTCAATAGATTATGATCTCAAAAAAAATATAAACCTGTGAAGATCTGTATTTGAGCAATGGGTAGCCAAAGAAACACACTTAAACAGCCAAGGTGCACTGTTCTTCTAAAGAAAGAGACAGGAAAAGAGCAGCACTCGCGCTGAAGAGAAAACGTGAAGTTTCAGCAGTCTGAGCGACCTTCACAGGCTGCTCTAACAATTCAAACGTCACGCTTCCTTTTCAATACATTTCAGTCAAAGACGGGACTACCACCCTAACCCTAACCCCTAACCTCTAACCCCTAACCCTAACCCTAACCCTTCCACTATTCTACAAATCACTTGTATTCTTTTGTATTCATGAGTCTCTGGATGTTACTGTGACACATTTAAGGCCTGACTCCAGCGCTATCCGGTCTCTTTCAGATAGATAATTTGGATTCTATGCAAATAAAAGTCTGGGAATTATTCCCTGTCAGAAGTTTTAAGGTAAATCTTTCTGTGAGTGGAGTTTAAATCATGTTATAACTCTCTGGGAATAAAAATGTTCATATTTACAGTGGCTTCATAATTGGTGATCACAAACAGCAGGTCACAACTGTATATAAATACTTCTGTGCAGTTTATGTGATGTTACTGTTCAGTCAAGTATTAGAGAGCCAAACGCATATCCCTTTTATGGTCAATCTGATTTTTTTGTTGTTGTTGTTGTTGTTTTTCAGTGAGGGAAGTTTTTTCAGAATGGTCAAGTAAGTATGACCTCTTCATTTTGGTGTATATAATATAATAATTTAGCAAGCATGAACAATATAGTGTATTTAGTATATTTGCACAAGTTTCCATGTGAGCGTGTAGCTGATGGTTTGGGAGTGTTGCTGTAGTCCTGGCTGTGAGGTCTGCTGTGGATCAGACAGTACTGACTGTTCAGCCCAATTCCTGGGATCAGTGACTGCATTGATGCTCCATTCCCACAAATAACATGTAGACTGACCCCAGCATCTGCTTCTCTACAGGAAGGGATGGAGTTGTCTTTAAACCAGGTAACACAAGTCTTTGAGAGTTAATTAACATACTTTTATTACATTTTAGTGTACAAATTTTAGTGGATAAACTCTACATATTTTAAATGGAAGTTTGTTAAGAAATGATCAGGTAAAAAAATTAAAACACACTGCATATGCAGCAAATACAAAAGATACCAAATCATTTCTGTTTTATTTTCCTACAGCACAGGAATAATATTAATATTAATTAGATTAATTAAATGTTCTGTCCTCTTTCAGTGTGGGAATGGATTCGTGAAGCAGCAGGTAGGATTGTGCTCCTCTGTGAGTCTGAGACTCAGTCATACCCTTTAAACCCCACTGTCTGAGGAGCTGCGTCACATCGCTGGGAATCAGTGTAGTGTAGTGGTACGGAGCAGGGCTTGTAACTAAAAAGTTGCTGGTTTGAGTCCCTGCTGGGGTACTGCTGCTGCACCCTTGGGAAAGATACTTAACCCACAATTGCCGCAGTAAATATCCAGCTGTATATATGGATAAAATTGTATGTCACCCTGGATAAGAGCATCTGATAAATGACAATAATGTAATCTGTGAAGGAGTTTCTGAGTGAAGCTGTACTTAAGTCAGATCAGTCAGAATGATTTCTTGGGTTATTAATCTGTGGCATATTTGTGGTTTGGTATACTTTAATAACTGTTCATTGATATGCCGCTTCAACACTTTGTATGATGTGGCTGAAAGATTCCAAGAAAGATTCCTTTTTCATGCTTTCACTGATGAAGGCAAATGCGGAAACATATGAATCCTTAAGCCTCAACATTTAAAAAAGAAATAGCCTAAAAAATTGAGAGGATCTTTTAGAGTGTGTAAAAGAAAATGTCAAAAGAAAATGCTTGGTATTATAAGGTTAAAGTTGGGTTTTAACAGTGATAAATGGTGTCACTGATGGTTCAGTTCCAGAACCCTCCATCTTTGTGAGTTTTTTTGAATATTACTGTAATAGCTGTAGTAATACGGGACTGTTTGGATTGTGGATTTGTAAAATACTAAATAATCTAAATGAATTAAATCATAAATGACATACACAAACTACACTCCACACAGAAGTACAGGGTACAGCTTCTAAAAATAGTTTTTATTCTATTTATGTGGATTCATGGAAAAAGACCCAGAAAACCAAATTCCCAAAGATCACTGTACAAAGTATAAAACATAACAAGATGGATAGGGAATGTATTCATCCAAATCTACAGAGAAGTACTTAATTGAGCAAAAAAAATAGATTTTCCCAGCTGAAGATCTTGATCGCCATTCCTCAATGCAGTCGAACACTCATGGCTCAAACCTCCCCACACTCTCCACTGGAAGAGTCTTGTGAGTGTGGAATTAAATGTATTATTTGAGAACAGTATGAGTTTGCTCTGTGGAAACCCAGAGTCCCACTCGGTTTACAGTTTAACAGGAGCAGCTTTTCTCTTCTTGGCAGATTCTGCCAAAACTGGCAAACTGGGGGAAATCATGAGTAATGCCTCTCGCTGAGGGAGGTGCTGTATTTGGTTCACTCAGTGTGTATTCTATACAACTGTGCTCATATACAGAGAACACCACTCTGCCCTGAGATTACAGGTTCACGTGAGCTGTGAGATGTGTGTTACACTATTGATTCAGCTCTATACACTGTGTGAATACCCTTTACAGGGTGAGATTAACGTTATTATTGATTCACTTAACTCTGAGGAATGGGCAAAAAATTTAAAAAACAGCACAAGAAAAGTTTGATTCCTCCATTTTCTGTACTTGCTGGTCTCTAGTTTAAATCTATACGCAGTGTCTATGACTGATACAAAACTCTACAGTAAATACAAAGAAAAATGACTATAGTGAAGTAAATTATTACAATATACCATATTTATATAAAGTGTTTTTACTATTACAGTATCACAGTGTCTGTGTTTGGACACCTCCCAGATGCATGTAATAAATCCTCATTTTTGTCATAATTGCTGCTGTCAAGTGTTCTGGTGTTTCCCTTGGTTACACTTCACTCTCTGTGCTTGCACTGCTTCAGCATTTCACACACCCCGGAGCTAATGGTGTATCCCATTTTGGGGGTTTGTTGGTTTGGTTTTTGCCGTATAATTCACACAATCAGTTTGCTAGCTATTCCTTTTACAGCCATTTTCATCTTTTTTTCTAAGGCAGAGAAGCTAGTCATAACAGTATCAAAATGTAAACCTCTTCATATGTGTGTTAACTATTCTGAATACTTTTAAAATTGTATCTAAAATTCAAGTTTTATAACATGGCATTGAAGAGTAGTTTAGCATGGTGGCTTCTACCAGTTCAGTGTGAAAATCTGCAAGGCTTCCCTCTTTTTCCAAATTTTATGCATTCATCTGCAAAGAAACTCCAGTAGGTGTAAAAATACTTTCTTTCCAGCACATGGAAAGTGACAATGTAATAAATCTATTCCATTCAACCAATTGTACATAATTTCTCTCTGTTCTCCTCCACAGTGGATGTGACTCTGGACCCTGATACAGCTCATCCCAAACTCATCCTGTCTGAGGATGGGAAACAAGTCAGACATGGAGACACACGACAGGATCTCCCTGACACCCCAAAGAGGTTTAATTCTGTTGTAAATGTCCTGGGAAAGGAGGGTTTCTCCTCAGGGAGATTTTACTATGAGGTGCAGGTTGGGGAGAAGCGTGGGTGGACTTTAGGAGTGGCCAAAGAGTCCATCAGCAGGAAGGGGGATATTACACTGAGCCCTAGGAATGGATACTGGAGCATATGGATAAGGAATGGGACTGAATACAAGGCCTTAGCTGGTCCCTCTGTCCCCCTCCCCCTGAGAGAGAAGCCCAGGACAGTAGGGGTGTATGTGGATTATGAGGGGGGTCAGGTCTCCTTCTACAATGTGGAGGCCAGGTCTCATATCTACTCCTTCACTGGTTACAGCTTCACTGAGAAACTACTTCCATACTTCAACCTGGGTCGCAATGATAAAGGTAAAAACTCAGGCCCACTCATCATTTCTCCTGTAAAACACATTGGCTGAATTATATTACAGGTTTAATGTAAAATAAATATTGAGTTGAATATTTCTGTTATTTGCAGAGTCAATGCAGTTTTCACATTAAATTGACCAATAATATTTGACTCAATCCCAATACATTTCAATATTTACTGTAAAGTATATTTACAGTATATAAATGGTTTAACAGACCTTGTTAACACAGATACATTCTGATAAATGAACGGGTCAAAAGCTGCATTTTATTATAGCTCAGGTGTTTGGCATCCACTCCAGAGACAGCATCACGCTTTGCCTCAGGCAACATGAAGAGCCTATTTTCCTCTAAGGCCCTGCACACTGCATATCAGATATATCCATAAACATTTAGCATAAAGCTCTGATAAACAATAGCAATTTCTAGGACCTTGGTAAATATTAAAATGTGTTACAGCAGAGTGTTAAATGAAAAGCAAATGCTCGCTCTTTTAACCCTAAGCTTTCCACTGTAATTATGAGCCTGATTATTTCTTTGCTCCATGGTGTGAATCCTAGTGTCTTTCTGTACTGGATTATCTTCTCTGTCAGGCCATGTGTGACTGTGTAACAAATGTGAAACTAATAAAATGATAACTAAACCCAGTAACTAAGCGACTGCATCATTAATAAAGGGAGGGGGTGGTGGGTTGGTGAAGCCCCTCAGTGGTTCGGTGAGGGGTTCGGGTCTTGGTTGTGTCATTAGCAGCCTATGAATGGAGTCAGCAAAGAGGCATAACTGGAATCTCTCGTCAAACTCGTCAAACACTGAGATATACTATGCTGTACTCTCCTGAGTATACTCCAGTATATACACAGATAAGAGTGTGAGGATAGAGGAGGCATCAATCATAAGCACACTTCAGCAGGGGTTTAGGAGGGAGATGGTTTGTGTGCCGAGATGTGTATATTAATGTCTGCACTGTCTGTCTGTAGTATTTGTATTGTATTGTATTTTATATGTAAACCTAGATCAGATTAGCTGGCTCATGACGCTGACCTTGCGCTCAGCTTCGGCACTGTCTGCATTGTATGACCTGTACATATCTTGCCCTTGTGCCTGTTTGCCCACTATATGCACTTTTGTACGTCGCTTTTGATAAAAGCGTCTGCTAAATGAATAAATGTAGATGTAAATGTAGCCACCATCTCCAGCGCTGAGAGAGACTCTCATCGTTAATCTGCTCATAAAAGCATGAAATAACTGCAATTGTTAAAAAAATTAAAAATACTTAATGTTGAAAATTATCAAAACAAAAACACAAATTTACAAGTCACCTTGGAATTTCTGGTCCTAGTTAACAGTCAAAATTGTGACACACATTGAATGAGGAAAAGATTCACCTTTCTTCTCATGACTGATAACCTGTCAGCTTGGTCCTGTATTTTAGGTTTCTGTGTGTACCAGGATGGCTTATGGCCTGCAGAGTCAGTCCCTGACAGTGATACAGAGCTGTCACTGTGGAGGGAGGGTTCCCCTTTGGGGCCAGTGTGCCGAGGGAAGCCATAGCTGCAGACCCCCCCCCCCACATGGTGCTTGGGAACTGTGTGGGAGGGAAGGTCTCTGCATGGTCTCTGCTTGGTCCCTGGAGCCCTGTGAGGCCCCTGCTGGCCGGAGGACCACATCAACCTGCTTAAGATTTCCTTCCAGTGGTCCACAACATTACATTACATTATTATCATTTAGGAGACACCCCTATCCAGAGTGGCCTGCAATTTTATACATTCATACAGCTGGATGTTTATTGAGGCAATTGTGGGTTAAGTACCTTGCCTAAGGGTACAGCAGCAGTGTCCCAGCAGAGAACTGAACCAGCTCTGCTCTTCACTGCTGCACCACACTGCTTCCCCACAACAAACATGTTCCAGTGTAGACAGACGGTACAGCAGCAGTGTCCTACAGCAACCATCGA
The DNA here is from genome assembly GCA_019176425.1 of Megalops atlanticus. Taxonomy (NCBI): domain Eukaryota; kingdom Metazoa; phylum Chordata; class Actinopteri; order Elopiformes; family Megalopidae; genus Megalops; species Megalops atlanticus. Next base: position 31,060,642 of record CM032891.1, read on the forward strand.
GGCGGTGTGAGGTCGATAACTTTGCACGCTAAAGCCCATCAGCTCTTACTCTGGGCACCTGCCAGGTACCAGTGCTGCTCCACCCCTTTCCACGTTTCCCCCTCACCCCGTTACTCTAGCAAAGATCAGGGGAGCGGGTGTGGAGGTCCTGCTAGTGGCCTTGACTGACCTCGCTGGTCCTGGATGGTGGGATTGAGAGAGATTCTAGTGAGTCAAACACTGTGCCTTCCAATCAGAACAGGCATTTTGTCCCAGACTGATCTGGCAGTTGAACCCAGGCACCTTCAGTTTAGAGGAGAGCTGGTGTGCTCACTGATTTGGCTCAGTTACCCTGATTTAATTCATTCAGTTAAGTAATTAACATACATTTAGACTGGTACATTCCCAAACATGCTACAGTAAATTGAGTTTGGGTTTCAGGCAAACTAAATAAACCACATATTCTTACCAATATGCTGTGACAAAAGTCATATGGAATTAGAAATATGAACATTTTTCTGTGAGTGTGTGTGGGATTATTTTAGCATTTTTCTGTGAGTATGTGAGGGATTATTTTAACATTTTCTGTGAGTGTGCGTGGGATTATTTTAACATTTTTCTCTGAGTATGTGTGGGATTATTTTAACATTTTCTCTGAGTATGTGTGAGACTATTTTAACATTTTTCTCTGAGTATGTGTGAGATTATTTTTGCTTCCCGTTGTAAATTCAGATTTGCCTGTAATGATTTATTTGCATTTGTGGCTGCTGAAGTAACAGCCAAATAAATTGATAAATTGATAACTAAATCCAATAGGTAATAGTGTTTTTTATATTTACTTCTCAAAGATACATTTACAGATTATCTGTAATCTTCCTGCCTGTAGCCACCACTGACCGCACTGGGTGTAGCCTTTTGGGCTGGGTGGTGGCACTGGCCTGCTTATCTCCTCAGCCTGCAACTTCTCTGATCTTCTCTCTTCTGTTTCCTCTTTTGCATGTCATGCTGTAACTGTCACGAACTAAATCAAGCTTTCCATCATAGTCCTCTATCACCCATCAGGTTGCTCAGGGATCTTTCTGGACAAGATGGCCGTCCTGCTCGGTTCCTTCCCAGATGATAATATACTGCAAATTCTTCTGGGAATCCGCCTTGACAACTCCCAAACAAGTATTATCCTCCTCCCCCTGCTTCTCTCCTTTAGACCTCAGCCCTCAGGAGTTTTCCTTCCCACACAACACTTAATCAGCTGGATCCTCTTTTCCTCTGAATCTGATTCACCTCCAGTGTCACAGATATCCGTCTCCATTTTTCTGATCACTTCTTCATGTCCTTTGCTCTTCCTCTTTCCCCTAAATAGCTGCATCCTGATTCCACTCCTTCAGCCACCTATAGCCGTAACCTTTGCAGTCTCCACCTCCAATTCCAACTCCAATTCCAGTCTCCACCTCCAATTCCATATTATCTTTTTAAAAATTAATGCTCATTTCAGCCATGCTTCTCTGTTGTGGTGTGACTGTATTGGATCTGGTTGCTCTACCAGAGGCCAGGATTCAGGCTGTCTCTATATCTGTTATCTATCTGAAATGATTGCGCCATTTTCAAGTGTTAACATGACGCAACCCAAACTCTCCAACATTTCATCTTTATCTTATTAATCACTACTACTTCCTCATGCATCTCGCTGAGTGTTGCCACATTCTGATAAGACACTCAGGATGTCCTGTGCAGGTCTCTCCCTCCTGCCCCCTGCTGGCCGGACACTGGAAGGTGATGTGTAACAGTGAGCCGCTTGGTAGCGCTCACGCTGAGGGTGTGAGCTGGTAATGTTTTTAAATTAAGTTTAACATATAAATGTATTAATATATTCACGTATAAAAGTTATATTTATGCACAAACAGGGCTCACCCTTGTTTTTCCTGCAGTATAAGTAAGTAGAACACTAAATGCACCCAGACTGTAGTGACCTCTCACCTAATCAGAGACTTTTTTTCTGTCAGTATTGCAGACCGTGATACAGATCAAGGATGCGATGACACACAAAGCCCAATATGAAAAGTACATACAGGGTTTCCAATGGTGCTTATTACATCTTAACTTTACATTATTTTAGCATAAATGAAGATGCAAGGTATGCTGCATGTTTTGATTTATGACTATCAAATCTCTGACTACTGAGGAGAACAGAGCTTTTTGCCAAAGCTCCCTGATACCAGTTTCTGAGTTGATTAGTTATTGGAGTTAGTGGTCTGCTGAAAAGAATATTCACTACTGTATCTTCAGTTATAACTGGCTTATACTAAAAAAGGCTTTAAAGAAATATCAACACAGTAACATATATTTTATCCTCAAAATATCTAATTGTCTCAATCAACTTGTCATAATTACAATGGGTAGTAGATTATTTGAAGAATAACAATTAATAGTAATTAATTCAGCAGTGTGAAAGAGACTGTTCACCTATCACAAAAACTCAATGTGTTTTATTAAATGTATTACTGTGTAATTGTTTAAATGTTAGAGGATCTTGTCTTTCATTTTACAAACTTGTCAACAACTGAGCTCATGTCAACCAATTGCATTGCATAACAGGTTGCACAACTGCAACTCTTGCACAACTGTTAATTGTCTATTTGTAATTGGTTTTGTGAACCAGCACCTGTTTAGATCCACCTGGTTAGTTAAGGCTAATTAAATACAGGTGTGTGATTGGAGGGAGGAGCTCACTCTCAGCAGTTTGGCAATGTGCTGAAGGCCGTATTCTACACAGTAAGAGCAGCAGGATAGTGCCCTTTTTTAAAGAAAAAATTAAACTTTGGCTTTTGTAAAATGGCCAGTGAGTATTTTTCCAGTTATTTCTGTGTCATTTGTTTTTGTCCTGGTTTTTATGGTGCACTGCAGAGTTCTCTGGGACAGTCTGATTGTGCAGCATGCTAAAAACTGATTGGTTGAAATAAAATGTAATTGCAGCTACATAACTATCATGCACAAAGTTTACAGTCTATTACAGATGGGCACAAAAGCTTTTTTTCTGCTGTTTCAATGAGAACAAAACACAGAAAATCATACAAAATCATAGTCAGAGAGGACATTATGAGGACTGAACCCATTGGATGATAATATCTATAGGCTTCTGTTCTCTTGTCCATACAAGTATATTGCATTTCTTCTAAGGATTTGGACACAGATGAGCTCACAGAATCCCATGTGGGAAAATGGTTCAGAGTTAAGGCAGTCTCTGACCCTGAGTCCGGCTCCTGCAGTATTTGAGATTGTGAATCCTGGAACAGCTCAGCAGAAAACTCTGCAGACAAACAGGATGTTAGGTGATGCATGGGCATGCAGGTGTGTATAATGTGATGTGATGTGATTTCTGCTACTCCTTGTAGCAGATAAATTCTCATTCAAGTCAAATCAGTGGTGAGTGACTGGAGAAAGTCTGAACATGAGAAGGCATGAGAATAGTCTTTTGCCCTCTCTCTCCAATCTCTGTCTGTGTCCTTGGAGGCCCAGCTTAATCTGGAGCTACTGATACCATGTACTGGTGAGTACCAGCCAGATTCAAGCATTTTTATAATTTTATTTTAGCACTTTAAAATACAGACAACAAACATCAGACAGGGAATTCACAGAAAAGGAACAATATAAATATACATTAATGTAATAATAAAAGGGAAAAAGATTGAAACAACAATAGTGAAAGCAAAAAAGGAAATATAGACAGAATATAGATAGATGCAAATAGATATTTGAGATTTGCATTCCATAAAGAACAGACTTTATTTTAAATCAGATTTATGAAAATCTCTGGCATTGTATGAAATTGGCTGAGTAAACAAATCATTTTCTAGGTTTCTGATAAATTAGTATCACCTGTCTCAAAGTTCAAAAATAAAAGGAAACATTCAGAAATGTGAATGTGGTAAATATTAACCAATTCAAGTATAAGCGAGAGGAACATTTCAAATCTCTCAACCGAGTATCTGTAATGTAACTGCTTCACAGAACTCTCTCCACTAGAGGTCAGCACTCCCTTGGTTATAATGCAGTGCTCAAAACAGATATAACTAAGAGGATAATTCATTGAAACATTGATGAGAAATAAGTGATAGGAAAAGGGCAATAAATACTACAGTATCTCCAGTTATAAACATCACTTCATGGTGCCCCTGTGATATGTTGGCCCGGAGATATGCTGATATATGTGTCACTAGCACATTTTAAATGAATCTTTTCCTTCTCCTTGTGCACATACAACAGGATTGGTCTAGTGTATATATACTAGCTTATGTATATCGGAATTGAGCATGTTTAATGCGGTCTAAGTGATGTTTGCATCACTCTGCACACAACAGGTTACCCTCGTTATAGCTGTATGTGAACAGACAGATGGTATTTATATGCACATGTGGGACATTTCAGGATGGAAGTCCAATGACATTGACTTGGGATATGGGTCACTTTGAAAAATTAATATTAACGGTCAGACAAAAAAAAAAAATTGCATTTGAGCAACAATTCAAAATTGAGCATTATAGCCTGCAGTCTGAACATAGCCTATTTGATGTTAAAATGTAGGAATGGGATAAAGAATCAGCTCTGTCATATGTAGCCTGACTTTAATCCACCATATGAACAGGAACATGAACATATCCCAGCTACACTCTAACCTGTCTTTGTTATAATCTTCCTTAATCTCTGATTGGTTAACAGTATTTTGCACTGAGGTCATGCACGCCCCTGTTTATTCCTTATCGTTAGTGAAGCTCTTTGGTGCTTTGGCTGAAAGCCTAATTGTACTGGAATTTGGTAGCATTTTAACCCTTCTCTCTCGGTGAGACTGAATCTGTTGGAGTGGAGGCTGCTCCACCTATGGTCCTATATGCCTATAGTCACTGAGTTAGAGACACTCCAATGTTAAACTCACATCGAACATCCTCCCTAAGTGAACCACATCCATGTTCACTAGAAATGATTAATTCCCATCAATAAAATAGTAGTCTAAATTCCTCATATTTTGTATGTTCAAGCATATCATTACATAAAATCTCCATTTTAAATGCATTTATTCTTTTCACATTACCTTTCGGGGCTTTGTTGCTTCATTTCTTTCTTTTTCTGCTTTCTCTTAACAAAAGTTACTTTTCCCCCCTCATTTCCTCTCTCTCTCCTTCTCCTCATAGCTTTCTCTCATTCTCTCCATCTCTGTCTCCAGTCTGTCTCTTTCCTCGTCTCTCAGTCTCAGAGCTGCTCTGTGCTCCTGTGTGGCTGCAGTAGACTGTGCTGGTAACTCACTGAGCTGCTGGAGGGCCTCTCTGTGTCTCTCTGCCTCCTCTCTGGCCTGCTCCTCATATGTCTGTGTGAGCTTTGCAATCTCCTCCCTGTGTCTCTCCTCCATGGTCAAACTTTTCTGTCCTGTTTCTCTCTCATTTCCTGCATCTCTCGCTTTAATTTTATTTCCTCACTCTTTCTCCATTTGTCCGTGTTCCTCTCTCCCCGCACAGTTTCTGCAATTCTGTTATCTTCTCCTCCACTTCTCTGATCCTCTCCTGCAGTTGCTGTATCTCTTCCCCAATCCTGCTGAGATCTTTCTGAACTTCTTTCCTGTTTTTCTCCTTCACTCTGTCCTCATCTTTTTCCTTCCCTCCTGTCTCTCTCTCGGTAGCTGCTCTTTTAATTTAATGATTTCAGACTCTACCACCATGTAGGTGTCGCTGCAGTAATGGCTGCCATTTTGTTCTGCCACCATCTCCTCCACCTTCTGCAGTAGCTGTGTGACCTGAGTGGCATCTCCCATGCTGTTATTGTTCAGAACATCCTATGCCAGAAGAGAGACAGAACATTTGTGCCTACACATGAAAGAAAATGCACTATGCAAACAGCATATGAAGAAACATTTAAGACCTACATTTTTTTCATCCATCTCAGAGTCCCCTTTGTGTGTACAAAGTTTTCCTCTGTACCAAAAAGCTCTTCTCATTAACAATCAGTTTGTTCAAAACTTGCTTGCTTAACCAGCTATGGGCAGCAATATATGTGCAAAATCCACACAAAACCAGCTACTGTAAAACCAATATAGTGATAGAAATATTTATTACAAATGACTCGTTAAAAAATGTTCATCTACTGTGGGGCTCCACTGGCACCCAGACATATATGTAAATTAAACCACTTATAAAATATGGCATAGTACTTTGTCCATACATCTGAGAAAGAAAATGCAAGGGGAGGGCAGAAGGCCCAAAAGTTCTGCAAAGAGTCTTCTCTCAGTGGATCCCCAAATCTCTCCCCGAGTTTCTGTGCCGCCTCCCCTACTAATGTCCCTGAGTGTACATGGCATACTACAATCCTACTGGTGCTGTAAATTAATACCTTTTTGGCAGTGGTAGTGATAAGATTAATAATTCACACTGTCTTTGGTCATAAGGAAAAGAATACATGTAAGTCATAACTGAAAAAGCTTAATGAGACTACAGAAGTAAAGCTTCGCTACCCTGAGAGAAGAGAAGGATACGTGTAGTTACTGCTACAGCAGTAGTTACTGTGCTTCTAAAGACGGTGCAGATGCCTGTGGAATCCAGCAAGGTGCAATACCAATGGGTTTGAGTGTAGCATTGATGTTGTGTGAATTTCCACTCATACAGTAATATGTGCCAGCATCTCACTAGTTCATAACAGGTTGAGGGGCAACACCCAGCACTTGCAATCTGTCTTTGCACCTTGTCCGTTATATAGCTTTAATATAATAGCTTTACTCTGTCAGTCCCTTGCTAAAATAGTGATTCAGTTCCTGATGCCACAATGGATATTACCATCGCCCATTACTGTCCCTCTCCTCTGTCTCATGCTGGCAGTAACTCCACACAGCCGATCTTGTGTACGTCCCAGGTACTGGCAGAATGGTTTTCTCGAGGATGGTGAATGGCTCTCCCAGTGCCTCTAAGGTGAGGTTCACAGATTTGGGATGTATGTCTGAGCCCAAGCTGCAGGTGATAAATGCCCATAGATCTAACCACGCTGATAGTCTCAAATGTTAAGACAGCCTGGTATTTGATGTTCCGCTTTCTCAGAGTTCATTCCTCTTGGCAGGACCGGTCCATGCGATCACAGCAGGTGGCACGATCCGGACAGAGCGCAGCCAGTGCAGTCCTGTGTCTGCAGACCCACAGTGGGAGATTGCAGCACTCTCATACTGCTGTGCCTTCATGCTGATGCCCATCACCTTCTGAAACATTTAGAAGGAACATTTAATTAAGCAATGAATTAAATCAGGCATAGCTCTGTGTTAAAGTCATAACAATACATTATTCAATGAATTTTATTCCCTGCTCAATTTGTAAATATGTTAGTCCATTTGTGGACACATAGTTTAAATAAATGGACAAAAGAGAAACATAATAATGCTGAGTCCTAATCCTATACTCATGCAGACCATGAGACAGAGATAATGTGAATAGTCTCCAGCTTGGTTCTTTAATGCAGCCTCACATCATCACAGTCTGCTAAGGCTTCCATCATGCCTGGGTACCACCTGCACTGTCCTCAGGTAGACAGCAAGTGGCAGCTGCAGACAGCTCAGCCTCAGTGACTCTCCAGGAATGATCCTCATGTGACTCATGTGCTCTGTAAAGGAGAACCTCCATCTTTCCCCTCAAACTGTTTGTTCAATTGGTAGTTTGTTAGATGTTTAAGGATTGTTGTCTTTCCATTTCCAACCCTATCAATATCTGAGCTCACTGATCAGTTTCATCTGAACAGGTTAATTGTTTAATTGTCAATCTGTTTAATACAGAAAACCAGCCACTGGTTAGCAAGCCACACCTGGCTGGAAAGCAGGAGACTCACCTCTGTCAGCCCACTGCTGCTCAAGCTGGTTTTGTTTGTTGGTTTTTAAAATAAATTATTGGTTTTAAACAATAAAGAACCAAATGTGGAAAAGGTTTATAGTTGATATGAGGTAATGTTATCACTGGGACAGCTCACCAGCCCTGTCTTTCTTCACAAAGGGCTCCAGCATCTGCTGCATCTTCATGTCATTGCGCGGGATTTCCCTCATGAGGCTTTGCGTGGCCAGGATGGAGTCATGTTCTCCCAGATATTGTATCATGAGGTCTGTTAGCTGCTGTCTCCCTGCTGTCTCCAGCTCTGCGCGGGGAATAGACCGGTGCAGTGGCTCAGGGACATCCTTCATTAGCCACTTCATTTTTTCGAACTGGTCATCAGTGAGCTCATTCAGGATTGTAAACAGCCCGAGCCTCCAGGCCCCCTCTGAGGTCGAGCTCTGGCCACCTCCTGTAATACAGAGAAACCATGGTTACCGGAAAACATTGTGATGTCACAACTGAGCGTATGCTGAGAAAAGCTGCTTTAGAAAGCTGAGCCCTTCAGGTCACGGTTACTGTAGATCTGGGGCCTCGCAACTTGCTGAGTTTCACTGCATTGACCTTTGCCCTTTACTTACAGTTTGGGAAGAGTATGAAGGTTTAACCTGTCACAACACAGCAGAGTGTATCTTGGATCATTTTATTTTAGATAATGTGCATATGTGCAGTTTTTCATTGTGGGAAAAGCTCTTTGGTGCAGGTACAGAATGATTCCATCAGTAATGTGTAACCCCTACAAAGCTCTGTGTCAAGATGAATTAATGATAGTACTAACTCCTCTTTGTTACACGAGCAAGATTTAACACTTATACAGGCTTATATTTAATATCATAATTCCTACTATATCCATTTGCATTAAGGATTGTTGAACCAGTAAATAATCACAGATAGCAAGTAGTTCTTTGCCAACTACATTTACTTCTTTGAAATCACTGTTAATACTATATCGTTTTCTGCGGGTGAAAGCTTAAAGTACATCAGCATATCAGTATATCTAACATTGAAATAGCTCTGATTTTGCCAAAGTGCATGTTTTCATGAAAGTCAAAAATATTCAAACTGCTTTGTTCTGCCTTAGCAGAGATCACTACAGGACTGTGTGGTGAATCCAGTTTAGTGACTAATCTCATTAATTTATACCTACTTTTGGCAGGCAGCACGTTTAATGGAATCCCATTACTTGCATTTGACTCTGCATCACAGGGATCAGATGGCTTCAGTTTGCATGTTGTGACAGTGCTCTCATTTTTCCCCCTGTTTTTTTCCTTTAGCTCTTGCATTTCTCTCTCTGCTGCCTCATATTTCTGTTTGTACATGTCTCTCTCTCTCTTTAGACATTGAATCTCTTCATCCTTGCGGTTGCAACTTTCACATTTTCCCTCTTCATTTCTATTAGCATTGGGAAGATTCAAGTTATTTTCTTGCAATCTCTCAATTTCTCTGTCCTTTTGTGTAAGGATCCCCTTCAGTCTTTCTATTTCCTCTTCTTTTGATTTTAGTCTCTCCTCAATTTTCTGACAATGAAGCTCGAGTTTATGCAGCGCAGCAGCAGCACTTCTGCTTGTTTGTCTATCTCCATAATTCCTCTGGAGGTCTAAATCCAATTTTTTTGAATTCAGATGTTTTTTCAAATCACCTCTCTTTTTCTCTAGATTTTCAATTTTCCTTCTCAGCCTTTCAGTAATTCCTGTTCTTTCCTGAATTAGTTCTTCAGTGCTTCTTTCATTCCTTGTTTCCAAAGAGAAGCGCTCATCTGCTTTTTGAACAATAATCTCCTCCAAAGATTCCAGCAGCTCTGCTTCCTCACCACTGCTCTTGCTTTTGAGGACAAGATACCCCTGCACACCTTCATGTACAAATTCCCAGAATCTTCTCCCTCGACTCCTAATGTGCCCCTCAATATCTATGTCTTTCAGTTTTTCCTGTCCAGTGAACACCACCACAGTATGACTCCAGACACTGTCAGAAAGAAGATCCTCCAGTGTCCTTCTGTCTGCTTCTGCAAATGGCTGATTCACACAAAAGACCAGGATAAGAGCATGGGGTCCAGGGTGGAACAGAGACACGCCGCTCACAATCTTCTCTTTAATTTTCTGTTGACTATCGAGTGAAGCACTGCTCCAGCCTGGTGTGTGAACCACAGTAATACGACAACTGGAATCATCACCCTGCTTTCTCACACACTGCTTCTTCACACACTGCTTGCTTTTTAATGTCCAAAATGTAAACTCCTTTTTGCCCAGAATGGCATTTCCCACCAAACTCTTCCCAGACCTTTTTCTGCCCAACAGCACAATATCCAAGTTTGGGAAAAGGTGTCCTGCCACAGACAAAACAGACATCATGAGGAAATTACACTATACACAATTACACTGTCTAAACCTCTGGTCAGGAGTCTTGTGTAGGTTTCAGTTTAATTTATATTTCTTTAAAGAAATGGGATTTTGAGCTTAAAGCATACTCAAACTTAAATTTTCCTGTGACAGTCTTATTCTCTTTCATCTTATTTATCATATTGGTTTCTGCAGGCTCCCTGTCAATAAACTTAGCCAAGGTTCTCTGTGTATGACATTGTCTTTCCACCTGGTCTAGGAACATCACTGCATTGTTTTTATGTTTCTATATACTTACATATTTTTAATGTGCTGCTACTGTCTCACAATACTGTGTGTGACAGAGTGCTGTCACTACGGTTGAGCATGCGCTCTGACTACCATACCAACGAGCCTGGCTCTTCGGCATTGCAGTCAAAGTCGCGTGTTTGGTACCCCGTAGACCCGGGTTCAAGGCCAGGTGAGGTAACTGCTCTCTCCCTTCGCTGCACTGTGTCACATTACACTGACAACTATGAAAAATGTAATAAATAGGTTTGATTTTTCCAACACAACAACACTGAATACAAATATGTGTATTCCACTCAACTCACCATCATTGGAACACATATTCTTTAATAACTGCATTCTTTCTTCATCTGTAAGGAAAGAAGAATGTGGTTTATTTCTCTGTTTCTTGAACTGTAAAGAACAGGCATCCTTTAGATGGAAATATAAAATGCGATTATATTCAGTGCCATCACTCTTAGGATATGTTTCTGCTCACCCACGTTACAGAATAGTGTTAGCTTCACAAGGCTGTTAGCTTCAAGGCATTAACATATTAAAATGTGTAACTGCTCTCACAGCATCTCCCCCCCACGATTTGTACGTACAGAGAACAGTACCATAAGTCTGAAATGCTCTAAGGAAGGTTTACTGATATAAAACTCTGCTTAACATATCAGAATATTTGCAAAGACTACAGTTTGTGGAATTTTCATCCATATCTATATTACATTGATGCCATTGTACCATGTAAGACGATCCCACCTGACTGAGCTCCCTGCATTTGCATGAAAATATGGTAATCTGCAGTGTATCTGAATTATTAACAAAAGGAGAGAGCTAACTATAAAGTAAAATATACAATGTCAGAACATGTTTAGTTCAAGTTCTACCTTAACACTGATGGACGGATGGAGTTGCTTCAAAACATCAGTACTAACATTAACAACAAACAATACTGTCAAAATTATAGTCAAAGTTCCCTCATTGTCAGCTGACTTTGTACAGGACATATAGCAAAGAGTTTGTATTAGTGAGTATCATATTCACAACTCTTTGGAATCCAATATTAAATCTGAAAAGGAATTAGCACTTCTGAAAAACAACAGTCAATAAATGGAGAACAACAGGCAAAGATCACACATCTGGGGTGTGATTCCACAAAAGCATTTGTATGTCCACTAACCTTGTTCACGGCTGTTACGGTTCCCCATAACACCACAGATCAGCTGTCAGTCTCTACACACTGTTAGGTCCACCTCTGTCAATCTCAGAGCACTGCTCTCTCTCCTCCCCTGTAACAGGCACAATGACTGTAATGTACTGTTGAGGAGAGCACTTTTTTAAATGAAATATTTTGATGATATATTTTACTGGTACAGTATATTTACTTACTTTGACACATAAAGATAAATCAGTTTCATGATTCATGAACACTGTAGCCAAAAGTATCACTTTCAATATTCTCTTCTTTTCAGGAAGATCCTACACAATCGAATAAGGCAGAAAAAAACAGTCATGTGTGAACTGCTTCAAATCAAAGTATCCCACCAAAAATGCATATAGTGACTACAAAATCATATGTATCATGTTCTATGGCCATTCTGACAGGTAAAATAATTTCAGACCAGGAAAAATATATCTTTTTCTGGTAGATAACACTTGTCCCTTCAAGCAAGAATTGATAAATGAGTGACCCAACATAATTTAATCCCAAAAACATAATGAAAATCCCTTTGGAACAATAACATTACATTCATTGGCTTAGCGGAACTTTTATACAAAGCGACTTACATACCTTACGTACATTGCTTCCAACTTCCATAAGCCGGATGATTTTCAGCATTTACAGTGAATATAAAAAGTCTACACACCCTTCTGAAATTGCAGTTTTTTGAAATGTAAGCACAGAAATAGCCACAATGTAAATTTCAGACTTTTTCCATCTGTGATGTGATCTTCCAACAAACAAAAATCCAGAGAAAAATCAAATAGTTAAGTATTAGGAACATTTTAAATAAAAAACTACAACACCCTGATTGCATAAGTCTGCACACCCTTTTATAATGGGGTGCCAACTAACAGGAGAGCGCGTGGAACAACCTAACGCGGGGAAACATTTAACATAGACTTTTTATGTTGTTATACAAGGTCAAGCAGCATGTGCTTCTGGCCACAATACCACATTTCCTAGCCATGGTCTACCATGAAAATTTAGAAAGATTAGTCAGCATTTTGAAAAAAAGCTGTGCCAAAGAGTGTTTTCAGAGCACATAAGTAATTTTTTTCATCACAAGTGTTTTTCAGTTACTGAGCTGTGTGTGAAAATCACAGAATGCAACCTTATATTACTTTACTCACACATTTGATCTTGTGGCTCATTAGCTACCATATGGGGGCGTTTTGTGATGTGTAACTTAAACTTAATATCCAATATTGATTTGTTATTCAGTGTTGTCACTATGATGTTTAACTTCATATTTTTGTCAATTTTTCAAGCTGAAGTCAAATTTCCACTCGATTACAAAGGTGGACAATACAGCTGTTTTCAACTTAATTTTCTAAAGCACCTTGAGTTGCATACACTTTCTGTCAGAAGGGTGTCTTTCCTTTTAAATATGTTTATGCTCCCAAAAAGAAGTATATGGATGTTTTATGTTTTTGACAATCATCTCTGCAAATTAATAAAATTACTGTTAAGCAGATTAAAGAATAGTGTTTTTATTATTTTTGAATTTTATTTTAGATCTAGAATGTTAATTTTCTATAAAATATAATATATTTTAATGTAATGTAATTTCACATAACATAAACATTTATTTTTGGCTCGAGGCCCTCCATCCAGATTAATTTTTGGCCCTTCATAGGAAAGAATTTGGGCACCTCTGATACAGAGAAACATAGCCCTACTAAGCCTTCAGATTTTGTCTGTCTTGCTAACTATTATTGATGATACATGTAACATTAAACAGCATCTCCTGAACTCTTTCTTGGAGTGGCCTGAAATTTAGTAAATAAAAACTTTGAACATGTCTTTTCAAAAATAATTAATAAACTACAAATTCACAGACAATGTGTACTCATTAGCACAAACCCTACATTTTTGTAAATATGTTTGAGAGACTTACCCGATGAAACAACCTCCATCTTGATTTCCCTGCGACAGCTCTCTTGACTCTAACAGCTCAGTCTGTGTTTGTCCCCAGTTCTGGTGTACAGCCTCAGAACGTTTGTTTACCACAATGCTTTGGGTGAGACCTGCCCCTCAGCAGAGCAGCAGAAGACTTCAGAATCTGAAACCTGTGACCAAACAGTGATCACATAGCATGTCTTCCTGCCATCTAACCACAGGGAAAGTGTTTTTCAGATGTGTTTAATTTGGTCACTGTTTTCTCAGTTTACTGAGGTTTACTTATAGAAAACTCTGCTTAACATATCAGAATATTTGAAAATACCACGATGTGTGGAATATTCATCCATTTCTATATAATTACATTGATGCCATTGCTGTAAGATGATCCCACCTGACTGAGCTTGCTGAGTTTGCATGAAAATATGGTAATCTGCAGCATACTTTAAATTATTAACAAAAGGAAAGAGAGAGCTACCTAAATATAAATATACAAAGTAAGAACAAGAATTTAAGATGAATTTGCTTCAAAGCTTCAGTATTAAAATTTATGACATACAATATGGTCAAAGCTACAGTCAAAGTTCCCTCATTGTCAGCTGACTTTGTACAGGAGGTATAGCAAAGAGTTTGCACTAATCAGTGTCATATTCAAAATCCATTATTAAATCAGTAATTGAATTAGCAATTCTGAAAAAAATGAGAGTCAAAAACTGAAGAACAACAGACAAAGATCAAATATCTGGGGTCTGTTCACTCATCAGAGATCAGAGCAATGTTGTCTGGAAAAAATGTCATTATTTGAGAGCAAAAATGTATGTCTTATTCAATATTTTGGTTCCCATTCAATGAGGAGTATGAATAAACAGGAAATAACATATGAAATGCCCCATAAAAGCATATGTATATACACTAACCTTGTTCACAGCTGTTACGGTTCCTCATAATGCCACTTAACAGATCAGCTGTCAGTCTCTTCACACTGTTAGCTCCACCTCTGTCAGTCTCAGAGCACTGCTCTCTCTCCTCCCCTGTAACAGGCACAATGACTGTAATGTACTGTTGCGGGGAACACTTTTTTTCTAAATGAAACTGAAATATGTGATGTGAGACTGAATACAATATACATGCCATGACTTACATGCCCATTTTGACATTCTTTCCCACTTGTTTCTATTTTTAACCTATTTTATATTGTTATATAATGTATATGTTGATTTTGAATTCAAGTTTATTAAAGTAAATATTTTTGTTTGCCATTTTTCTGTAAAGCATGGTGGGTTACAGTCTGCTTTATGAAATGTGCAATATAAATGAATAAAAGTTAAGTTTAGTTAAAATTGTCTCAGGTCAGGAAACAAGTAACTCTGTCTGGAAGGTAATCAAGTAAAAAGTCAGCTTCACTTCATCTGGGTGTCTGTGAGTTTCTGAAAGTGATCTGAGCCACTGCAGCTGAGATTTTAAGCAACTTGATGGCTCTTGTCTCTAATATCCAACAATACTTTATATGTTTTGAAATGCAACTCTGATCCAGACATCACAGAACCATAACTAACAGATGTTGCATCATCCAATGCAAACAGTCTGAAAATGACATAAAACAAGCTTTACAACAGTTATTATAAACACAAATAAAAACGTGATATCTTCTCACACAAGTTTTAGACCATATATGGTCAAACAGTTACAAAAAACTGCAGGACAGTGTCTATACTCAGGGCTGGTGTTTGACAGTCTGAGCTACCCCTCAGGATTGACTGCCTATCTGATGTATGCATACATTGTGCATGTTGTTGTCTCCACCCTTTCTACAGGACGCACCTGTAAATTTTACCTAATTTTCCTCATCAAATGTCTTATTTTAGCTCCAGTTTGAAGGTATTGCCTACAGGACCTTTTGATAAATTATTAGGGCTGTGCTATGCTATGCTAACTACTCTTAGCATAGTGATGCACTTATTTGGAAGTCGCTCTGGGTAAGAGTGTCTGCTAAATGAAGTAATGTAATGTAATGACTGTCATAACTTGAAGTATACGGTACATGAATTTAGAGACACTATAACAAATGACTTAGCCTATAGTTTGTTTTTACAACAGGAAACTGTGCATCAGTGGCAATTTTGATACCACAGCAATTTTATCAATATTATCATTGTACCATGGAAAGAGTGAATCTGCAGAGATACACTTTAATAATACCAATATAATAGTCACATTATATTTATTTCACTGATGAATGACCATAACAGTATGATGCTTCAGACACACAACAATTTTCTCTGATTGTAAGTGGGAAAGTTGATTTTCTTAAAGTTAAGGATGATGTCTTTTGTCTTTTTGACATTTGCTATCAGGAGTGAGCTTTCTATCAGAATGAGCTTCCTAAATAACACAATTTGAACTATGAGTAGCTCACCCTGACAAGTTATTTCTACCTTTCATGATGAGCTATGCTGAGTTTAAATATTGTTATTTATGTGGTAGCGCATTCTAATTGATTATTTCTACTGCACAGGATGAACTGTGTTCAGTTTAAGTATTTGTCAGAATGAACTACCCTTAGTTTAAACATTGGTTTTTAGATGGTTGCTTATTTTAATCAATTTTAACATGGGTTCCTCATTCTGAGCATGTAACTTATTTTTCAAATCGATCTGACAGTCTGAGCAAGTAACCCATCCCATGGAATGAACTCAGGCCTTCAGAACACTGACACTAGCAATTTTGGTGCCCCAGCCAAGATTTTGCAGTGAATCAGAGATTCCAATCATTGTTTCATGTACTCCAGTCACAGTTTTTGTGTGTTGATTGCAGTATTAGTATCCAGTCAAAATGGATTTACAAATGACTCCTTGAATTAAGCAGTATACAGTGATCTTTATCAGCTGTAGCTGAAAATTGCCCAAAGTTGTCAGTGTAATTGTATTTTTTGACAAGTGCGCACATTAGTGGGCTTCCCAAAATTAAATAAAATACATGAAAACATTGACATGTGGCATCCCCGCAGTTATGTGCAGCACCATGGTCCAAATGTCACCCCTTTGTGCTGTTACAAATTGGACATCCCACAAACATCAGAGCCCTTACAAATTCCCAATTTATAAATTTTGTTATCAAGCTGTTTCCTCCTCTGCCCTGCTTCCTTAACAGATACTACACAGAAGCATTTAAAATTGATACATATTATCAAATAACCAATGCAGAGCAGATACATATGAACAACAGATCAACATAATTATCCATAACAGAAACATAAAGTAATGTCTATTACTTAAAGCTTTCACCCTTTGTTTCTAACAATAATAACTTTGGTATGTGCATGTACACTTTTTACCATTTATATTAGCACACTTGTTCCAACAGTTCATTTTCACAAAAAGGTAAAGTTACTTTTTACAATGCCTTTAATATGCCAGGGTTGCAGAGATAATTACTGTACTAGCAGAAATGCAGGATAACATTAAGGACCATTTCACAGTTGCTTGAATGTTTTAGAATGGAACCTGTCCTGCACTGAAGACCAGTATGGTGGCTGAGAAGGCATTCGTCTTTGGTGCGTCTAATTGCTACTACTGCTGGTGCGTCACTTCTTTCATACCACCTTCGCTCACCCAGAAACAGATGTCAAAAGGTGTTCCACAACAGCGCGGATTGGTCAGGGTCCACTTCCCATTCAAGACATGGTATGTACAAATTCACTACATATAAATTTCCATAAAATCAAAGCGTAATGGCTGATATTCATATGTATATTTGTCTTGGAGTCCGTCGCATACGTCGTACATGGAAACGGGTGTGAAGTTGCTGACTCCTCTATTTAGACACCGAAAACAGGGAAATAAAAGGGCGAGATGAGGGGGGAGGAATGTTGACGCAGGAGAGAAGCGGTTGGTGGGATCTGAATAGTCGGGCGATGGGACGGGTTTGTCTAGGTATGAGTAACTGAGTGGACAAAGTCTAAAATGCGCCTCCCAGATCTCCACTTGGAACTTCAGTAAATTGCTTGGTTATACATATTTCTGTCCGGTGTCATCGCCAAGTTACAGGTGTTGTTGAATATACAGAAACAAACAGCTTTACAGAAACAAACTAATTGATGCCTATTTAGTTTTTGTTTTGATGCAGTAAAATTAATGAAGTAAAATTCATTAGGTCTACTTAAATTTACGTTACGATTGTATGCCAGCAGTCTTGAAGAACTTAAATCCAACTATTAGCTCTTATCACAGAGTCGTTGGAATGCCACATTCCTTATTAACTCATTTGAGGCATATGTGAACTGGCATCCACATCTTCAACATCGTTACTATATTACCGTTAAATATATGTTTACTTTCATTTTTAACCTTATTGCGCCCGATCCCAACAATTAAAGATGACCGTCAAATTGTGAAGTCAATCTAATGGTTTCTTTCTAATGAAACTACAGCATTACCAGTCACTCTTACGTTGAAAACACTTTCAACTTCAAATTTGAATCATGGTTCCTTTTCACGTTGTTTTAGCAATTCATTTCAAACGAAGCTACAGCATTGCTATATTTACGATTTTTTAGCTTTCACTTTCGAACTTCATATAACCTTCAACTAATGTTAGGTTAGTCCGATTTATGACGTTTGTATAACTTGTGTAATTAATAGTAGTCTCATTCAAATGCTTGTGAACATCTGTATAAATATTAGCGGACACATGAATGTACCGCGTATTAGGTTGCAACACCGGTTGCACATTATTTATTTAGTTTCTTGAATTTATGAACAAAAATTTTAGATTTTGTTGTTTAACTGTTGATGTTTGAGTTAGAATTCTCTTACAGCTAACGCTAGCCAATCACTTTTGTTTAACAGCAACGCATTGAGATATATAGCATCCCTTGACAAGGGTAGATTATTTTAAAAGCAAATTTAGTTTCTTGTGTAGGGAACACGTTTAGTGAAGTGAAAATGACAGGAGGTGTCTGGTTCCAGACCTATAAACGACCAGGTTTACAATAAAAAACATCATTAAATACAGAACACCGTTAAGATTTACCTGAATGAATGTGACCAGGCAGCCTCTATCGTAACAGTCTGTGAATCTTATATCTTGATCCGCACAAAACGTCCCCAGCGTATTTGCCATTACAGATCTTCTGCGATCAGGTCGCAACCGCCCTGTTTGATAATGATCCCTTAACGGATCAAAGAGCACACCTCGGCTGTGGAGGACCTCTAAAATACACCGCATATTGTCTTAAAGGAGTTTGAAACGATGAAGGTCATAAATCAGGTATTTTTAACATTTTAAATCAGCAGCAAACTAGATTAAACTGCTCCCTTATCAGTTGTTTCTCACCCAGACTTGCACCTACAAGTCTGGACACCCTCTCCCTTGCTCTTTTCGAAGAGTGTAGCGTGTTAGGACTGATGCGCAGGAGGAAGCAGGAGAAAATGCGGCTGCTCTACTCAAGCAGATAGGACTAGATGTTAAAATCCCTGAGTAATCAGCAATCTTGAGGTGTTGAATGGGGGATCAGGGGCAAAAACATCATTGGGGTCATCAGGTGGGCACCCTCGTTCCTTGATGTTTCGTTGATGGGCCCACGACATCTCCAGAGGGCTCAACGGTGAACCTTGCAGCCACAGTTCACCCCCCTCTGCTTTTACCCCTTTTGCTGTCGGTCAGTGTGCAGCCCAGATGTTGTCTTTTCTTCTTAGCCATAGGCAGCTGCTGCTTCTCTCTGCAGCTTCAGATAGGTGTCTGATGGTCTGCCATAGGGTGCGTCCTCGGGCTCCCATTTGCTTCAGTAGCCTGGTGGTGGAAATAGCTACAACCCCCCTGCAGCCTACTTCAACTGGGAACACATGCGTTTTCCAGCCCCTTTGTCTTGCTTCCTCTGCAAGGTCTGCGTACTTGAGCTTCTTGCGTTCATACGTTTCCTCAACTGCATCCTCCCATGGCATAGTCAGCTCGACAATATATAGGAGCCTGCAAGAGCTGGACCACAGGATCAGGTCTGGTCTGAGCTTGGTGGAGAAGATCTCTGGTGGGAAAATGAGTTTCCGGTCCAGATCAACTTGCAGTTTCCAGTCTTGGGCTGGGTGCAGCAGGCTTGGCTCTCTTGTTGTTGGTGGGTTGTTGGTACATTGCCCAGCTGATATGAAGGCCACAGTGTGTATTTGGGATGGCTGACAGGGGGTAAGGCATTGGTGGTGGTCCGCCTTTCTTCCAAAATGGAGGCTAGCCGCCAAAGGACTTGGTTGTGTCTCCAAGTGAAGCGCGCTTGCATGAGGCTGGTTGGGCATGCACTCAGGATGTGTTTAAGTGTTGCTGGGGTTTTGCAGAGGGGGCATGATGGATCTTCTCCCATCCACTGGTTGAGATTCTTGGGATTGGGGAGAACATCATAGGTGGCTCTAATGATGAAACTCTGTTCCAGTCTGTTCCCTTCCATCTCCCAGGTATCCCTCCAGGTGAGTTTCTGGTGTTCCAGACTCTCCCATCTTGTCCATTGCCCTTGTCTGGCCTGTGATACTGCCTTTGCACAGCGTTCTGCCTCCTCTTGCTGCCTCACCTCTTCCACCACCAGCTTTCTTCTCAGTTCAGGTGTTGCTTTATGCCATGAGGGTGTTGTTGTGCCAAGTCTGAAGCCAGCTGTTCCATACTGCACGCACCCCACGATGTCTCTGTGTTTGAGAGCAGATTTTGCACTCTCTACCGCCTCAGTCTGGTTTTCAACTAACCAAAAAGGGCTCAAGTTACACCTCTCTTGGTCTCGCTCCACTGGCTCCCTGTAGCTGCCTGCATCATGTTCAAGGCCTTGATGCTTGTGTATAGGTCGACCAACAAAACTGCACCCACCTACCTGAGCTCACTACTGCAAACCTATGTTCCCTCCCGACCACTACGTTCTGCTACTGAACGCCATCTGGTGATCCCGTCACATCGTGGCATAAAATCACTATCCAGAACTTTCTCCGCCATTGTCCCCTGATGGTGGGATGAACTTCCACACTTTATCCAGTGTCAAGTCCCACTCTGTCTTCAACAAACATCGGAAGACACAGTTCTTTTGCTCTCACCTGAGCACCTGAAACATTACTACCTAAAGGAATGTCTCATGTCTTAAAACTGTTTCCTACTAAACTATAAAAAATGTAATCTAAAAAAAATGATTTAACATACTCGTTATCTCTACCAGCTAGCTTGTACCTTGTCTGGCCAACCCCTGAAAGTGTAGAAAAACCATTCAGTACACGCATTGCTGCTGAACTTTAAATCCACTGCTGCATTGTGTTGCCAAAGAATCATACTGAATCTGACACAAGTCACAGCACACAATCATTGCTGTCAGTCTGTATGCTTATGCACTTTATTTATGGCAATGAAATGACAAAATTAGATACTCCTGTTACTGCGAGAGGATAATTGTTTAACAAGAGCCTTGAAATGAGACTATATTCGTCAGGGCACAGGCATGGACTCAAGCGCAGACCAAGCAGGTACAGGTTCCAAGGGGGTTTATTTGAATCAAAAGGCAAGTTTGTAGTGGCAGTACAGGCAGGGTTAAAAAATCGGGAAGGCAGTCCAAGGCAGGGCAAAAACAGAAGCAGGGATAAAACACAGAAAGAAGCTGGGTCAAACCGAGTAGGCAGGCAGATCAGGCAACCAAGGCAAAATGGCAGGCAGAGACAAAGTCGTGGAACAGGCAAGGTCAGCACAGGAAACTCCAAACAGAAACCACAGGCAGGAACAAAACAGGCAAAAAAAAAACACTAACAAACTGGCAACAAGACAGAAGCAAGCAGGGTAGATATAGGGCTGGGCTGACGAGGTGATGGGACGCAGGTGTAAGGGCCGACAGGTGGAGGTGATCAGGTAATCAGGTGGGCGGGGACAGGGCTGAAACACAACAAAAGCACATGGACCACAATGACAGATGAAGAGAACACCAAAACAACAGCTAGGAGGCTGGAGTACTGACAATATTGGCCTCTTAGTGCTGGAGCATTAAAATACATGCAGGAAGATAAGTGGCGGAAAACTCTGGGCCCTAAACACCCTGTTACTGTGGGCCTTATCTGTTCCTTTAAACAGAGAGCATTTTAGACAGATTCAGAGAAAGCAGGATGTGTGCTGAGTCTGGTGTATGGGATGTTGTGTTACTTTCGGTTTGTTTGAGACGTGGGCCTAGTGATACAGCATATGCAGCCTCTCAGTATATGACAGGAACGGAGAGGAGAAAACAAAATGGCTGCTCTATTCAAACAGACAGGGGCTTTGGTGACAGTGGGAGGAATGCAGTCTGTTTGTTGCGTTTGAATGGGGTTTTTTAAAGTACTGGCGGGCCCATGAATTCACTAAGCTTTCATACCCTGTACAAAAAAACATGGCCTGTGATAACATTGACAATTTTATAAGAGTTTTTAAGAGTTTTTGACAAATCCAGATTTTTATTGAGAAGTGGCACACTTAAACCTTTAACTAAAATCCCTTCAACAACCTTGACTTGCTCAATCACCTCAAGATGAAGTTAAAAGTCCAATCCTGTCAAATGTAGAGGTCAGAACAAACTACGCCTGACTGTGGGGCCAAACCCTGAAGGTTCTTCTTGTTTTGGATTTCTTTCCCTTTCACTTCACCTCCCACTTGGGCCATAAACTCACAAAACTCATCGAAAGTCAGTCTGACTGACAAGTAAAATCTTATGCCAAGACGCAACTGCAGTCATATGCCACTGTTTAGACATTCAATGGTAATTCAACATTCAGTTGAAATTCCAATTTAAAACATTTGTTAAAGTAGGATATTGCAGAGGTCTCACTTTGCTACATACAGTACGTTCCTCTCCTTACGATGAATACGTTTGACTGATTGACCATGTTGACTTTTCTGCCTTTTTCATTTTTTGCAAAATACTATATCTGCTCATCTGCTCCTACAGCATTTGACATGGGGCTTTTGCTAATTTGTTTTTTGGTTCCTCCCCTCAGAAAGGTATTGTAGTTTTTTCTGTGTTGAACATGATGGCTTCCATAGGCCAAATGATTTGCAGCACTTATGTATTATATTCAAATATATTAAGTCTAAATGACAAACAGTGGGCTGGACACTATATATACTATAACACATATCTACTTTCTCACACATCACAACTCCAGTTTAATAATATATAGAGAAACATGGCTCCAATAAGCCTTCAAATTTTGTTCATATTCTTGATTATTATCAATGACAAACATAAAACGTAAGAATTTATAGTAGAGTAAGGGTAGCCTGAAAGGTAGTAAATAACATCTTTGCACATGCCTTTTCAAAAGTTAAATAAAATACACAGACAAAAATGCACGTACACATCAGCACAAACCATATGTTTGTTAAAATATGTTTGAGTGAGACTTACCTGATGAAATGACCTCCATCTTGATTTCACTGAGACAGCTCTCTGACAGTAACAGCTCAGTCTGTGTTTGTCCCCAGCTGTGGTGTACAGCTTCAGAACGTCTGTTTCCCATAATGCTTTGGGTGAGACCTGCCCCTCAGCAGAGCAGCAGAGGACTTCAGAATCTGAAACCTGTGACCAAACAGTGATCACATAGCATGTCCTCCTGCCATCTAACCACAGGGGAAGTGATTTTCAGATGTGTTGTATTCTGTTCTTACTGTTTTCTCAGTTGACCTGCTACTTGTCTGCAAGCTGAAGATCATACTCTCAAAACAGCTAAAGAAGCTGCCCATTCTCTTGATTATTTTTGTGAAATTAATCTAATTGCGTTCACACAAACTACAAAACTAAACACAATTTTTACCAAGGCCCACAAAGAAAACTCTATACATGTAAGGTCAAAATTCAAGTCAGTTTCGACTGATGTCACACTATGATGTTAAATGCTTATTTTCCATCATATGTTAGTGTGGCCAGGAAAGCGACCAGCTCAGAAAGAGCAAATTGTTACATTGTTCACTTACCAATCAGCACATCATTTTATATAAAGTAATTATGCACTGCAGTAAATGTATTTTCTGGTTGTCCCTTTTGAAGTAAATTGTAATTTCATGTGTGGATCAACACTCTCTAACTATATGGTCAATGAACAAAAATGTCATATGACACGACCCTCCTGAAGTCAAACTTGAGTAAAGTAACATGTGAAAACAAAAAGACCTTTCATAATTCACCATTTCCAAAACTGTAATCAAATGAGTTGTTTTACATTAAAGTGTGATACGAGGTTTGGCAGGCATCCACAGTTTGGAGGCTGGTGCAGTAGAACAGGATGCTGTTGCTGCCAAGGAAAGGAATTTGATTTGTGTAAAAGAAAATGGCACCTCTATTTCCATCTGAAACACAGACACAGTCAATTGTCTGTTTGTTAATCAAAAATTGGGGATCCTTTTTGAGCCAGGTGTTTTATATTTGGGCTATTTGGCCATATATT
Organism: Megalops atlanticus; assembly: GCA_019176425.1. Taxonomy (NCBI): domain Eukaryota; kingdom Metazoa; phylum Chordata; class Actinopteri; order Elopiformes; family Megalopidae; genus Megalops; species Megalops atlanticus. Next base: position 31,084,652 of record CM032891.1, read on the forward strand.
TCAAGGGAAAACTACAATGTGACATTTTAAATTATGCAACAAGAGAAGGGAAGGAATAGTTAAAAAACTTTTTGATTCATTTTCAGGGAAGTCTTGGTTTTCCTTGCTTTCTCTGAGCAGCCACCACTGATATATGTGCAGAGGTTCAATTCATCATGGAAATATTTTAAATTTTTTTTAATCATGCTAAAAATCTTGCCTTTTGCAAGAAGTCAGGGACTGACAATTTGGATTCATGTTTACAATTAAGCCATTATTTGATTTAATTACAGTTTTTTACAATCATTTTCACATGTGTCTCAATACCATGTCCACTTTTTTCAAAACACTTAACACATCCACCATATCAGTAGGCTATGTGAACTAAACTGTGTATACTTTTGCATTGCTTTGATACAAAATGCATTCAATCACCACTTCTTCCGAAATTCATGAATACCTCTCTCAGTCAATGTTCACCACCAGCAAAATTCTGTACAACTACAGCAAATTTTGCAGACATTAAGATACTCTGTTCAAAACAGTTAACTTTTGGTTCAAAACCTAACAAAATTTAGATCACTGTAGATGTAAATATATTATGCAGACAAATGAAACTATATGCTTGAAATAAGACAGATTATTCTGATTTTAGCAGAAAGTTTATTCATTTTTTTGTTTGCAGCCTTGTTACCACTTTTGTAAGTGGCCATATTTGCGTTGAAATTTGCATGTATATAGGCAAAATATAGATGTAGTTGTCGCAGAAGAGATTTTTCTACTATTACTGCTGTATATGTAAGTCATGGGCTATCAGTGAGAGAAGTGACCCAAGAATGCAACTACAGTAAATTTACCACACTTAATCGTGACATCTATTGTTAGAGGCAAACCAACAGATCAAAAGTTTCTTCAGCTGCTTGGCTTGCAATATTTGTGGATGATTGTAGGGGTGGATACAGTAAGATATGCTAAAGATTTACATATTTCCACGATTCAAAGCAGGAGAATGTTACTGTAAATGTGAAGTTCATACATGTAAAAGTTTGACTCCAAATAGAGAGGACAGGATGGATCAGCATAAGGGCTACAGTAGACTTCCAGTGGTATTACTGTGGTATACTGTGTAATGTGTTGTTGTTTGTAACTTAATGCACTGGAAATTACAGTTTTTTACAATCATTTTCATACGCGTCTCAATACCATGTCCACTTTTTCAAAACACTTAACACATCCACCATATCAGTAGACTATGTGAACTAAACTGTGTACACTTTTGCATTGCTTTGATACAAAATGCATTCAATCACCACTTCTTCCAAAATTCATGAATACCTCTCTCAGTCAATGTTCACCACCAGCAAAATTCTGTACAACTACAGCAAATTTTGCAGACATTACAGTTTTTTACAATCATTTTCACACGTGTCTCAATACCATGTCCACGTTTTCAAAACACTTAACACATCCACCATATCAGTAGACTATGTGAACTAAACTGTGTATACTTTTGCATTGCTTTCATACAAAATGCATTCAATCACCACTTCTTCCGAAATTCATGAATACCTCTCTCAGTCAATGTTCACCACTAGCAAAATTCTGTACAACTACAGCAAATTTTGCAGACATTAAGATACTCTGTTCAAAACAGTTAACTTTCACTTCAAAAACGAAATTTAGATCACTGTAGAAGGAAATATGCTGCATTTTGACAGACAAATGAAACTATATGCTTGAAATAAGACAGATTATTCTGATTTTAGCAGAAAGTTTATTCAGTTTTTTTGTTTCCAGCCTTGTTACCACTTTTGTGAGAGGTCATATTTGCGCTGAAATTTGCATGTATATAGGCAAAATATAGATGTAGTTGTCGCTGAAGAGATTTTTCCACTATTACTGCTGTATATGTAAGTCATGGGCTATCAGTGAGAGAAGGTGACCCAAGAATGCAACTACAGTAAATTTACCACACTCAACAGTAGTATCTAAAGTATTGTGACAGGCAAAACAACAGATCAAAAGTTTGTTCTTGGTGTCATGATAGTTACTTGGCTTCAAATATGGGGCAAGGGGGATTGTAGGGGTGGATAAGATATGCTAAAGATTTTTTTCTAAAGGTTCAAGGCAAGGGAGAATGTTGCAGTAAATGTGAAAATCATAAAAATTTGACCCATAATACAGAGTACACCATGGATCAGCATTAGGGCTACAGTAGACTTCCAGTGGTATTACTGAGGTATACTGTATCATGTACTGTAACTAGGTTACAAACAACAACACATCATAACCTAGTTGACACCAAACAACTAGGTTAGGGAAACAAAGTTGCTTGGTGTCATCTTAGACTGTAGATTGTCCTGGTCAAAGCAAATTCACAAGATTTCAAACCAAATGAGTAGAGGCCTTGCCTTACTTAGGCGCTGCAGCACATACCTTACACCTGAATTAACCAAGAAGGTTATGGGTGCCTTGGTTCTAGCTCAGATGGAGTATTGTAACATCATAAGGTCAAATGCCACAAAAAAAACATCTGGGAAAACTTCAAGCTGGTCCAGAACAAAGCAGCACGCCTTGCTCTCAAATGTCCATATAGAACAAACATCAACAGCATGCATTCAAGTTTACGTTGGCTTAAAGTTGAAGATAGGCTAAACGCTTCTCTACTACTCTCAACCTGGTCAATTTTAAATAAAAAGACCCCACCAAAATAATATAATCTTTTCCATAAAAGTTGCTGCTCCCACAGCTATAGCACACGATATGCGGTGGAGGGACGTTTTGTAGTACCAAAGGCTAATACCAATTCACTTCAACGCACAGTTATATATAGAGCAATTACATCATGGAATGAGTTGCCATCTTTTTTTAACAAAAATAAATATACAATCTACCCATCTTCTTTTAGTGTGTTTCACAATGATTGTGTTTTAGTGCTTATCCTTCTTATTTAAATAACTCATTTTTGTGTCTTTGGAATTTATTTTTTGATGTCTCTTACAATGTAATGTATTTTTTAAATTTGATTATTATGATTCTTTATTTTTCGGACCCCAGGAAGAATAGCGGGGCTGTATGGTGTGGCTAATGGGGATCCTATAAACAATAAACAATAAACTTAATGCACTGGAAATGAATAAGTAACATCTGCATGCTTTTTGTTGTGCTGTGGTAGGCCTATACAGTAACAGAAATTTTAGCATATTGCTGTAATGAAACATATTGCAACATTTTAGAATTATTTGTTTTGTATTACAATATGTACTCTAAAGAGGTGTCATTCTTTTTTTCTTTTTTTAAAATGCAACACTACAGTAATCTATGCTAAAACAGAGGATACAGCAACACATAATCTATGCATTTTGCAATGCTTCAAGTTGTTTCTGTTTTTCAGTCCATTGTACTTTGAGTGACAAAGTAGTCTGCTGGGAGAGAGCATTTGCTATAGTTATGGCAGCACGAGTTACTTTTGAGTGAATTATGAAGTGTTTTGGTGGTTGTAGTGCATTTTGCATGAAAGATTAACTGATGTGATCATATGCATGGTTGTTAAGCACACAGTGTTAAGAGTTTTGAAAAAGTGGCCATGGTAAAAACTGTAATTAATTTAATTTATAGATTTTTTATTTTATTTGATTTATTCAGTTATCAAATAAATAAAATAATACACAAGGCTTATGAAACATTAAATGCTTTATTGCCATTTATAGAACTTTTCAGAAATTGAAAAGAAAAAGATGCAGTTCATGTTGAAAATTACCTGGTTGTAAGCAAAGCTTTTCACAGTAAGATATGATTTAAAATATTGTATGGATTTTAAACAATGCATTAACTATGATGAAATTGCACTGAAGAACCTATCAAACCATTTAAAATGTTAAAAATAGAGGAAAGTACACTTTTTATCAAGTAGGGAGCTCATAGCATTATACTTATATGACTTGCACATGCATGTGTGTGTGTGTGTGTGTGTCTGTGTCTGTGTGTGTGTGTGTGTGTGCCTATGTGTGTGTGAGAGAGAGAGTTATAAGAATGGCTGAATGTGTGTGTGTGTATTAGTGTGTGTGCATGTGTCTGTGTGTGTTTATTTGTGTGTGTCTGCGTGTGTGTATTTGTGTGTCCATTTGTCTGTGTGTATGCGTCCCCCTGGACGACTCCTGTGTTAAATACTGTGTCTGTTCCAGGAGGGTATTGCAGTCTGCCGGGGTGCGATGCCGTCGGAGCAGGGCACGTAATGCGTGCTGGTCTGCAGGCAGACGGGCGTGAGCTTCAGGCAGACGAAGCAGAACTCCTTCTGGCAGCGAGAGCACAGGAGGTTCTTGCACCCTGTGCGGTCGTGCTCCAGTAGCAGGCCACAGGTGGGGCAGGCGCGAATGGACGGGCACTCGGTCACGCCCGGCACCTGCGGCAGGGCGGTGGTGGGACACTTCCTCAGCAGCTCGAGCTCCTTATTGGTGCAGCCGTCGTTGTCGCAGCGATCGGACCGGGGCCCAGGCCCCTTCCACTGACTCAGGCACTGCCAGCAGAACTCGTAGACCCGGCCCGTCTCAGCAGTGCAGATAGTGCAGTGCACACACAGGTTGCACAGGTCCTCTCTCTCCACACACGTGCTACATCCTGGACACTTTCAGACACAAGCAGACCCCGTCAGGCCCTTCCCCCCCTCAGCCCCTCTCTCCCCCAAACACTGCATCCCCCTCAGCTGCTGCGCCTGTCCCACTTCATGCAAAACATTCCCTCAACATTCCTGTAACATTGCTGCTGAATGCATTATACAGTCGTTTTTGTTTAAAGATCTGTGGTGAAGTTAGCAGCTTGAGTTAAACTGCATGCATTGAATTATACATGTTATCAGGTTATCATTTTGTATTGTTACAATGCATGTTGTATAATTACCAGTGTTCACTAAAATTGAAAATACATGTAGTCTGCAGTTGTATTACCCATATTCAGCATAAAGGAAGTATACTCACAGACACATACTCACACACTCAGCAGAAAGGAAGTATACTCACAGACTTGAACTCGCAGTATTCGGCTGCAGCCAGGGCCGCCAGGGTTTCCTCGAAGTACTGCTGTTCCTGAGTGTTCAGCAGGGCCAGTTTTCGGACCTCCTGATAGGTCCACTCTGCCTCACACTTCTGCGTTGTGCCCTCTTTGAGCGCGGGGCAGTAGAACCGGTGCTGTCCCTGCAGATCCACAGCAACACAGCTGCATCTTTACATGAAGGATGGATCCGTGCACAGAGTCCCTGACAGCACAGAGGCTCTGACAGCACAGAGTCCCTGACAGCACAGTCTCTCTGACAGCACAGAGTCTGTGACAGCACAGTCTCTCTGACAGCACAGAGGCTCTGACAGCAGAGTCACTCTGACAGCACAGTTTCCCTGGCAGCACAGCAGTGTTAATGCTGTGATTTAACTCCATTATTTCAAGCTGCACAGATTGGTCTACCTGATCGAGAAGACTCCTGCACCATGCGGTCAGTGACTGTGGGGTGACCGCGTGACCGCAGGACATCTCTGCCCTCAGAGTGTTGGGGTCATCATCCAGGGCTGAAAACACACAGGGAGACAGGAACTGAGCAGGTTCTACCACCACCATACAGCGTGAACATGCGTGAACCTAAATCTCCTCTAAATTGGATGTTTTTTCAGATTTCATCTTTTAGCTTTTCAAATTTCAAGATATGAAAATTGAGTTAAAGCTGAAAGACTCTTAGTTATTCTGATCCCATTGAAAGTTGCAGTACTGAATATTCTTATTCAGAACAAAGCAAAGAAAAATATAATGCATGTAAATAAAGTCACCTATTTAGTAAAAGATCTTGATGATACAGAGACATTTTTTGCATTGAAAATATCCTTGTAATAAATTGTAGTCGCTTATGACTCTACTTGCTGTTCATCGACCACCTGTATGCAAGGAAACATGCACTGACATACGCAGGTGAATATATACTTGCTGTTTAGGTGACATATCGTGCTAATTTACACAACAGAGTGCCCTACCCAGGAGCTGAATCTGAAACCTTATGGTTATCTGTTCAGAACCTTACCCACCCTCCCGCTCTGCTCCTTTCAGACACATTGAAATACTTTCCCAAGAAGCCAAATGTAAAAAAGCAAAACTCACTGATGTCATCCTGTCTGGTGACAAATCTTAGGGTGCTGTCTCTTTGGGGGTCATAGCGCTTCTCCTGCTCCTGCTGTTGTGTTGTCATCCTGTCTGTCGTCTCGCAGTGCGCCGGCCGTGTGTGAGCAGAGAGCTGTGGGCTGCTGTAGGGAGAAGTGCCGTCCAGGGACACTTCCTTCTCCACCTTTGCTTTTTTTCAGTGTCATGCTTTCATTTTCTCTTTCACCCTGATGTTTACAAGAAATCACATGATGAAAAATTTATCTTCCGCAATAACAACCACGTTTTGAAAAACAAAATAGGTTTCTGTTGGCAGTGTCGGTGCCCTCCAGGGCATGCTGTCAGCTGCTCGTCTGCTTTGGTTGTACAGAATCTACAGCCTGTTTGTGTGCATCTGCAGGTGTTGTTTTCACTTGCATTAACACGCTATTACAGTGAATGAGTTCACAAGTAAAATTTATAAATGCAAACTTATTTTGATCACAAAAACTGTATGATACTGTTTGTGACAGAGTTGAAAAAATGTTCTATTCATTTCTATATTTTTCTTTTGTCGGTTCTGGTTGGTTGGTTTAAACTGAGTGCAGTGAACTTGTGCAAAAACACTGTTCATTTGGTTGACCTTTCTTCCTGGTGTTTCAGGGGAATTCCAGGGGAACATGGATTTCTGTGTCTGAGGTACACTGACAGTGAGATACACCTGTACAGGTAGGGTGTGACTGTAAGAAAAGTTGGACCATTCAAAAATCGAGGTTGCTGGTCTCTAGCACTTTTCTCACTCCACAGCTTCTGTAATGTGGTAGAAACCCCTTTCCCAACACCCTAACCCAAACCCAAACCCGAACCCTAACCCTGGGAAAAAAGGTGGTGAACCCTTTTAGACTGATGTGATGATAGGCAGTTTCAGGCAGAATGTTTTTTCTTTTGGGGGTTTGACTGATATGTGGCTCCGATGGGTGCAGTCCTCATCTCACAGAACAGTGTCTTCACATCAATTTTTATCAATTTTTATCCAAAACTGAGAGCCAACCAATAAAAACACATTATTTACACATAAGATCTCTTAAACCTGTTTCTTCCTTGTTATGTCGCCTAACTATCAGGTCACATGATAAACAACTTCAGTTTACACGCCTACAGCAGCAGAAAGTGAAAGTGTTAGAGGCACAGCTCAGAGACACATTCGTGTCCACACACACACACACACACACACACACACTCTCGCACACAGAGACAGGAGACAAACAAACACAAACAGACTCATAACTCTAACTTTGGCAGAATGGGAAAGATTTACCAGGTAATTGTGAATGGACTAAGAGGGGAGAAAATTGCTGTTGATCTGGGACATTCACTGGAGGATCTGAACTCAACAACAGTTCTGCAACTCAAGAGGAAGATTGCTGAAAAACTACCAGGCGATTCAGGTAGGACCAGAACCGTACAAAACCTTTCAAAACAGTCCACTCAGGTGAGAGTAGAATAGTTTCTTGATTCTTGGCCCAAATTAGCGTCTACACAAGGTAATTAAAACACTCATTTATGGTTTTATGTTTGTGATTGTTCTTGAAAAAAGTGGAGGACGTTGTGATGTCGTGCTGATGGCTGAGCATATGAACACTGCAGTCTCATGCTGGGAAGGGGGTTGGATGAAGCAGCGACAGGGTGGTAGTTTCAGGAACTTAGGGCTCAGAACCAGAAGGTTGTAGGTTTCTAATCTCAGGTGGGGTAAGTTCCCTTCAGCTGGGTATTTATCCTACTTTGTCAAACATTCTATGTTTTAAATGAGCAGTGGAATGTAAGCTGAATAAACACACTAATAATATATGTAATAAAATCTATCTGCAGCCTTATTGCTGTGCCCCTCTCTGCCTGCAGGTGACAACGTGGAGGGGCTGCGGCTGATTTTCACAGATAAGCAGCTGGAGGATGACTGCAAGCTCTCTCAGTACGGGATCCAGGACAAGTCCGTGATCCAGCTGGTGCTGCGGTTGCCAGGGGGACAGAGGGCCTGGCTCTGATCCAGAACGATCCCACAGAACCTTGTTCTCTTGTGCTGAGAGTTGCTCTGGATATGAGGGTCTATTAAATGAATGTAATGTAACCTCCCCTGGAGCCCTTAACTCTAATCTGTGGCTCTACAGAAGTGATGGTGATGGCCAAGGATGCATGGCGTGCAAAAACCATGGCTGTTGCACTTAATGTGGGATAAAGCATCATTCCCGAGAGGGGGGGGGGGGCACTGCCACCGCGACGCACTGAACATGATTTTCTCCAGTAAAATGCGATTATGCGAGCACTGTATTTTATGTAAAAGCTATGCATATGACAATAGATAAAGATGTCTACTGTACGACTCTTTCCTGTATGAATAAACGGCCACAAAATTATAATCTTGATTTTTTCTTGCATCGTTTTCCCTGATGTAAATTAAGTTTTCTTTTTTTTAATTTTTTTATCTTTGTTTTTATTTCGAGGAGTGGGGTTTATTGAGGTTTTCAGTTATTCCTAACAATAAGTGTGAAAGCGTTCTCTTTCATGCCAATAAAAAGAATTAAGAAACATTCTGTCACCTGTGGTCATTTCTTTATTACAGTTTTCGCGTAAAATGCGAACAGCGCTCACGAGAACAGAAACTTTCACACTGAGGCTTTATCGGCTTTATTTGCTGAAATTTATTGTCAGCTTGTGCTCATCGGTCGTGGATGGCAACTGGACACTTTTGTCTTGGACACTGTCTTCTCTGACACAAAACACCGTTCTGTTCCATAACATTGTCTCGTTTGTTCCACAATCGCAGGAAACGAAGACAAAAGTCGCCCAACGAGCTGAAATGAAAAGCGAAAGTGAATATTGTCTTCCCCGATAATCCAGTAGGCCTACAACCAGATAGTCTTCTTGCACCAGTTGTATGGGCACACGGCAGTTACTCTTTCCTGTAAATCCCCATTAAATTGTGGGAAACCAGCTATAGTGGAAGAATTCCGTCGCAGGTGACACAGGTGAACTTAAAGGACCAGTCTACATGCAATGCCATTTGTAGCCTGGTTTAAATGCCTTAAATTAAAACTTTGATCCGATCGTTAACGTCTGTAACGTCTGTTTCCAGATTACTTATATCTTTCCAAATGATGTCACAACGCATAGACGGTTATTTGAAGTTGAATCACAAATTTGATAGTGCTGAAGACGATGGGTCATAATTTCGATTCGCATGCCCAGTTTAGCGAAAGTATGTTATAATGTGAGAATTCATGTGTGTAATCGGAACTCAGGCTTTATTTGGTTTTCATCTTGCAGTGTTTATCTAATCAGCGTCTTGACCTGGACTTTTAATGCTTTCCAGGTTACATGTTGTGACTCATTCTGCTCTGGTAACGCGACACGATCCATCTCGCGCTTGACGGATCCGCTGCGTTCTGCGCAGTATGTGAGCGTAATCCTATCTTCCTATGTTGCTATGTGTTGCTGTCTCCCTGCTTTCTAAACTGCCTTCATTTAGATGAATATATAAAGCAATTTTCCACAATTAATCTGAAGAGGGTTTCAGGTGATGTCTCTAATTCACAGCGGAGAGAATTGTACTGAAGCGCAAAGAGGCGACGTGAATATCGATCATTTAACCTCCGCGTTCGAAAGGATGAGAATCGGTAACTCAGAAATTCGTAAGTACGATCGGACTGAGCAGCTAACTTAATAACTTAATCCTAACTTTACTATAAATATAAATATATAAATATGTAAAATACCACTCGCAAAGAAGCCACTACCTGGCAGTTGTATTATTTTGGTTACAGTTTTCAGATAGGTGTGATCACCATCCTTTATATTTTCCTCACGTTTGCATTTTCTTATATTTCCTTTTGATGATTTTAGGTTATGGAGGCTTGAGCAATCAGGGAGCCACCTGCTACCTGAACACAGTGCTGCAGACACTCTTCTTGACCAAAGAATTCCGAGAAGCAGTGGAGAGGTATGGCAATGTGTGGTTGATATTTTTATCCGACAGAAGAAACACAGTCAGAAACCATCATTATTAACCTACAGAAGTAACTGAAACAGCAGTAGTCAGCCCTCAAGCTGTGAACACAAGCTAAAATTATATGTTTCAAATGCAGAAGTTCAGTAGTGGAAGCTCTGATGATTTTATGATGACTGACGCTGTTGCACAGTGATGACCAGCAGGTGGCAGTGTGCAGTAGCATGACTGCTATAGTACTGCCGTACAGAGTTTATCTCTATAGTCAGAGGCATCTGCTGAGAAAGACGAAGCAGTATTTTATCTGAGAGGTGGCGGGTTATATATTTGTGTTGAGTTTTGAAAGGACAGCATGTGGCAGGGTTTTAAGATGTAGGTTAAATCTGCGCACGGCCCAGGGCTCCTTCTAACTGTGGTGTCTCTGCAGGCAGGACAATGAAGTCGGAGGTGTTGCACTGCAGCTGAAGAAGCTATTTGCCACTTTAAAGAGTGGCCACACAGCCAGCACCCAGGAGCTCACGCGCACCCTCTGCATTCCAAATGGTGAGTGACTATATATATATATATATATATATATATATATATATATATATATATATATATATATATAATTTTACAGTCAAGACAATTAGCATATATAGCATATAAATATCTACAGTTACAGCTGCCATTAAAGCTTTGATTTTAATCAAATCAAACTGATGAAAGAATTGAAATTGAGATCTTGGTAAGTATTCAGCATCTTTATCAAGAGAAAAATAATTCATGTGACTTCACTTGAGTGTTTTGCAGTGTTTGAACAACAGGATGCAGCAGAATATTTTCAGCGGATTTTAAACAGCGTCAGCCCTGAGCTCTCTAAGGTAACACAACTCACTCTGTGCCAACACAGAGAGCAATACCAGAATACTGTACAGAGCCACATTCACACACATTCAAAATCCTACAGGCTGTGTGCTCCAACCAGAGAGAATGAGATCATGCCCTCTGTTATTTTCTCAGGAAGGGGAAAAACAGTATTTTATTGTATCAGTTTATCTGGACTTTCACTCTGCAGGATAATAAAAAGCGTGTAGTGGGCTGTGGCCAGTTTTGCTTCAGGAAGGTGTGTTTGTGTAGCTGTACCAAGGTGCAGTCAGAAACACAACAACGTGTCAGACGGGTTGCCATGACACCAGTGAAGAGAAATGCCCCTTTATGGTGCTGCCCCTCTCCATTGATACTGATCACCACATATACAGGGTGGTAAGTTGCCAGCACTGTGGTCTGAAATATCTATCTATATATATCTCTAAACATTCCACTGAGTATTTCAGTCAGTAGGACAGAATGAATGACTCCAGTTGATAAAAACATTGGGGAAATAAATCTTTCCAATTTCCTTTTTGCAATATTGAACTCTATGTAATTTTTGTTGTTCTGCAGCTGAACCTGTGCTTGTTTTTGAGATTCCACCATGTTTACTGGTTGACCATACATACTAAAGACTCATACTATACATGTACTTAGACTACACATCTAATATTTATCATAATCAAAACATGCTCTTAAATTAAAGTCAAAATTATCTTCTGGAAACAGCACTATCACAGACTGAGCTACTCAATCAAAGAACATGCCATGACAGTTTCTGTTTGAACACTGTGTTTCAGGAGGACGGCTTGAAAGCGTTTTTCAAACCTTCAGTCTTAGACGGAGACAATCAGATGTACTGTGACATCTGTGAGGAGAAGACAGACACAGAGATGGTAAGCTTTTTTCCTTTGGTCAGCAGTCTTTGTGAAAAAGCAAGGGAGGTTTAACATACAAAATCCGGATTTTTTCCCTGAAATTTGGCCAAAACTGGTTTCCAAGAGTGTTTGTGAATGTTATGGCCCCCTCTGGTGGCCATTGTATTTAACAGCTTCTCTTCGCAGAGGTGTGAAATGAAGGAGTATCCCAAGATCCTGACGCTGCAGCTGAAGAGGTTTGCCTTTGACTACTCTTGGATGACGTATGTGAAGAATGACTGCGAGGTGGATATTCCGCTCACGCTAACGACTGAGGTATCTGCAGTGACCCAGAAAGAGCCAAATTCCCTTTAGAAATCCCATGCAAATGCAAACCCTTATATTTAAAGTATGTGTGTTGTAAAAGCTGAGAACAGTTGCACCAGTGGTTAGCTTGACAGATTCCCTTATGCAGGGAGACTTACACAGCTGCACATTCTGCCAGCCACATTTGAACTGAAGAGAGACAAAGCGGGGTACAACAGCAGCGCCTCAGCTTGGGTTCGAACCCGCAACCCTCTCTGTTGTGCTGTTCATTTTGGTTTTGAAGACCTGTGTTTCTGCATTCATCTGTTTGATCTTCCTCAGAAATACAAGTATGAGCTCTACGCCATCACTAACCATTCAGGAACCTACACAGGCGGGCACTACAACGCGCTTATCAGATCATACGAGGACCAGAGCTGGTACTGTTTCGACGATATCTGGGTTCGGAAGGTGAGGTTCATTGTCGTCTTCTTCCTGGAACATACTCAGGGCAGATAATGTTACAGTTCATGTGTTCTGTGATCATTTGAAACATTATAAGTTGTTCACAGTGTAAGAAAATGCAAATCTCTTTTAGCCCATCCAGCTGATCCATCTTGCTGGTTTCTTAGGCTATCTAGAGAACAAAATCCTACTGTTCTGGAGTCAGATTTAACACCAGCTGCACCACTTCCTATATCTGAAATTATCTCAGATGAGTGGCTTCTAGTGTGCCAGCCCAGTTCACACTGTGGCATTTATACAGGCAAATATATGTTTCTTTTCACACAATGTTTTGCTTTTCTCTGCAGTATAACCCACCGACAATGATAAGGTAAAACTTCCACTTGTGTGTCATTCCACTTTGATTATTCAGCTCATTTGCAGCCATTCAAAAACACAGGGTGTAAAGAATGATATATTTAATCATAGTGGAAGTATGAAAATATCACCTTTATAGATGTGATGTTCAACACACACTCCATTCATTTGGCAGAAAATGATTTATGCATTCTCAGTTTAAATGGCCGTTTTACATGTTTAAATGGCAGACAGTTTCTATTCACTTAAATGTGTTGTTTCCCGTAGATCCCGAAATGCGTATTTGCTCATGTATGCGAGAGGTAGGTTTGCCTTGCTAGTTATATCACATTACCACTAAACCCAGAGCTCTGATCGTAGGGTTCGTGTGCTTGAACCTCTCAGCTGATGCTGTATCATTGTCCATATTAACGGCAAAACATTATTGTAATTCAGTATTATCTGCATGAATTAGAGGGGGGAAGAGTGACACTGAGGATTGAAAACAGAAAAACAGCATCTGTAAACCCGGACATCGCGCTTACTGTCTCCTGTGCTTTTCCCAGAGGACCTCCCTGACTGCAGCCCAGACCCCTCACCTGAGACACCGGTAACACCTGAACCGCCTGTAACACCTGTAACGCCTGTTACGCTTGTACAGGACAGCTGTATAACCTCTCCCAGTGACCCACAACAGTGGCAGCTCACTGCCACCCAGCGGTCCGGTAACTGCCAGAACCTGGCGGCCCCCGTGAGACTGACTCAGAAAGGCAGCCAAAGGCACCGGAGACACAGAGGATCTAAAAAATGTAGGAGGCGTCGAGGACACCACAGACGTAGGGGTCAAAGGGTCAAAGTGCGCTGATCACAAACACTGTTCACTACTTCTGCCTCAGTCCTACTGGCCTTGTTGATATTGGCCAAAGGAAATTAGAAATACCACTGTTATTTTGGTAGCCGAATGAAAAATGCAAGCTCTGTAAGACATGTCTGATGCTCAAATAAATAACAATGATTCAGATGTGTTTCCACATTGAGATGTTCTCTTCACTTTCCCAAACTGTGTTTAACTGTTTTTCTTAAATTTGTTTGCTGAAATATTGTATCCATTACCATAGTTTAGATCCACTGGATCCAGTGCAGTATTGGCGTGTAATAATTCTGCCAAAAGAACATGACAGTTCCATGGCATTGACACATTTAGTGCTTATATTTATCACTTTTGATAAAATTAACATTGAATGATTGTCGTCTTTGCCGTGGCAGATTAAGTGTTGTTGGAAAGAGCAGTTACATAAACAGTTTGGAATTATTCCACTAATATTTTGGGGGAGCGCACAGGCAAAATGAGAGTTATTAATACACTGCGCCCTGTAAACCCATTTCGCGTTGTGCTGTACATTCTGCCACACATATCTGGCTGTCCAAGGAAATGATCATTCATTTACTTCGGTGTGACGCCAAGTTAGCGTCAGAGCAAACATCTCCGTGAAGAAATCGACAGAAACTCGAAAATGTGGAAATGATACTGCATAACACCACCGATATTCCATTCATTATGTCATTTGTATCAACTTGGAATCCTGTGTACGAAACGCGACAGAAGCGTTGTGTTTGTCCCTGTGCTCCTACCGTACCGCCGTCCTTTTCGTTTTTCTCCAATATGACTGCGCCCTTGAGTAGGACGATTTCGTGCTCTCTGTCGAGATGTTTCCTTAGAAACTCTCACAGATCGGGAATCGATGCATATCACCTCACCAAGAAACAGAGCCAGGTACGTGTGTGTTTTTATCAAACTGCAGCTGGAGCTCTAAACGAGGCTTGTAGGCTTAGATATTGGGCTGCCCGTATGCGGACGCTGTGTGACTTTGACATGGAGCGTGTAGCTCGCTAACTTGGCGTCACACTGAAGTAAATGAATGATCATTTCCTTGGACAGCCAGATATGTGTGGCAGAATGTACAGCATATGAATTACGTGAGTAACTGGCTAGCTGGGTGTAGCTATGTTTGTGAACTCTGTCTGACTGGTAAGCTGTCGACACCCACGATAAAGTCACTATGGTGTCGATCTATAGACAGCAAGCACAAATATGTAGTAGCGCCTACACGACACGAGTGAAACATACGACGTACATGTACTAACATTTTCGGTAAGGTTATCGGTAAGGTCCATCACAGTACGGAGGAGGAACGGGAGAGGAATAGTTCGTCAAATGATGGCGTTTTTTACTCTGTCCATGGAAATTGACCTCGAACAGACGCAGATCCTCTTATGCACATAATAAATGGGCGTAATCAGGTGGTCATCGCGGTGCTTACTCCCATACGGGAAGCTGATGCGCTGGTGAAACGGCAGGCGTGGGTGTGTCCCGTCAGTAGTGGTATGGTCCGGCGAGCGGGGCTTTTCCTGCAGGCGAAGAGCTTAATTACCGGGCGGTGAAATGAAATCCCCGGTCTCCTGCAGCCGAGCGCAGTGACACACGCCGTAATGGATGCTGTGCAGCTAGGAGACTTTACAGGTGTCCTTACTGCCTTGACATGTCATTTCATGACTGTTTGCAGAACGAGTCGTTGTAAAATCACAAGCACGTAACAGGGTTTCCACTGCTGTCTGAAAGCTTGTTTGTGACTGTGTGGAAGTGCTCTCTCAGAAAGATTCCCCTTTGCCATTGCAGTGTTTGCTGCAGCAGTCGCTCCTGCACACCATTGGAGGAGTCAGGGCTTATCCCAGCGGGTCAAGGGTCGGACGACATCACCATGGAAGGTTGCTATTGGTCAGTGCCGTGTCAGTCAGGAACAGTAGCTCCCAGGTGAGTCCGGCAGGAGGACTTCTGCTTTATTTGGGATCATTCCTGATAGACGCAGCTCTTTATGTTGTGACCTGCATGAATGGTAAATACAGCTGATCAGTGCAGCCCCTGCACTAAAGTGCCTCTGAAAAAGTGAACAAACTCCTCTTGATCTGAATAATCCTATAAATTGTTAGGCTTGATTACAGTGTTTTGCTTAAGGAGAGTCTCTCATGTTTTTTACTGCCGTTGTCAGGGTGATTATAGACACACTGGAGACAGATCTCTGTTTGGCCACAGAGCACTGCAGTGCGTTATTCTCACATGTAGCAGGTCTGCAGACTTCACCTTGGCTCCCTTACCTGACCACAGATGAAATCCTTTCCTTCATGTCTGTTGTTATTGAGTGATTCTGTATTGGCTGTTGAAATTCATTTTTGCACATCAGTGTTCTGGTTGGCCCTGGTTATTACAGATCTGTTTGATTAAAGACCTTAATATTTTTATCAGCAAAAACACACCTCTAATTTCCCTTTTCTTTTGCAGAAAAGCAACAGATTGTCAACTGTTAACTCAGTATCAACCGATGTAGATACTGAGTTAGGAGCCCAATCGTTAGCTGAATATACTGAGAGTTCAGCTGGAACAACAGCCAGCATACTCAGTGGGATCTCAGTATGAGGTTTTAGAGGAGCTGCTCTAAGCATAGGTAATTATGCTAATGTTCTGTCTCCCTGTTTCAGACTTCGGTTGAAATGGTTTCCACCCCAGACCCAGCCCAGGACACACCCACCCCCCACTTTGATTCCGGCCTCGGCATTGTGCCTGACCATACCTCTGCATTCTCCCAGCCAATCACTGAGCAGGTAGCAGAGGCTGCCCCTACGGCACTGGATGTGCTGCAGGGGGCGGGGCCTGAGCTCAGCCTATCGGAGCTGGGCTTGGGGAGCTACAACCCCGTGGGCCTGGTTCAGAACGTGCTGGAGTTCATGCATGTGGACGTCGGGCTGCCCTGGTGGGCCGCCATCGTCGCTGGTGAGACCCCCCCCCCATCGGGAGCCTCACAGAGCGCTTCACAAATGCAGCAACATTTACTCTGAACACTCACCTTCATGCATTTTCAGGGGTGACTGCTCTCGCCCTTCGCTACAGTAAGAAATGACAGATGAAGGATATATAAAAAGACTGTCATACTGTTTTGATGTAAAATATCTGCTCCTACCTTGAGATTTTGCTCTTTTTATGAAAATGTTCTTGCTGTATGCATCAGACTAGAGGACAGCTCAGAATGTACTCTGTGACCCCATGCACCTGTCTGCTCATCTCTCCTTTTCACCGTCTGTCACTGACGCCCCCCCCAGGCACAGTACTGGCCAGGTGTGCGGTGTTACCGGTCATAGTGAAGGGGCAGCGAGAAGCTGCCAAACTGAACAACGTGCTGCCAGAGATCACCAAAATCACCCACCGTCTGAACGAGGCCAAGCGCAGCGGCAACCAGCTCGAGTGTCAGTCAGTCCCTCAGCCTGTCTGTCTGTGTCTGTCACTGTGTCTGCATCTGTCAGTCTGTCAGTCTGTATCTCTGTGCCTGTGTCTGTCAGTCTGTCTGTCTCTCACTCTGTCTTTATCTCTGTCTGTCTGTCTGTAAGAGTGTTGGTGTGTCTTGGCATTTCTGTGTTTTGCTTAATTCTGTCCATCTGCCTTTATATTCCTTTCTCTGTCTCCTCTGTATCTTTAATGGAATGTAATGTAGACCCAGTTTATCCCTCTCAATGCTGACCTGCTCAGTGTTAATGTAGGCTAACTGGCTATGCTAACGTGTACCTGTGTGAACTGTAGTGTGTTTCCCCCTCGTCTCTCAGTCGCTAAGGCGTCCTCCGACATGATGCTGTTCCAGAAGGAGCATGATGTGAACCCACTGCGCGGGTTTCTGGTGCCTCTGGTGCAGGTCAGTCCCCTTCATCAGCCCTCTGTCTCTCCATCCTCCTCTTCCTCCCTGCTGTTTCTCTGCATCCTCCTCTTCCTCCCTGCTGTTTCTCACGCTCTCAGTTCTCCAGCAGTTTGGCCCTGTAATGCCCCTCTGTGTTCTCACGCTGCTGCAGTCCCGGCTGTCCCGGTGCAGTGGTGGTGTTTGCTGTGGGAAGTGTATTCTCGGTCAGGAGAGCCCACAGACCGCAGCTCAGCACTGTGGGATTGTCGGCCATGTGTGTGTTTGCACCACATTAACCCAGCTCTCCTTCTGTCTCTCTGTCGCTTCCAGCTGCCCGTCTTCATCTCCTTCTTCATCGCCCTCAGGAATATGTCCTCCCTGCCAGTTCCCAGCATGCAAAGCGGGGGACTGTGGTGGTTCACTGACCTCACCGTGGCCGATCCCTTCTACATCCTTCCCCTGGCAGTGACCGGGACCATGTTTGCTGTTCTGGAGGTGAGGAAGTCCGCTTGTAGTGACGGCTATCAGACAGGATGATCGCACAGAGAAAGTGTGCTCAATTTCCTCCTAAACGTCAGGAAACTTACTGTAGGTTTAATCAGCAAACCAGACTGTCAGCCCAAACAGACTGTCTACGAAGGTGTCAGATTTAGCATGTACTATTTCGATGTACATTTTTATTTAATTTTGAGTCTTACACAGGGTGCAGGACTTTAAAACTCTAAGGTGTGTCTCTAAGGTAAAAGGCAAATCTCTAAGTGTCACTGTAGAAGCCATGAAAAACTTCATTGAAAGCAACCCATATCGCAGAAATTGTTCAGAAATTGAGAACAAACGTGACTTTGCAAATCACCTAACATAAGTCTTTCAGTTATATTCCCTTCCAAAAATGTGCTCCAAATGTGACCTAAATTCCCAATGCTCTCACTTCCAGGAAGAACCACAGGCAGCAATTTCACACCTCTTTGCCACTGCTCCTCTTAGATGTAAAGGTGGAA
>CM032891.1:31113276-31128276 GCA_019176425.1 Megalops atlanticus
TCTATGGTGCCATTGTGTTGGTAATTCTGGAATATTCCAGCCGATGTTGGAATACAGGTGGTCACCCAGGCTGCGCACATTCCCCAGAGCTGGGAGAGGAATGCAGGCCGTGCTGAGCTCTTTGCTAATCATTAACCCGCGTTTCCATCACTACAACGGCGGGCCGAGTGGCACTTTCTGCCACACACACACACCACTGCGCCTGCCATCCTGCAGGAAGACAGAGATTCCTCAGGAGGCGAAGAGAGACGGCACACAAAGCCGCGCTCCCCTACTGCAGAACATTAACGACCGCTTTAATTAATGTTAATGGTAATTAATGTGCTGGAATTGTGTGGGAGACAGCCTGTTTGTCTGCAGGTCTCTGGACTCCCCCCCTTTCCCTTTCACTCCCAGAATCCCTCCTGCTCCCCAGCCCAACACCTCACTGCTGGGCCGCTCATGCAGACTGAGGGCCTGACTGATTTACGCAGAAACTGGAGCGGTCGGCACTGACTGATCCAGCCACCGACTGATTCACTGCGTATGAACTGACAGAATGCCTCAGGCTGTGTCCCGAATCACACAGGAACACACTGCGCAGTGTGCTTAGCAACTGTGGTGTGCTGTCGAGAACTTGGACACCTGAGTGTGGATATTGTAGTATGCTTGAAAAGTAGTTGGATGTCATACTACGATCACCAAAAAAAGAAGGATGCATCGGCTGCACACTATCCAGGAAGTGTTTCGCGTTTCCTTTCCAGGAACTTACTGCAAAAAGGAGCAGGGCTTGTGGTGCAGTTCAGAAAGGAAAAGATGGCACATCATTTGAATGGTTGTGTGTACTCAGTATGCAAGCAGCCAGACAGTGAACAACCATCTGTATTTATCAAATATCACATTTGTTTTCGGTTTTACACTAACATAGATCATTTGATGTAATGTTGCGCAACTTGTCATTTGTAGTATTTATTATGAAAGCAGAGCACAGTAGCTAGCCAGCCTCTCATGTGGCTAAGGTCAAATTTAATTAACACAGAATTATAAAGAATAAGTGCATTCACAGTTGATGCACACTATGTACTTATATACTTACTGATACATATTAAAAGATTTAGCATGTACTATGCAGCAAGTTAGCATGCAGGATGCTAGATTTGGGATACAGCCTATGTGTTATCATCCTAAGTAGATGAATTCACTGACTGACACTCTGACTCATTGTCTGACTGACACTGACTGAGTGAACTGTATATAAACTTACATTCAGACTTTCACTGATGATGTACTCACTGTCTAACTGAATCACTGTCACTGAATCACTAATACTGACAGGATCACAGCCTGTTTGACTCACTGGCATTCTGAATGACCAATTCCTCTAAAGACAGTGATTCTGTTCCTTGTCCTTCAAAATGTCCTTCTAGACACGGTCTTGAAAAACATGTTTATGACTCTGCTTATCTCTATATGCTTCGATTATCAGTGTTAATACATGCACATTCATATCAGCCCCCTAATGGCACACAGAGGCTCCGCCCACCAGCCTGTCAGACAGATGTTCCAGTCAGAGCGCGGAGCCCTGGGGTTCCTGTCCAATCAGATTCTGCTCTGGCAGCTGCTGCAGCCCCCTACAGACCCACAAACCTGCAGCACCGTCACAGGCCCCTGGGACAGACCAGGAGGTCAGAGAGAGAGAGAGAAGGAAGGGAGGAAAGGGGAAAGGGAGGAAGAAGGCCTCAGAAAGCCTGTCCTGGAAAAGGAGGTCATCAGTCTGAGGAACTCTGAGAATTCAGGCACACTGGAGACACTCACTCATGACCATAGTCTTTACCTCTCCACACTAAACAAGAGTGAGGTCTTTACCTCCCCACACTAAACAAGAGTGAGGTCTTTACCTCTCCACACTAAACAAGAGTGAGGTCTTTACCTCTCCACACTAAACAAGAGTGAGGTCTTTACCTCTCCACACTAAACAAGAGTGAGGTCTTTACCTCTCCACACTAAGAAAGAGCAAGGTCTACACCTCCCCACAGTGAGGAGTGAAGACTGTACTGAGCTGAGCCCTGAGAGAGGGAGCACTGCGAGTCCTGGGGTGGAGGGGGTGGAGGGGAGTGGAGGGGGTGGAGGCGGGGTGGAGGGGGTGGAGGAGTAGCCTGCGGGTAAGTAGGGTGTAGTCTGGGTGAGTAGGGCCGGGGTGTGAGTGCATGCCTTCTGCCTGCTGTCAGTCCAGGTCCCGCGGGAGAGCGGGGGGGTTGGGGGGGGGGGTCAAGGGGGGGTCAAGGGGGGGCTCCTTTCTGCCTCTGGTCTCCTGCCAGACACATGCTGAGCTGTCAGCACTGCTTTGTGCACAGGTCAAAGTTTTAATCCTCATACTTTATCTCTCCACTATCAGCAAATTCATGTTTCTTACAGCTCCACTTATCTGTGTGTGTGTGAGGGAGTGTGTGTATGCGTGTGTGTCAGAGTATGAATGTGTGTATGTGTGTGTCTGTAATTTCTGCTTCTCCAGCAATGCTTTTATCAGACGACTCCCTGACTCAAGCCTCTTTTCCATTCCTTCTTCTCCCTCTCTCTTTCCAAACCGCTCTCTCTATTCCTCCCTTTCCCTCTCTTCTTAAACACCTCTCTCCATTCCTCTCTCCCTCTAGTCTGCTGGCAGCACATGTCCTGCAGTGTGGAAATGCTGCTGTCTTCCTCTTTCACCCTGTCTCTGTTTGCCTTTTCTACCTCAGCACTCACGCTTCTCTCTGCAAGTCCAGCCTTTAATCTCTTCCTCTCAGACCCTGCTTGTACCTCTCTACCTCTCTGCTCTCTCTTGCGTTCTCTCTTTCGTTTCCTCTGCTCTGGCCCGTATCCCTCCCTCAGCAGATTTTAAACCCCCCCCCGCAGCCCCAGCAGTGACCCTGTGACTGGGCTAGCTTCAGCATTATGGCATAAGCATGTGATCTGCTCAGCCCTGCGCATCACTGTAAGGTCCATTACACACACTGGAGTCAGTCACTGTGACCTGGGCTTTGTTTTTGCAAAGTGGGCAGGAGTTCTGTAAGAGTCACAGAGCAACTCCTCCCCTAACAACCCTTGCCCCAAGCCCCACCCACTAAAGTCTTCATAAAGAGTAACATTTGACCACACCCCACCCCCACCCCCCACACACACACACACACACACACACACACACACACACACACACACACACACACACACACACACAAACACACACATACACCCCTCCCACTCACAGATGCAGGCTGCAGCCAGCAGCCGGTTGGCCAGGTAGGGGGCGATGCAGGTGGGGAAGATGGGCTGCACCATGTAGTTGGAGAAGGTGATGGCGATGACGGCCTGGCTGGTGGGCTCGATGATGAGGAGGGAGGTCCACAGCCGGATGAAGGCCAGGAAGCCGCCGAAGGCCTCCAGGATGTAGGCATAGCTGGCGCCTGACTTGGTGATGGTGGTGCCCAGCTCGGCATAGCAGAGTGCCCCGAAGACAGAGAAGAGGCCCCCGATGGTCCACACCACCAGCGACAGCCCGTAGGAGGCGCTATACATCAGCACGCCCTTCGGGGACACGAAGATGCCGGAGCCAATCATGTTGCCCACGATCAGACACACCCCGTTCAGCAGAGAGATTTCCTTCTTCAGCTTCATGGACTCCTCAGAGCCACTCGCCTTCAGCGGCCCGCTGCCATTGGTCGTCTCCAACGCCGCCTCCTGCGTGGGGGCGGGACTATAGGACGCCATCGTTCTCACCTAGCTTGGCGTATCAGAGGAGGAGTCAGTGGTTGGACAGACTTACTGTCAGTCAAGTCAAAAGCAGAAGGGCAGCGGTTTTCCAAAAACAGTCTGATTCTGATTCTACTGTGCAGCTGTGATCCTCATATCAACATCTGTGGGAGAGAAGGAAAAGGTTACATATGGTTTGCTCATGTGTGCGTGTGTGTGTGCACGTGTGGTGTTGTGGTATTTGTCAGCATATGATTTTTGTATATATGTAATGTGTGTTCATCCATGTGTGATCATATAAATTGTGAGTGATGTGCGTGTGTTTTATGCTGGTGAAAGTGTCTGTATTTAAATTACAGTATGATATTTAACAGCACAATGCATATGGCAGCATGGACTTTTCCCCATCCCTACCCTCCACCCCACACACATACACACACACACACACACACAGTGATATGAAAGCACTTTTCCTCAGTTTGCTCTGTGTGAGAGAGATTACAGGGCAGAGCGAAAAGTGTTTTAAGGCTGAGTACAGAGAAGTGTGGAGTAAACTCTGAGAGCAGCCTTTTCTCTGGAGAGATCAGTGTCACTGGCCAGTCTGAGAGAGTATCTGTACCTATGTCTGTCTCTGGAGAGATCAGTGTCACTGGGCCAGACTGAGAGAGTATCTGTACCTGCGTCTGTCTCTGGAGAGATCAGTCAGCTTGGAAGAATGTCAGTAATTCTAAAGTGATCCAGTCAGTCAATGTAATCTTAGATCTTGTCATCTAGTACAGAGAGGGGACTTAGCTAGCTTACAGTTTTATAGTTATCTGTTTATTCAGCTGGACATATACTGAGGCAATATTGGTTAAGTACCTTGCCCAAGGGCACAACAACAGTGCCCCACCTGAGAACTGAACTGGCAACTTTTGGGTTACAAGCACCGCTCCTTACTGCTACACCACACCATCTGCCAAATGGACACATCCACACACTGGAGTCGGGCCCACAGCTGATAGCATCGGACATTGTGACATTTGGAGATACTGCTGGCATAGCAGCAGCCCCCTAACACTGCAAATGAGCAGGTTGAACGGGTGTGAACTGTTTTTTCTTACAGTTGTTTTTTAAAAATATGTAGAAATGTTACTTCTGTATTATCATGTTAGTCTAGTCAAAATGTTACAATTTAGTAAAAACTGAAAGTGAAATATCAGCCTAAGACAAAGTTTATTAAACTCCTTTGTCATCAACAATATCATAGATCACACTGTTTTTTCATTAACATATGATGGGAGAAAAATTGTAATATTGCTTAACACATGTATGCTCTCTCTCTCACACACACACACACACACACACACACACACACACACACACACACACACACACACACATATTCCTCTCTCAGCAAGCAGCAGTGATCCAGACAGTCTAATGAGTTTCCTGGAATGTGATGTGGAATCACCTGTTGATGGAGGTCTCAGAGGCAGTGGATAATTGGGGGTTATTTATAGAAACGGACTCAGTCTCAGTCCACTGAGCAACAGAGGCGACCACTGCAAGAAACACAGAGCTAGCACAGGAGTCACAGCACAGGACTCCCAGTATAGGACTCCCAGCGCAGGACTCACAGTGCAGGACTCCCCATATAGGGTTTATATCTTAGCACATTAATCCTGAATGACACCCTGAGAAACACCCCTGCTGTGAGCACACTATGCACACCAGGTTAGCAAATCTGCAGTTCATAAATACAAAGATACACTAATCTAATCTGCACAGTTTAATTCACACACAGATGACGGCCATCTTTTAAATTTTCCAGTAACAGCACGTCAGGAAGGATGAACCCATCAAGGAAACGCAGATTTCGTTTCCTCCATGCGGGTCACAACATCCTGCACCGTTTCAAACACAGCCCACTGCTGCATCTCCACATCAGCTAACAGTGATGCAGTGCTGACAGACAGGTGAATGGCATGTTAAACCCGGTCTCCTCTCTCCCTGCTACAGCAGCACACAGAGGAGGCGACACAGGGGAAACGCAGCGAGAGGCGCAGCCGGAGACCCCCCATCCCCTCCCCCGCTACTTCTGTGAGTCTGATCTCCCTCTGTGAGTTCACTTTGATTGGTTCTGTGAGTTTGCTCAAGGAGACAGAGAAGCATTCAGTAGATGAGTGTGGGAACTGCAGGAGATAATCTGAAGAGATATTAAGCAGGCTGTAGGCTGTAACTGGACGAGATTAAAGAAAAGTATATGGTATTAACATCTTCACAGTTTCAGATTTAAAATGTTTACTTCATGGTTTATTCAACAAAAAACCAACTTCTCAGAACGATACTGTTCATAAATGCAGATGCTTCGGAAGCCTTAACATTTCAGTACAAACAGCAGGCTAGCGCTTACCACAGGCTTCAGTAAATCAAACAGAACACTGCAAGGACTTCATTTCTAAAGCCCCCTGCCAGTGTTAGCTCATACTCAGTAACACTGAACAATACTGTGAGCACAGGTGCATGACGAATCTGTCCCTAAAAACTGCTTGTACATGCTGACCCACACACTCCTGATTAGCCAGTCCTACTTAGTTTTTGGCAATCACTTCAACTGAAAACTGCACACAAACGATAAACATTTCTGCTATAGTGACAAGAAAGAACACTAAGACAGCAGACTGTCCTTCCACCCTAAACTGACAGACCGCGCTAATCAGACCTGTTGCATCTCAGTGTGTGGTAACACAGCCCATTGTTTTCCTTATGAGCTTTGTTCTCCGTTCTTATTGTTTTCCTGCTTCCTTTTCTGCGTTTTCTTTCACAGTGTGTCTGTTCTACCTTTACATTGCTTATCTGTGACATGTGGCGTGGTTTAGATTGGTAGCGTAAGCAAAAGAAATAAGGCTGCTAAGAAAAACAAACAAAACACAGAGCAGTGGAGGATAACACAGATGAGTCCTCTCTGAGAGTGTTTAAAGACCTGACAAAGTGTAAATGATTGGGCTGATTGAGTTTAAAGATATGACTGTATAACAATCTGGGTTTAAAGTTCTGAGTAAATTTAAAGATATGATTGAGATCAGCTAGCTGGTCCTGTTGCTCTCCCCTGATTACCACTGACACAACACGGCTTGAGGACAGCACCATCCCCACACAGAAAACAGTGCTATCAGGCCCTGAAGAGATCAAATGGTAGCTGTTTGACCACAGTGACTGATAAGAAGCTGGTTCAGGGCACAGCCTGGCCCTTGAGACAGACAAGAATCTCCAGCAAGGAACGGATATGAGACAGAGCTGCTCTTTCTAGGATATAAAGGAAATTTACTTCAAAGAAGAATGAAGTTCATGTAGACTTCCTCAGACTGCAGGCCACTCAAACAGGGCCCCTGCTCTTTGGGGAAGGGAGGTGTCTACACAGCTGCCTGTCACAGCCAGAGGGATCTGGGGGTTTATTACATGTATTCAAATACAAATTTGTATTTCCCCCCTTTTTCACCCAACTTTAAGTAACTACAACTTTTACACTGAGTTTCTCTGAACAGAGCAGCCTCTGGGTATGTTCAGGGGCATTCAGAGAGGAGAATGCAACCCTCTGATACACCTGCACAGGGCTGTGACTATTACCCTACACCACACAGCCAGCTGTGTGTGAGAGAGAGAGAGAGAGAGAGAGAGAGAGAGAGAGAGAGAGAGAGAGAGAGAGAGAGAGGAGAGGGAGAGGGAGAGAGGGAGAGAGGAGAGAGAGAGACAGACACACATGGAGATGCAGGGAGGCAGGAGGTGAGGATGACACATAGATGAACATGCACGTGAGGAGCAGAGGAGGAGGAGCAGAACTTTGGAGTGCAGAGTTCAGGGAACACTGATAACTACTCCTGGAGAAAAGCTGTAAAAACCACAACTCAAGGTCACAGTCCACTCTCTCCCTCTGTCTACAACACCAAGCATGCCATTGAACTATTAATTCAGTTAAAAAATATTTAGTAACAGCTGATGTAAAATGTCCGTTTACTAAAATTTAGTTAAACAATAAAGCTCACATTTGCTTCATGTTAGTCTTCAAACGAAGGCAGAACATGTTCAGAATGCGGAAACTCATCGCAGCCGATATAAACTAATAAATCAGCGCAGCGTGGGATTGAGAAAGGATAAAATGATCAACACATGCGCACAGAAAATTCGCGATAAAGAAAGGCATTTGTTGTCATGCTTAAATAGGTGATGACCATCAGAAAGGCCGAGGCAAAGACACACGTGTCTTCGGCACACCTGTAATCCATCTGACTGAAAAAAACTTGTGCATTTGTGTTTTTGGTCTAAATTACAGTGGCAACCAATAACACAGGTATTGTTAATAAACTTAGCTGACTTAGCTTCTGATGCAGCGGTTTACCTTTTCCAGTTTCGTGACCGTTGTGCCGACCTCTGCTTTTTATTCTTGTAGCCTGTTGTTTTATCGGCCTGTCACAGTATCATTGTTATTTTTTAAACAGCAGTTGACTTTTCGCCGTCTGGTTTTCTTGGTTGCTTGCTCCTTCCCGTTTCGCTGCCGATGGGTCTGCTGTTTCTATAGCTACTGCGCCTTCCCCTCTCCGTCTCTCCCACCCGACTGAAGGTGCAGCGGCTTCAGATCAGCTGATAAACTTCTGCTTTCAGGCCCGGTGGAGGAAACGCGAGGGGGAGGTGCGTGTAAATGACGGTATTATAGTGCTACAACAGTGACCATTCACTAAATCAAGGTGTAGCCTACTTAAAACACAATGCACAAGCGCAAGCAAATCCGTGCCGCTAGCTACCAATTTCTTAGTTAAAAATCAAAGCTTTACTAGCAACGATCATTTCTCTGAATAGAGATATAGATTTTCTGACCATCCAGAGTGACGTTCCGGATACATGTCCACGTACTTTAACCTACGTCAGATTGAGAACTGCTTTAAACCATTTCATCAGGAACATTGATCATTTGAAACGATAGCACTGTAATTAATCAGTATTCCCTGATCAGTATAAAATGTACCGAAGCGTTGGTCTTCTACCGAGGTTTATGTTGGATGGATGTATTTATATATGATCTTATATGTAAAGGTTCATATGTCCATGTCTTTCATGTCCATATACCTCAGTATATCTGTAGAAGAGACAGGCTTGGATAAAATTACAGTAAGGAATCAAGAAAATATACTGTACAGCGCACTCATGTGTCCGAGAGGTGCCACACACATCGCTTTCTGTAGAGGCTTAACCTTGCTTAGCTGTGTTTCACTTAACACAACACATCTGTACATACAATGGCTTCCTGCAGCCTCAAGCAAAATTTAAACTACCAATCCGTCATTTGTTTATTCTTATCCTTAAACAAAGTGGATAGTCCCTTGACTTGGCCACTGAGATAGCTTTGGCACTATTTCAGAAATAGCTACTCGATAGGATCCAGCAAATAGTGGTAAGAACTGCTTTTCTTGAGTTTTTAGCTGATATCAAAAGCAAGTCTCGGATAACGTTTAAGTAACGTTTAGATAACGTTGAGTTTCGATTCGCCTCTAACTAACCTGGGCCACCTGCGATCGCTTTGATAAGGTCCTAACGGTCATTTTTGACTCAGGTACAGGTGAAAATATTCGAGCTGTGTATGATAATTTATAATATGTATGCTATGTCACTTAGGAAGAGAATACACGAGAAAATATAATTTTCCAGAAGAAAATGGCGAAGTATGAAGTTGCTGTCGCTGGCTAATAATTCGTTAACATTAGCCCTAACGAGCGTGTGAGGAACGACACAATGTTGGCTTGCTAACTAGTTGTCTGTTGAATTATTGTGAAATTATAGAAATTATGTTGATTAGTACTTTTAAGTAATTAGTACTTTAATATTAATCAATATTTGCTAGCCTCTCAAATTATTTATGCCTTACTGTCCACAGGCGTTAGCCGCCTTACTGCTATGCTAACGTTCCCTAACCAACGTTAGCACGACAGTTATTTCCAAACGATGACGTTAGCTAGCTTGGAAATAAGTAACATAAAATGAGGGTAACATAAATGGTAACATTAAAAAGTAACATAAAATGTTATGGGTTGGTTGTAGGTTATTTATTGAATGCATCATGCATACGACTGCAAAAAAGAGACATTTCTGGATATTTTGTAACTTTTCTCAAGAATTACCCCTAGCTAACTTAAAAGAACTCATTTGCTAATTCCACATAATTTTAAACAGGTCTTAAAAGTCGTAAATTCCACATTTCGACTACATTATTGTATACAGTGTTGAATTTGGTGAATAGAAGTCATTGGTTAAAGGTCTTTTACCTGCTTAATCAGCGCAACACTGGTAGTGTTATGGGTATAAGTATTCAGCAGGGGTGATGGTCACTTGGGGACGAAGACCCGTGTTTTATAAGATTAAAATAATATCTCTTCCTAACATAGAGTGAAACCACTGTAAATATCTTACCATTAGTTGAATTTGGAGCTGTAGGTATTGTAAATGGAGTTGCAACCTCTAAGAATGATCTTGAGTGTGATATAAGACATATACTTCCTACATTTCCAAAGAACGTCACATTTTTATAGTGGTAAACCATTTTTGACCTTTATACTATAAAGGTGGGAAGTAGATTCATTACAGATTAATAATATTCAACTGTTTTGTAATTTGTATTTTTGAAGACTACCAATAGAGAACATAATTAAGACGAGTTCGATGTTGCCACTTTTCAAAATTCACAGCTATTCTTTACCGAGCGTATGGCATAGTGCTTCACTTATTTTATTGTAGTGTGTGATGCAGTGATGGTGCCTGGCTGACGGTGTGTGTTGGAGTGTGTGATGTAGTGATGTAGCGTGTGTGATGGTGTGTGTTGGAGTGTGTGATGTAGTGATGTAGCGTGTGTGATGGTGTGTGTTTCTCTCTCTCAGCCATGTCTGTGTGTGAGGACTCCCTGCTGTGTAACTTCCCTAAGTGTCGGGCGAAGCTGACTGGCTTTGCCTGGGTGACGGCGTGCTCTCACGCGTTCTGCGACCAGCACGGCTCGGGGGAGTTCAGCCGCTCGCCTGCCATCTGCCCCGCCTGCTCCTCCGCCCTGTCGGGGAAGCTGGACATCGTGCGCACCGAGCTCACCCCGTCCGAGGAGTACAAGGCCATGGTGCTGGCCGGCCTGCGTCCCGAGACCGTGCTGGACATCAGCGGCCGCGCCCTCGCCTTCTGGACCTACCAGGTGTGTGAGACAACACCGCGCAGCTCTGAGTGTGTGTGAGACAGCACCGCGCAGCCCTGAGTGTGTGTGAGACAGCACCGCGCAGCCCTGAGTGTGTGTGAGACAGCACCGCGCAGCCCTGAGTGTGAGACAGTACCGCGCAGCTCTGAGTGTGTGTGAGACAGCACCGCGCAGCCCTGAGTGTGTGTGTGTCTCAGTACGGAGCACACTCTGGCATATGTGTCGCTGTGCAGTGTAATACAGCTCTGTGTGTTTCAGGTGCAGCAGGAGCGGCTCTTTCAGGAGTACAGCTTGTCTCGGGCGGAGGGGCAGGTGAAGCAGATGGAGAAGCTTCTGTCCCAGCAGAGCCAGAGCAGAGAGCTGGAGCTCAGCTCCATGAGACAGGAGATCTCATCACTGAAGAAGGTCCATCTGCCTCTCCCCCACATGCTTCCTCTTCACCCTGCCTGCATAAACAGCACATTTAAATTCACACCATCACTTCGGTGAGCTGCCATGTACCTGAGTCCTGACACCATCATTACTTCCCCCCCCTCTCTCTCTCTCTCTCTCTCTGTCCATCCCTCTCTCCTCTCCTCCTCCTGTCCCTCCGTCCTTCGCGCCTCCCAGGTGATGGAGGACTATAAGCGTAAGTACAGTGAGGTGTCGGAGCGTCTGATGGAGAGGAACAGGCAGTACCAGAAGCTGCAGGGCCTGTACGACGCCCTGCGTCTGCGCAACATGGTAGGGGACCGAGAGGCGGCCCGTGGAGCACCTGCGCAGTTCAGCACAGGTCAGAGAGAGAAAGAGGGCAGCTCTGTTAGACAGCGTCCACTCGCTGCTGTCTGTGTTTAAACAGAGGGCTTGTTTGGCTCCCCCCCAGGTGCCGGCAAGCCCCCGTCCCCCGGCGGCAGCCCCCCGTTCCTGGGGTGTGATGGAGACCGGCTCTTCTCCTCACTGGACCACGACGGCGCCAAGAGCTTCTTCCAGTTCAGCTCTCCACCACGAGACCCAGCACGCGCCTTCACCAAGAAGCACTGAGATCAGCCAACCGACACTCCATAACGCTGAAACCAGCACTGACCCTCCTAATGAACTGAAACCAGCACTGCTACTCCGTAACACTGAAACCAGCACTGACCCTCCTGATGAACTGAAACCAGCACTGCTACTCCATAATACTGAAACCAGCACTGACCCTCCTCACAAACTGAAACCAACACTGATCCTACTAACAAACTAAAACCAGCACTGGACCCCCCTAACAACTGAAACCAGCACCGATACTTTACTGAAACCCACAATAACAAAAATACACCAACATCCTGTGAGTCTCAGGTACTTACATCAAAGCGATATGCATTAATGCAGTAAGATCTAGCATTCTGCGACACTGCAACACATTGCATCACTGCTACTGGCTGCTGTGTGTGGTGAGTTCTGCAAGGAGTGATGGCTGTGTGTGGCCTTGTGAAATGTTAAATTATTAATCTTCCCTCTGTTCTGCGGCTGTTTGGTCACTGCAGCTTCCCTGAAACACTCTTTCAGAAGCAATGCACACTCTGTTGCACTGTTGCTCATGTTATTTGAACTGAAGTGTGGGACAGGTTTTCTGAAGTGTCCTGTTTGTGCCCAGTGTTCAGGTGATGAACAGCCATCACCCCTGTGGAGACCTGGAGCTCCAGGATCACACCTGTGATCTGCAGCGAACCGCAGGCCCAAGCGTTTGAGAGAAAAAAGTGGCACTCAAATAAAATTTATGCTAACAGCAAGACCCGTGTTTTCATAGGACATCAAGATTTGTAAGATGGGAAACATTTACAGCAATATTTGAGAACTGTTGCAGATGGGTTCTGCTCATAACACACTGTCCAATCCCAGCATGCCTTTCCCCATCCCCAATCCGCTGTGCTTCTTACAGTAAACAGGAAGCGCCTGTTTTGGTCTCAGTCCTCTGGCTCAAAACATCCCTCACTGATGTAATAGTCTGATAGAGGCTCTCTGGTGCCCCCCGGGACTTGGGCACTCAGATCATTTTGATCTTCATGAAGTTAATTGTAGCACAAGGACAGGGAGCCCGTTCATCTCAGTTTCAAATGTGGGGGGCATTCTTAATGGAGCAATTCATTTATTACTCCTGATGTTTTATCAATGACCAGTCAGAGGCTGTCTGCTCGTGTTTCTGATAATGTTTGCATTTCTCTAATGACAAAAACGGTGACATTAGCAAATGAGAAAGACCAGCAGAATAGAAACATATTTTTTAATTCATCAAAACAAAATTCAGACATCAACCACAGACCATTTTTCAAAAGCAGCCAAGCCGAACCACAAAAAGAAAAGAATATTTATGTACAAAGAGAATATGAAACACAACTAATATTTACACTCTGCTCTGCTCCTTCACTTATCCCCTTACAATGGTAGCAATCCCTTTCTCTTCCTCCTTCCTCTCCCACCCCTCTCCGGCTCACTTGGTCCCAATGTTTCCTCTTCCTGTCTTTCTGCCCTCCTCTTCCTGTCCTCTCCCCTTCCCTGACTCCGTTCTTTCTGGCCCTTCACACTCGCACTCCCCCCTCCGCTGGCTGGGCGCTCGGACTGTACCATTCCAAAGAGGAAGTGTAGCTCGCCCCCCCCGGCTCGCGGTGGGTGCGGCCGCTCACTCGCTCTGGGGCCTGTAGCTGACGGACGCGGCGCTCTGGCTGCGAGCTGCCTGCCTCTTCCCGTTCACCAGCAGCAGCAGCGGTGAGTCCACCCGGATACTGCGGAAATCAAACGACTGCAGGGAGACAGCGAGTCAGAGTCAAACACACGCACAGCCAGCACAATGCAGGGAGACAGCGAGTCAGAGTCAAACACACGCACAGCCAGCACAATGCAGGGAGACAGCGAGTCAGAGTCAGACACACACAGCCAGCACAATGCAGGGAGACAGCGAGTCAGAGTCAAACACACGCACAGCCAGCACAATGCAGGGAGACAGCGAGTCAGAGTCAAACACACACACACAGCCAGCACAATGCATCAGCCCACACACACACACACATACAGTGACATTACAGGGTAACTAAGTTTCAGGGAGAGAGGGGATGGAGGACGGCTGAGCCTGACAGGGAGGGCCAAAGGATGAGTCATTTGTTCTAAAATGACCCGTTTCTTATCTTTACTCCAGGAATTAGTAAGGAAGCACATTCCCTCTAAATATAATTTTAAATTTGATGTGAAGTATTGAGCTCCCTATATATATGTACATACGTACAAATAACAGCGATAGGAAATGCAGACACTGCTTTGTATCTGTGTGTGTATGTGTGTGTGAGAGAGAGGGAGAGAGCAGACACTGACCCGGTCCTTGTGTGTGACGCTGTGGCGTTTGACCTGAGGTTCGGGGATGACCACAGTGTCACCAATCAGCACGCCCCAGCTGTCTGCTGTGTTGTACACCATGACCACACTGCACACCTCCTCCCTGTCCACCATCCCGAAGGTGCTGGAGGAGAGGACACACCCGTTACACACCTGTTTGCTCCGCCGTCTCCCGGCAGTGACACGGAAACGTTCTGGAGTTTCCTTGGTTGGAAAAGCCGCCTGAGCTGCACTGCATTGCTGCGTTTCCTGCAGATCTCGTGAATCAGAGCGTGATAACCTTGCGCCATGGAGACGGGACGCTTCAGCAAATCAGTGTTTTACACACTGGCTGTGAGGCAAGACTACTTCCTGCTTTTCACCAGTGAAAATCACTGCTTGCGCCACAGTGACTGGCACACTTTCATCATGACGTAGACGCAAATGCTTTCTTGTTGCCGTTTCCTCTTTTTCCCACTCGGGCTCATCATTCCCATAATGTGTCACATGCAGTTTCACATCATGTGAGCTGCACTACCACGTCAGGGCCAGTGCTTCAGAAGGGAAGCTGCAAGAGTGACTGGCACTGACCACTCCTCAAAGGTAACAGTAAGAACTATAAAAAGACAACTGTGGACAGACAGTAAATGAGGGAGAACTGTAGAGCATAAGGCTGCTGAAGGCCTCCTCACAGAGGCTGCTGATGTGATGAACTTACAAGGCCATGCGGCCCTCAGGAGCCAGGCTGAACACCACCTTCCCCAGGG
>CM032891.1:31133276-31150776 GCA_019176425.1 Megalops atlanticus
ATGGAATGAGCTCCAGACAGGAGAATGGAAGCCAAGGTGCACTGAAGCTGTTCTGGGGGCTCGTGGTAGCCCAACGCCCTATCAATTCACTGTATATTAGCGTTTCCTTTATTTCGGCAGTTACCTGTATGTTATACATACACTGAATTCTAAATTTAAAAGAATCCCTGCTCAACCAGCCAAACCGCGCAGTAAACCGTGCATTTACTACCACTGCCGGAGCGTTTCGGGGCGCTGTGGCGCTCCACCGGAAGTGACGTAGGGCGAACAGGAAGCGGGTCCTTTTCAAAAACACTCCCGGTCTCATCGCTGCAAGTTTGAAAACAGAGAAATTTTACACTGGTGAAAAAGTGTTTGTAATCCAAGGATCAGTCAACAGCGGGAGCTCCTTACCGTAACAACAGCAGCCGGATCATTCTGGGATTTTATACAGACAGCAGGATTGTCACATTTTTGTCCCGTCTGCGTCCTGTCTTCATTCAGAGGGGAAGTCTATGGGATGGCGCGTGTCTGAATATCCAGGACATTTTAAGTATTTAATCAGCTGCACACCAAGCTGTAGCAGATAGCAGATCTATCGCAACGGTTAAACGCGATTCCGTGTCGTCGACATGTCGGACACTTGGAGCAACATCCAGGCGCACAAGAAGCAGCTGGACTCGCTTCGAGAGAGACTGCAGCGGCGCCGCAAAGACACAACGCAGCTGGGCATCGGTAACTACAGCCACCCACATCTCTGACCCGAACCCACAGATCCCCGTCTGCATGCTGTATTAACCCTCTCTCTCAGTGCAGTGTTAGTGTGCTGTAGTGTCAGTGTGTATATACTGCACTAACCCTCTCTCTCAGTGCAGTGTTAGTGTGCTGTAGTGTCAGTGTGTATATACTGTATTAACCCTCTCTCTCAGTGCAGTGTTAGTGTGCTGTAGCGTCAGTGTGTATATACTGTATTAACCTCTCTCTCTCAGTGCAGTGTTAGTGTGCTGTAGCGTCAGTGTGTATATACTGTATTAACCCTCTCTCTCAGTGCAGTGTTAGTGTGCAGTGTCAGTGTATATACTGTATTAACCCTCTCTCTCAGTGCAGTGTTAGTGTACTGTAGTGTCAGTGTGTATATACTGTATTAACCCTCTCTCTCAGTGCAGTGTTAGTGTGCTGTAGTGTCAGTGTATATACTGTATTAACCCTCTCTCTCAGTGCAGTGTTAGTGTGCTGTAGCGTCAGTGTGTATATACTGTATTAACCCTCTCTCTCAGTGCAGTGTTAGTGTGCTGTAGCGTCAGTGTGTATATACTGTATTAACCCTCTCTCTCAGTGCAGTGTTAGTGTGCTGTAGTGTCAGTGTGTATATACTGTAGTCACTCTATATAATATGATGATGCTAGTCTGTTTATTCCTCTCTGTGGGTTTGCAGAGGTGGGGGGTGTGGAGGGGGGGCCCACACGCAGTGACAGTCCCGGACCAGCTCTCCAGAGCCCCCCCCAGGCAGAGCGCCCCCCAGACCCAGAGCTGGAGAGGAGGCTTCTGGGATATCTGTCAGAGTTGAGCCTCTCGTTGCCTATAGACTCCCTCACGATCACCGGCCAGCTCAGCACCGTGAGTGTCTGTGTGTTAGTGAAATACCTGTGTGTGTGTGTGTGTGTGTGTGTGTGTGTGTGTGTGTGTGTGTGTGTGTGTGTGTGTGTGGAGGGGTGTTGGGTTAAACTTCAAATCCACCTTTAATCTGACTTTAACCCTTTAAGCAAAGCTGTATGAAGGCTGTGCTGTATAATGTAAACATCTGTTACCCATGTCTCTCCTAACCTCCATACTCTCTTTCCTGCTTTTCTCCTTCCTCGCCTCCTTCCTCCCTTCCTTCCCCTCTCCGTCTCGCTCCCACAGACGGATGCTCCTGTGTCCCACGCCTGCATCCAAAGCCTCCTGCTCAAATTCTCTGCCCAGGAGCTGATCGAGGTGCGGCAGCCCTCCATGGCCCCGCCCTCCTCCACGCTCGTCACCTCAGTGGACCATACAAAACTCTGGGCCATGATTGGGGGCGGGGCCCCAGCACAGAGGAGTGGTGTGAAGAGGAAAGGGGAGGAGCCTCTTTCGCACCACAAAAGAGCCCCTGGCTCCTCCCCCTCTCTGCCCGCCCCCGCCTCACCCCCGCCTTCCTCCTCAATCTCCCTGGCAGCCGCCTCCTCCTCCCAGCTGGCCGGGCCCTCTGATTGGAAGACAGGGGGCACAGGGGGTGGGGCAGAGAAGAAGGGCCGGGCCAATAAGGGTCAGACTTCGCACCTGGACATGGAGATCGAGAGCCTCCTGAACCAGCAGTCCACCAAGGAACAGCAGAGCAAGAAGGTGCAGAGAGAGTCTGAGACGGGTTCATTTTGTGTTTGAGTTGTGCTGGTAGTTACATTTCCTGCTGTAGATGGGTGCTTTGGTAACGGCTCTTCGGTTTGTGTAGGTAATGAAGCACCACTGAACAGAGTTGAGAGAGAGAGGGGGATGGTGGAGAAGGACAAGAGAAGGGTAGAGAGATGAGATGAGGAAGGGAGGAGGGGCTTTTTGAAGACTGGCCTGACGATTGTGCTTTGAATACAGTTAAATGCACATGTTTAGTTGTTCCGATTGAGTCATAACTGAGGTGAGCTGTGGTGGCCATGGTGACCTCTAAATCAGTATAGACTGAGTGACTGATTGAGTATTGGTTGACTGATTGATGAGTGATAGATCAGTTTGGATTGGAGGTGTGCTCCTCCTCCCCAGGTGAGCAGGGAGATCCTGGAGCTGCTGAACACCAGCTCGGCCAAAGAGCAGTCCATTGTGGAGAAGTTCCGCTCCCGCGGCCGAGCCCAGGTGCAGGAGTTCTGCGACCACGGCACCAAGGAGGAGTGCGTGAGGTCCGGAGACACGCCCCAACCCTGCACCAAGCTGCACTTCCGGTCAGTACCGTGGCCTGCCCCCACAGCCCCGCCCCCACGACCTCCCCGCGACCCCTGCCCTGGCTCTGCTGCACACAGCCGGGCCTGTCTGTCAGCAGCAGAGGGGGAGTGGCTTCGTGTGGCTGTTTGAGTGTCTCATTGGTGCAACTGTGTCATGTGACCTCTGTGTGTCCCAGGCGCATCATCAACAAGCACACGGACGAGAGTCTGGGCGACTGCTCCTTCCTCAACACCTGCTTCCACATGGACACCTGCAAATATGTGCACTACGAGA
This sequence comes from Megalops atlanticus, assembly GCA_019176425.1. Lineage (NCBI taxonomy): Eukaryota > Metazoa > Chordata > Actinopteri > Elopiformes > Megalopidae > Megalops > Megalops atlanticus. Next base: position 31,136,475 of record CM032891.1, read on the forward strand.
TCGACTGCCCCCCCGAGGCAGAGGGGGGCGCACTGGGCCCGCAGGCGGGGGGGGCGGAGCTGGGCCTGCACGCCGGGGACGCCGACAGTAACGTGGGAAAGCTCTTCCCCTCACAGGTGAGAGAGGGGCACTCAGACAGGGACAGGGGTGGCACCTGTGTGTGATGCAAGTGTTGGTTCAGCGTTGAGCACGTGTTGGTTTGCTGTTGAGTGTGTGTTGGGGTGGTGTTGAGTGCGTTTTGGTACAGTGTTGATCATGTGTTGGGGTGTTATTGACTGTGTTTACGGACAGTGTTGAGCGCGTGTTGGGGCAGAGTTGAGTGTGTGTTGGGGCGGTGTTGAGCATGTGTTAGCCCAGTGTTGAGCGTGGATCTGACTCTCTCTCTCGCAGTGGATCTGCTGTGATATCCGCTACCTGGACGTGTCCATCCTGGGGAAGTTTGCGGTGGTGATGGCTGACCCGCCCTGGGACATTCACATGGAGCTGCCGTACGGGACACTGACGGACGATGAGATGAGGAAGCTCAACATCCCCATCCTGCAGGACGAGGGCTTCCTCTTCCTCTGGGTCACCGGCCGGTACTGTCCACACGCCAATAACCAATCAATAATCTGTACTGATCGCTAACCAATCCATCTCTGTGCTGAGGCTTCCTCTTCCTCTAACAGCAGGGTTTTACCCCCTCCCTGTCTCTATCTCTCCTCAGGGCCATGGAGTTGGGAAGGGAATGCCTCAGTCTATGGGGGTAAGTGTTTCTCTCTCCTCTACCGTTTGGATTTCTCTCTCCTCTCCCTCTCAATCCCTCTCTCTCACTCCCTCTGTCTCTCTTTCACTCCTTCTCTCCCTCACTTCCTCTCTCTCTCCCTCTCTCTCTCTCCTCCTCTCAGGTATGAGCGTGTGGATGAGATCATCTGGGTAAAGACCAATCAGCTGCAGAGAATAATCCGCACTGGGAGGACTGGTCACTGGCTCAACCACGGCAAGGAGCACTGCCTGGTGTGTGTGTGTGTGTGTGTGTGTGTCTATTTGTGTGTGTGTGTGTGTGTGTGTGTGTGTGTATGTGTGTGTGCTTATATCAAAAATTACAGGAACAGATGGTTGTTTACTGTTGGTCAGATGTTTAGCTTCAGTCTTTTTTAATCTGATTTTATGAAAGGTGTATTCTCCCTCTTTCAGCAGAATCTGCAGCTGTTTTTGGTTCTGTGTGAGGTTGTTCATAGTCTGTTCGTCTGTTGCTGCGCAGTGTGAAGGGCTGAGAAATGTTCACCTTTTCAGTGGAAAGCCTTTTCTGCAGTGACGTTATCCAGCTGTTGATCACGCGTGCTTACTCTCCCCAGGTGGGCGTGAAGGGAAACCCCCAGGGCTTCAACAGAGGGCTGGACTGTGATGTCATCGTGGCAGAGGTTAGGGTTAAGGCCGCACTTTGAGCAGTTATTTGATTTAAACAGCCTGAGGTGTTTTTATAGAGACCTCCCTCACCCCCAGGTGCGCTCCACCAGTCACAAGCCAGATGAGATTTATGGGATGATCGAACGCCTCTCTCCAGGAACCAGGAAGATTGAACTCTTCGGCCGACCACACAATGTTCAGCCCAACTGGTGAGAGCAGTGTGTGTGTGTGTGTCTGTGTCTGTGTGTGTATTTCTGTGGGTGTGCAATAGCGTGTTAGCATTAGACTGTGTGTATGTGTGATAGTGTACGTGTGTGTTAGTGTGCATAAGACTGTGTCTATATGTGTGTTAGTGTCCATTTTTGGAGCATTTTTTGGTGGTGGTCTCCTCATTCTCGTCTCCTCTCTCAGGGTGACTCTGGGTAACCAGCTGGACGGGATTCACCTGCTGGATCCGGATGTTGTCGCTCGCTTTAAGAAGCGGTACCCAGATGGAGTCATCTCCAAGCCCAAGAACATGTAGCCCCCACCGCCTGACCACCAGTGTTACCATGGAGACGTTTTTGCTTTTGTACTCAGCAATGAGCTTATTTTTAATAAAACTTTGATGTTTTGAACGATTACGACTGCTTATAGTTTTTTATAGTTTTCATTTGTTTCGTTTCAAAGCCTTATTCAAACGTCAGCGGTTCGCTGTGTTTTTTCCACGTAAAGTTTGAAAAAATGTAAACCCCATTGACACAAACACTTCAACTCTTAAAGCAACATCAAAAACAATTTTATATTTATTTACCTCCATTTTTATTTGAACAGAATTTTATTCAGTGTTTCATTAGCTTCTTTTTGGAGATGATTCTGGGATACGGTGTGACTCTGAAATACATCAGTATACAATTCAGTAAAGATTCAGTAAAGATTTGCTGTGATGTCCCCGCAGTCCTCACTGCCACAGGGAGCAGAGGCCTGCAGCTGAGGATTTGGAATGTCCCAGTCTGAGCTCCTCACCTGTGGCCTGTGTGTGCGGCTGCCTTCATGGGTGAGATTGGATGGGAGAGGAGAGGAGGAGTTGTGTGTGTGATTGGATGGGATGGAAGGGGAGGAGCTGTGCGTGTGATGTAATGGAGGAGGAGGAGTCGTGTGTCAATTATGTTCATTTCAGCATCAGATTCAAGTCAGATTCATGACTTCATGTTTTGATTTCTAATAAACTTCTTCTTCATCTCCATTGTCATCCTCTTGGGCCTGTTCCTTTTCATCTGCCTGGCTCTCCTCCTCCTCCTCTTCTCCCTCCTCCTCTCTGTCTCCCTCCCCCTCCGAGTCTCCCCTCGCCCGCCCTCGCCCTCTCCCTCTCCCTGTCCCTCGCCCTCTCTCAGGTTCCGGTACTCCCAGTAGATTCCTCTCAGAGTCTGAGCTGCTTCCAGAGACACCTTCAGCATGCCCACCACCTCCCTGTCCTCATCCACACTGACGACTAGAGAGAGAGGGAGGGAGAGAGAAAGACAGAAAGAGGTAGCAAAAGAGAGTGTGTGACAGGGAGGAAAGAGTGAGAGAAGGGAACAGGAAGCAGTGGAGCAGGGAGAGAGAGAGGAAACTGTGATGTGCATTCTCCCACATCATTGAACTGAAAACAGAATAAAGCCAGCATGACTCTCACTGTCAATCTGCCGCTCGATGACATCACTTCCTGTCTGCAGCACTTCCTGTAAGTCCAGGTAGGCGTGGCCAACATCCACACACTCCTCCTCCTCCTCATCCATAGGCTCACTCACAATGGTGAACTTTAACCTGGAGGGAAACATGCAGGACTGAGGCTTTCACAAGAATTTAGAACATTTCGGTGTGAAATGCTATAAATGTAAATGTTTGCCTTTTTACTGCAGATCCTGGTAGAGTGTGCGGTTAACAGTAACCTGCTCATTTCCAATATTATTATTGTCAGCGATCAGTAATGTGGGCATATCTGCCACAGGCCTGCAGCTGCCAGAGGCAATTTTCATAGAAAATGTTTATAATAATTATAATAATAATATCCAGTGCTGAAGCCCCGCCCCTCGCTGTACCTGCCCTGGTTGGGGTCGGTTCCCTCCAGCATGGTGTACAGGTATCGTCTTAGTGGCGTTGCCTCCTCACCATCCACATAGATCACTGGGGGGGTAAAGTGACACATCTGACCAAGATCCAACTATGAACAACAACACAAAAGTGCTGAGGTCTGTATTCATAAAGCTTTGACTGTGAATAGTACTAGCTTTGGCAGAAGTGCTTAGTAAAAGCAGAGCTGACAGACATTACAACTTCTAAAAGGTAAAAGCTCTCATGAAAGAGGTGAAATCTTAAAAAAAAGATGTGATCAATAAGTAATATAATGATACAGAAGTAAACACACACTCACCCATTTGCACAATTACACTCTCTTGCACATCTCCCTCAATCTTACACACACACACACACACACACACACACACACACACCAACCTCTTGAAAAATTGTAATGTATCTCTTCTCCTTCAGTTGGTTTCCGTAGAGACATGGGAGTCTCAGTGGTTTCCATGGGAATGCCCAGGAGGCGATATTCTACATAGACGCGATGCACAGATTGGTCAAGAGCGACTTGGGAGTTGGGGTGGAAAGAAAGAGAGAGAATCTCCACTCTCAGTTTGTTACCCTGATGGAGAGAGGAGAGGATCAGAGGGGGTTAACACAGAGACAGTACCACTCTGGCAAATCTTTTAATCCAATAGCCTTTGTGCATGTGTGCAGTGAATGAGCCTGCTTTACCTGGCTTTGGCTGACCCCGCCCCACACCTCACCTTTTTCATGACTCGGCGAGGGCGTGGCATGATGATGACATCACTGCCTGAAGAAGTTCTTGATTCGCTAGATTCTGTGACGGACGCCTCGCTGTCCAGGGGAACTGGTTTGGGAAGGTATGATGCTGATTCAGGTACTGATCCATTCTGCCTGACAGAACTGATCCTGGATCAGGCTGGGTTAAATTTAAGCTTGGACAAACTGACCCAGGATTGGTTATTTAAACCAGAAGGAACTCCATATGATTAGGCCTTATATTGAATTATTAAGAAACAATGTAAATAAAAAGCTCTCTTCACTTAAAAAAAAGCAAGAAGAAAGTACTACAATCTACAGCATTCGAAAGTCACCTTTGTCACTTTTGCCTTCTTCTTCCTCCTCCTCTTCCTCCCCTGGGGACAGGACTTCCTGTAAGGACGGTAGAGGAATAGATGCACAGTGTCATCTCCAGGCTGCCTGACCTCTCTCTCACCCCTTCTCTTCATGCCTTCTCCACCTTTTTGTATCTGTTATTTTGCCTCTTCCTCTTCATCCCTCCTGTCCTTTGCCCTGTGCTCCTCTCAGTCTGCTGCACAATCAGTCTGTTTCACCTGCCTCCCTTATCTCTCCCCCACCCCCTCCTCTGCTGAACGTCTGTACATGCAGTTCAGCGTAAAACACGGAAATGTGCACACACATATGAGCAGGTATCTGAGGTCACCACCTCACGGTCACTGACTCTTCCCCTTCCCTCACCTCAGCCCTGGAGTACGCTCTCCTCGAGGACGGTGTCGAAGGTGGGCGGGGTGTCTTCCGCTCGCGGACAGGTGACCTGAGGGGCGTGGCTCGATCTGGCTCAGGTGACCTGAGAGGTGTGGCCCTCTTTCGTGCAGGGGATCGCAGGGGCGTGGATCCAGCCGGCTCAGGTGAGAGCAGGGGTGTGGCTCGATCAGGTGACCTGCGGGGTGTGGCTTTACCTGGCTCAGGAGATTTAAGGGGTGTGGCCCTGTCAGGTTGTCTCAGCCTGATTGGTGGGGGCCGGGGCTGGAGATGAAGATAAAACAGAGGTCAAAGTTCATACTAACAATGTTTAATGCAATGTAATTTAATATCAGAATTACATGGTAAAATGTTTGTATATGTGTGTGTGTGTGTGTGTGTGTGCATGTGCATGTGTGTGTCTGTTTGCAGGATGGATATGTGTGTGTGTGTGTGTGTGTGTGTGTGTGTCTGTTTGCAGGGTGGATGTGTGTGTGTTTGCAGGGTGGATGTGTGTGTCTGTTTGCAGGGTGGATGTGTGTGTGTGTGTGTGTGTGTGTGTGCTTATGTATGTGTTTGTATGGGTGATACTGACCAGCTTTTGAGTTTCTCACGTTCAGTGACTGTCTCCGCTTTGGACAAAGTTGCCTTAGACTGAAAGTGAGAGAGAAACAGACATAAGCACTTTTCAAAACACACACACACACACACACACGCAAACACACACACACGCACACACACGCACACGCACACACGCGCACACACGCACGCACACACGCTCACACTCACACACACTCATACACACACACACGCACGCACGCACACACACGTGCACACATGTGCACACACGCGCACACACACACACACACACGCTCACACACACACGCACCCACACACACACTCACACACTCACACACTCACACTCACACATACTCACACACTCACACACATACACTCAAACACATACACTCACACACTCACACACTCACACTCACACATACACACACTCACACACACTCGTACACACACACACACACACACACACACACACACACACTCACACTCACACACACACACATACACTCAACACACATACACTCACACACTCACACACACACACACTCACACACATCTTTACCCTGGGTTTGGCAATAGGTCTCTTCAAGGTTTCAGGCCTCTCTCTGTGTCTCTCCATCTCTTTCTCCTCATCATCGGTCTCCCACCTTCTCTTGTGCACCTCCGGTGGTTGAAATGGGTACTTCCACCGGAGAGAGGCTCTGACCATGCCCCGCGGGCTTCCCCCTGCATCTCTCAGGACAAAGTCACCTGACAGGAAGCAGGAGCGGCACAGGATAATGGGAAATATCCAACCGATTAATCCGAGCCACAGCCTGTAAGAGTCATACTGCTGCACACGGTTCCTACTCAGTGTGACACAGGAAGGACAGGGGGAGTCTCTATCAGTGTGACACAGGAAGGACAGGGGGAGTCTCTATCAGTGTGACACAGGAAGGACAGGGGGAGTCTCTATCAGTGACACAGGAAGGACAGGGGGAGTCTCTATCACTGACACAGGAAGGACAGGGGGATCCTCTATCAGTGTGACACAGGAAGGACAGGGGGAGTCTCTATCACTGACACAGGAAGGACAGGGGGAGTCTCTATCAGTGTGACACAGGAATGACAGGGGGAGTCTCTATCAGTGACACAGGAAGGACAGGGGGAGTCTCTATCAGTGTGACACAGGAAGGACAGGGGGAGTCTCTATCAGTGACACAGGAAGGACAGGGGGAGTCTCTATCAGTGTGACACAGGAAGGACAGGGGGAGTCTCTATCAGTGACACAGGAAGGACAGGGGGAGTCTCTATCAGTGTGACACAGGAAGGACAGGGGGAGTCTCTATCACTGACACAGGAAGGACAGGGGGAGTCTCTATCACTGACACAGGAAGGACAGGGGGAGTCTCTATCAGTGTTACGCTGTCCGTGAGACACTCTTACACATCCGGACGCTGCATAGAAACACTCCCTTGGTAGTAAAACCCCGCCCCCTCTACCCCTTCCTCACCTCTGATTGGCCGTCCCAGGGCCAGCGCACGCAGGGGGATGGGGGTCTTGGCCAGGTAGGAGGCCGGGGGCCGGTCGTCGCTGTCGTCAAAGGCGTACACCCACAGCCGGCCCCGCTGCAGGTAGGCCAGCATGTCCGCCGTAACCGCCAGCGGGTAGGACGCTGCGTTGTTAAACACGGGGTCGGTGCTGCAGGGCACTGTGGGAGAGGCATGCGGCGGCAGGTCGTACAGGCGGTACAGCAGGTAGGCGTCAGGAAGTAGTCCCGGCCAGCGTGCACTCAGTCCCACGCAGCGCTCCATCACTACTTCCAGCTCATTCGGTATCCCTCCACCGTAGTCAAACAGCTCCTGTACATGTAAAATACTTTCAGTGAATACAAATACATACATGCATACACATACATGCATACACATACATGACTCCAGAACAGCCCAAAGCGTGAGCTTGTCTCTGCCACCCCACAGAGAAAAACTTACAATTGAGGCAGCGTGTGAGGCCAAAGTGTAAGTCGCTTTGGATAAAAGCATCTGTCAAATGAATAAATGTAATGTAATGAGTTTTTATGAATTATGGATTATTCTTTATGATGAGATACTTCATACCTCCTGGACGCTGTCCTCCCAGGGCAGGGTGCTGTAGGGGGCTCTGGGTGTGAGGCGTCTGTCTGTCGACACGTCCGTCTGCTCAGCCGGGGGGTACAGACGCACCCAGTACTCCAGCACCCCCAGAATTTCCCCTTTAGGACCTGTCCAGAAAGCCAGGCACTGAGCCTTAATCTCACTGCGCCCCTGCTGCACCACATCACAGCTCAGCGCAGTGCAGTGTGCTGTCACTGTGTCCTTAACACTACACTACAGCACAACCCTACTGAGGAGAAATACAAGCATTAGGGTTCAGGGTTAGGGGTTAGGGTTAGAGTTAGGGGTAAGGGTTAGGGGTTAAGGTTAGGGTTAGGTTTACGGGTTAAGGTTAGGGTTAGGGTCAGGGGTTAGGGTTACCTGTGATGTTGGCTTTCCCGCTCACTCGCTCACTCCTGTCCAAAGCTGCAGACAGGGGTATCCAGACTTGCCCCCGGGTCACAAACTGTACCCCGCCCAGCGCCTGGTGCACCTCCACCCTGACCCCCCCCCCCCGGAGCTCCCCCAGGTCGTGTGGAGAGAGGGCGTAGCGGGACGTGAAGCCATAATTTGGCTGGGGCCCCGAAACCAGAGGGGTGGAGTGTGTTTCGAAGTCCAGGAGAGCGTAGGTACAGAAGGTCACAACCTCCTGCCCTCTGACCCCAGCCCCACCTCTGGCCCTGTCCTGTCCGGTTCCCATGACCCGCAGACCCCCAGGGGTGAAGGCAGCCCCCCTGAGGTGGATCTCCAGCAGAGACTCTTCCCCCCGCAGCTGGGAGAAGATGGTATCGTCCTCCACTTGCTCAGCCCCTTCTTGGTCCCCCCCTGCCCAGGTATACTGAAGTGGTATAGTCCGTTTGTAGTTTTTGGGGCTGTAGGCCAGTTCCTGGAGCTGAGCTGAGGAGAACAGAGTCGGACAGAAACAGACACAGCGTTCAAAGCGTACACAAACCACCCGCACACCCTGCCAGCGAGCGTCGCTCATCAGGAGCGGATCTGGGAGATAATGCAGGCTCTACGCTCAGCACATATTCATTCCTAAAGAAAGCCTGTGTTCAGCTCTGGGTTTTTAGATTTAAAAATGAAGAGACAGGGTCTATATCACAGATGCTTCTCTGCTTGCTGAAATGAAATAATAAAGGCTGAGAGAAGGAATCAGGCAGTCTGTAAAACACAACACCCCCATTAACAGGGCTGAGTCTGGATTATAATGCTTCATTACTGCAAGGTAGCAGCTCTCATCCTGAAAGACAGTCTTACTACACAGTAATTATTGTCTCTGTAAGGTAGCTGTGAACATTCTACACTGTGTTCATTATCACACTGTGGGGTAGTTATTACTATTTATTATAACTCTATTAGACAGTTATAACTGTCTCACCCTGTAGTATAGTTATTCTCTGGGCTCTTCTCTCCAGCAGTCTGTCCTTCTCTCCCATCCTCTTTCTGCTCTCCTCCCTCTCACTCTCTGCCCTGTCCGTCACAGTCTGCAGCTCGGCCTTGCAAAGAGGAAGGGTTGTTAAGAAACACCAAACTCTGACATTCTGTCCATTAAAGCCGTGTTACAGTGTGCGTGTGCGCATGCCTGCAGGTCGTTGTTAATGCGATGCTGCAGCAGCAGCATGTCTCTGCTCTTCTGCAGCTCCAGCACTGTCTCTGCATACGACGCCTGCAGGCTCTTCAGATCCAAAGAGGAGTCCTCCACCTTCCCATCAGCCCCGAGTGAACGCAACTGCTGCTCCCCCTCTTTCTGGAGCCTGAACGCCTGACAGAGAGACAGAGAGAGAGAGAGAGAGAGAGAGACAGACAGACAGACAGACAGAGACAGAGAGAGTGGGAGAGAGAGACAGACAGACAGACAGAGAAAGAGAAGGAGAATGAGTGAGCCGGGGGGGGAGATAGATGCAGAGGGATGGGGATATGGAGAGTTGCTTTAGAAATTAGAAATGATTTGTGAATTCGATTCAATGGCTACATATTAATAGTAAGGGTTCGTAATACCCCTGTGTTTAAATCTGAGAAAAGAGAAAACCTTGATCTGAAGGAGAGTTTCACTCAGCTCCTCCACACTCATGTCAAACTCCTGAAGGAAAGATGGGGGGAGACATCAGTGAGTTAGCCAAAAAGCTGGGTGTGCCATCCCAGGCCTGGACCTGCCTGGCAAAGAAATGAAGTCAGTTTTGATGATGATGTAGCCAGCTGTCCCTCACAGACCTGGCACTGTATGGATCCTCACACTGCTACAGCAATGCTGTCAGGAACGGGCCCTGACAGTAACTCTGAATCAAAGCAGCATTATGAGACACACAGCAGATGCTGACCCAGGTATTGCTTCACTAAGGGAGCTGCCTTAGAACACTATCGCCTCCTCCCTGGGCTTGAAGTTTTAAATCTGCACTTTGTCAAATAATTTCCCATGAAAATAGAGACTTCCGCATAAATATGCAAAGAGCTGACCTGAGCCACTTCTCATCACTGCTGCCTTCTGAGACACAAGCAGCCATATTTCTGTATTCACCTGAGCTGGGCTGACTCCGGCTGGCCATAATCCCACTAGCACAAAGCTACTGGCACAAAGCCGTCCACATAAACACACTCTGCTCTGACACATGTCCATGTATCAGCGTCCCTGTTGAGCTCTCTGGATGTGGTTTTCTGTAAATCTTGACCTCTCACCTTTGTTACTGAATCCAGTCTCTCTTGCAGTGATGTCACTTCCTCCCTGTACCGCAGAACTTCCTGCTCAAGGATTTGCTGCTTTTCTCTTAGTGACTCTGAAGTATCTGTAACTGTGGACGCTGGAGCAAGGTGTAGTAACAGAGGGAGTGAGCTGGTGTTGGGCGCATAGAACAGCAGAAAGGTGTGTACAGGTACAGCAAGTACAGACAGTTTAAAGGGGAGAGAGGTGGGATACAGCTGGATCAGACACACACACACACACACACACACACACACACACGCACACACACTCACCTCGCGGGTTGGCCTTCTGTTCCTCGGGTCTCTCCCTCTCGTGCCGCGTGCGCTCTCGCTCGCCCTCCAGCCTCTCTCTCTCCGCACGCTCCGCCCGCAGGGCCTTCTCCAGCCTCTGCAGCTCCGCCCGCCAGCTCTCCTCCACGTGCCTCTCCCTCTCTCTGCCCGGCCGCTCATTATACCGACTCTGCACAGACATGGTGCTGGAGAGAGAGAGAGAGAGAGAGGGAGAGGGGGGAGAGGGAAAGAGAAAGGGAGATGGAGGGAGAGAGAGACAGAAACACAGAGAGAGAGATAGGAGAGGTGTGGTGGTGTCAGAGAGACTGCATTGGCCGACATCTGCAGGGGGATTTGGGGATATTTCAGTCTCTCATTATCTTCCCAACTGAACCCCCACAGAAATGGCACTGTGTTCACTTCCTTACCTCTCCAGTAGCCTGTCATAGTTCTCCTTCAGCAGATTCCTCTCTCCCTCCACATCAGCCAGTCTTTCCTGCAGCTGAGAGAGGGGGGGAGATTATGCACTGTTTTAGCTGTAAGGCACAGAATTACAGTTCATTTAATCCAAGGCAGGGGTTCAGCACAAATTTCTGTCTATCTGAGCACTAATGATAATGTATGTCTTTCTCCTTCCCCTATCGATCACTGCTGTCCGTGAAGGTCAGGGACAGTGCGTCAGGGACAGCGTGTCAGGGACAGTGCGTCAGGGAAGCGTGTCAGGGACAGCGTGTGAGAGAAAGTGTGTCAGGGACAGCGTGTAAGGGACAGCGTGTCGGGGACAGTGTGTCAGGGACAGCGTGTCATCCTTACTGAAAGCAGGAAGTCAGTGTGATTCTAACTGCTGGTTGGGTTAGAAAGCTCCACCCACTCAGCGTGTAAGGGTAACTGCAGTACCTCCTCCAAGGCATGTGAAGAGAAGGTGGCAGTAGTGAGCTGTCCTTCCAGGCACAGCACTCTCTGTCTCTCTTGTTTTAGCTGCTCAGTCAGTTCCTGTACTTTCCCCAGCAAGGCCTCCTGACTCTCCTTTATGGACTTTTGACTCTTTTGGAAAGATCAGAATATAAAAAAGAATAAAATACACATTTCACCTGACCAGTATCTTTGCAAGTTATCTGTTGAGTTTTGACCTACAGCTACAGAGTCAGTGGTACATCAGAGTGAATTGAATTGTTATCGATTCCCTGTGTGGTTCATGATGAGAAGTTTCTCCTACCTCTTCCAGCTGGGACTCATAAGCCTGCGGAGAGGGGGTGTCAGTGGTCTGTGCATGGTCAATAACAGTACAGACGTGTGACCACATATCATTGATTAGACTGATTATATTAGATAATGAAAAATTAAGGAGAATTAAAGAATTGCAGAAACATACAACATGCAAATGCACGCATGAATTGGCTTTTCTACCACATGCTGAGTTTATGGTCTGTAATGAGAATGAGAAGGTGGCCCTTCCACCGACACAGTGGCTCGAAGTTCCAGCTACATTTCAGCACAGAATCTCATGCCAGCATCAGGGCCCTTAGGGCTTCCAGACCTGCTGAAGCACGTTGAACTTCTCTTGGATGACCAGCAGGGCGGCACTCTTTTCTGAAAGCTGCTTTTGCAGGCGGATCATGTCCACGTTCTCTCTGATTGTGACTCTGTAGGAGAGTGGGCAGTATGCAGGCACATCAATAACAGGAGAGACATATATCTGTGCCTCATGTTACGTGCTGTACAGGTGTGTCAGTGCACAGGTGCTTCAGTGCTCAGGTGTGTCAGTGCACAGTACAGGTGCAGCAGTATAAAAGGTCTGCTTTGCTTAGGTGTGTGGATCACTGTACAGGTGTGTCAGCGTACCTGTGTCCTTCAGCTTGTTGTCTCCTCAGTTCTCTCATAGTGTCTTCGATCTCCCGCTCCTTCTCTCTCAGTGTGTCTCTCAGTGACTGAGCGGCTGACTCCAGCTCAGTCACCCTCACCTGCTGGGTATCCGCCACACTCGACCTGAGATTGGAGGAAAAGGAGCTGTGGGAGTGAGCTGTGATTGGACAGACAGGGAAGTTTACACCTTCTCATAGTGAGCTGTGATTGGACAGACAGGGGAGTTTACACCTTCTCATAGTGAGCTGTGATTGGACAGACAGGGGAAGTTCAAACTCACTAACCTGATAAGGGCTTGACTGCTCAAAGTGGAAGAGTGGGAGAGAATAACATTAAATAAACATTAGACAAACAACAGAATAACCTTTCTCGGTTTCATAAACTTGCACAATCACACACACTCATATAAACACACACACACACACACCCGCCATATACTCAACATTCAAACTCACTCACACACACACACACACACACACACACACACACACACACACACACACACACACTCACAGTCTCTCGATATCCTCTCGGTTGCTCTCTGGGGGGTTCTGCCCATAGCGGGGGGGAGCTGTCTGGGCTGCCCGCCTGACTCCGCCCTCTCCATCTTGGCTCCTCCCTTAAAACAGAGAGAGGGGGTGTGGTTTCATGGCATGTGTGTTTTGGTCACTTGGTCTAATCTGGTTTTGTGCACAAATTCATCTGTATAGCAGCCCTGTTAATTCCTTATGGTGTAAAATACATTTCCTTAAGAATGTCTGTAAATGGTGAGTCCTCTCAGTACCAGTGCTTCTGTAAAATAACATCCATCTCTGTAATGTGACTTTTCTCACTACCTCTCACACTCTAACCATAGTCTTTTAATTGTCTCAGTAGTGCGAGTCCTCTCAGTTTTTCTCTGTAACACAGCTCCTATCTGTAGTATGACTCTTCCTTGTAGTGTGAGTTTTTTTCTGTATGAGCCCTCTCTGCAGTCTGAGTCCTCTCTGCAGTTTGAGTCCTCTCTGTAGTTTGAGTCCTATCTGCAGTCTGACTCCTTTTTGCAGTCTGAGTCCTCTCTGCAGTCTGAGTCCTCTTTGTAATGAGACTCGTCTCTTTACCTCTCACTCTGTAGTGGCCCCTGCCGCCGAGCTCCAGGATGTGCTGCCTGGCCAGGCTCAGCTTGTTCTGCAGCGCCCCCTTCTGGCTCTCGAGGGTGGCCACCCGTGCCTCCAGCTCCTGCAGGGTTTCCTCCATCTCCCCGTCCCGCAGCCCGGAGGTGCCTGGCCGGCCCTGCTGCAGACGCATCAGCTTGGTGGACATCCTGCAGAGCAGAGTCTCAGTGAGCCGCACAGACCGCTGTCTCTGTCCCGGTGTGTACCTGTGTATCTGAGGATTCCAGTGTCTGTGCCGCTGTACTGGTACCCTCTGTCCCGGCCTGTCTGTCCCTCTGTCCTGACACGTCTGTCTCTCTGTCCTGCCCATTCATTATCTGCTGCATCACATCACCTCTCTGTGCTGCCCCCGTTACTGAATTTGCTTCAAATTTTTTTCTGTTCTGTATTTCAGTTCTGTGGGATGAAGGCATGAACCCCTCTGAGGCCTGGGATCCATGTCTTTATTGCCAGGCTGAAGCTCCTTACTGCACCGATTAGAAGCCTGGAGTAAATATAACATGTACACTATTCAAATACAGAGCTGAAGTGTTGCTTGTTTATCTGAGATTTTTTCTGGAATACCCAGATTTACTGTCAGATCAATAACATAAATGACAATAATTCCATTCTGACTGCGCTGCTCTAACAGAGTGTATTTCTGACTGCGCTGCTCTAACAGAGTGTATTTCTGACTGCTGCTCTAACAGT
>CM032891.1:31155776-31218276 GCA_019176425.1 Megalops atlanticus
TGTAAAAGGAGACCTGACCCCCCTCATAATCCACATACACCCCCACTGTCCTGGGCTTCTCTCTCAGGGGGAGGAGGAGTGGGGTTCCAGTGCAGGCCCTGTACTCAGTCCCCTGCCTCAAACACAGCGTCCAGTAGGCGTCTTCTGGGCTCAGTGTGACCACGCCCTTCCTGTTGATGGACTCCCGTGCCACGCCCAGGTCCCAGGCTGTTTTGGCCCCGACCTGCACCTCCCAGTAGCGTCTGCCTGCCGGAATGGCTTCCTTGCCCAGCACACAGGGTGCAGTGTCGAATCTCTGCGGGCCATCCGCCACCGCCTGCTCTGTGTCCCCATCCATCACCTGCAAGCCATCGTCAGACAGGACCAGCCAGGGGTTTGCGGTGCTGGGGTCCAGAGTCACGGCCACTGCGGAGCACAGACGAGACTGACACCAGACAACCCACACTATGGAAGCCACATGTCCTATACTCTCATCAGGATGAACATAACTGACCTGGGGTCAGTGGATCTGTAGTGGCTGGCCAGCTGCCGTGAAGTGAGGAAATATTCATTCCTGCTGCAGTGCATTGTCTATGTATGTATATATATATGTGTGTGTGTGTGTGGTTGTGTGTGTGTGTGTGTTCCACTATTTATGTTTTTATTTAGAATATTTTGCCTATTTATCCTTCCTCTAAGCAGCAGGACTACTTAATACTTCCAAAGGATTAAGCATGCATGGTCTGTTTCTAAATAAAAGGACTTGCTTAACCTGTATCTGTAGGCTGAGAAGATGATGAAGTCAGTCCTTCATACCTTCATACTGCCGAATCCTCTGCAGCTCTGTTCAAATGATAAAGAGATCAGTTCAGTGGAGCAGACATCTGACACAGCATGTCATTCTTATAATCTCACCTCATCTTTAAAAAAAGGACACATTTATTCAGATTAATGTACAAAAGCAGTCAACCATGACCTTTCTCTGCCAGTCTGTCCGTTTCCTCCCTGAGTGTCTCCTCCAGCTGGGACACTGCTCTCCTCACAGTCCCCACACACACATCAGTGTGGACAGTGGCATCAGACCAGTCCCTGGTGTGAGGGGGTGTGCACAGCGATGGGAAAGTCTACAGCAGGAGAGAGGAGAAACCCAT
Source organism: Megalops atlanticus (assembly GCA_019176425.1). NCBI lineage: Eukaryota > Metazoa > Chordata > Actinopteri > Elopiformes > Megalopidae > Megalops > Megalops atlanticus. The sequence continues at coordinate 31,156,907 of CM032891.1, forward strand.
CAGCACGGAGAATTCTGCACTGTAATGTCTGCATGCATTCCCATTCTCCAGGGACCAACAGCAGGAGACTGAGACCTGTAGGAAGTGGAGGTGGTCCTCGGTGCGTGACAGCTGCTCCAGCTCAGTGTTTCTCCTCTGTAGCTCAGTCAGTTCCTGCTCCAGCTCTTTAATCAGACCTTCAGCACGTCTCTCTGCTTCTCTCTGTTTCTCCTCCAGCTCCTCAGTGAGCTTAGCCTGGCGTGTCTCAATGGAGCGTACCAGAGCACTAAAGACCTGCATGCTATCGTCAATCTCTCTCTGCGTGCTGCTCTGATGGGACAGGAGACAGCTCTTAGGTTAACGGTGTCTGTTTATCGCTAGAAGCAGGAGCAGAGAATGTGTGTGATTATTTGAATGCGTCAGGGATCAGTTATGGCCCCATAACTGAGCCCTGTGGTACCCCTCCCTGATGTGACTGTCAGGACTGTGATCAGAACTCACTCTGCTGAGCTCCACACACTGTCTGATCTCCTCCACCTTCTTCTGTCTGTCCTGCATCATCTGCTGCATCTTCACCATAGTCTTCCTCAGCTGAGCCTGTGAACAAACAGGACACACACTGGTGAGTTTTCCGTTATCAATTCTATCAGACTGAAGACATGTGGAAGCATGGTCGCTGGATTCTGGGTGATTTCCCAGAACCTCTCGTGTGGGATGGATCCAAAGCCACATGTTTTTCAGGTTCCAGCTGACAGGAAGCAGGAACTGGCCAGAGTTATGGCGTTCACCCATCACATGCCTATCGGCCAAAATCAGGCATGCAAATACCTATTTACACCATCGGTCTGTTTTTTAACACCTGTGTGGCTTTAAAGATCTGTCCTCTTGATGGTATTATGTATTTTATCCTTGATTTATCATGTGATTAGCCAGCTCAAATATGTGCTCAGTGTTATAGACTAGCCACTCGCTAGTCAACTTGTTCACATAGTTCACTGTTGCTTGCTATGGCTCTTAGACATTGTACAAATAAACCAGATTGACAAAAACACTAACAGTGGAGAGTGGGCAGAAGGAAGTCTATCATGAGCCACAGTGACCTTTTTAGCAAACAGTTATTCTATGATTTTAAGTATTTGACATTACTCATCTCAGGGTGTGTGAAAGACAAATATTTCATCCTGTTAGCAAAGAGCAGACATTCTCCAAGAATAACTGTTTGCTGCTCTGAAATCTGTAACAGGAGATTGTTCACTATCTTATAAAAGAAATTTGAAACTGGGAAAATCTACCACTCATCCCTGATTGGTTGGGTCAGGTGATGAGTGGGAGTGGTTTTGTGAAAGGAAGTGCCACGGAAACTCCAATGGGAACTTTTACTTTTGGTTTAGTCCCTCCTCCTCCAACCAGGTTCAAGTCACACTCACATATTAATGTAAAATTTTCTAAAAAATGAACACTTTCATGTTTTAGCCCAAACTATTTTTCACCTTCTTCTCTGTCCAGGCTCTCTCTGCAGGGACGGTGTAGTGCGCCCTGTGGTCGGTTTCAATGCACAGCACGCAAACGCAGGTCTGGTCACTTCTGCAGAAGAGCTCCAGGAGCCTCTCGTGCTTCTTGCACATCCTGTCCTCCAGGTTCCTCACGGGGGCGATGAGCTTGTGCCTCCTCAGACCCGCCACCCTCTGATGGGGCTCCAGGTGAGGCTGGCAGTAGGAGGTGAGACAGACCAGGCAGGACCTGACCGCCTTCAGCCCCACTCCCACGCAGACGTCACAGGCCACGCCCCCGGCCACACCCCCTGCCCCGCCCGGCTGCTGCTCACAGCTCCCTCTTCTCATCTTCCTCAGCTCCTCCGCCATTTCTCTCGCAAACGTGTTCTCACACAGGTCCGGCCTCCCAGGGAACGTCCTCCGGCATCTGGGACACTGGAAGGAGTCGCTGCCCTCCCAGTAGCCCTGGATACAGGCTTTACAGAAACTGTGTCCGCAGGGAGTGGAGACGGGGCTGGTGAAGACCTCCAGGCAGATGGAGCACTGAAACTGCTCCTCAGACAGGACACTGCTGCACGAGGCCATTTCTGAGAACACAGAGCAGGGCAGTAACCCCCAGTCAGAAGAAACCCTCTCCCAGCTGAAGTGTATGAGGTTGAGTATTCATTCTTTTCCATTCTTTACTATTTTTGCTAATTTATTAATTATGTTAATTATGTTAATAGTAATTATGTAGTTATATTTATATTGCAGAATGAATCTGATACATTTTGCTGGTCAGCAGTCTAGACACCACACCAAGACATGGGAAATAAAATAAAAGATTGGAAATGATTGTTCATGTGAATATATTTACATAGTGCATAAATCTGTGGACCACAGATTAATATTACATCCTGATGTTAAGTTTGTGTCCCGTTCTTTAGGGCGAAAGGAGCACACAGCAGTTGCACAGTCCCAGCTCTCCTCAGGGTTACTGAATTAGCTGCAGTTGCCTATGTAAGTAACAAATAAAAATTTTCTGTACCTCAAGTCTAAAGTTAGTAATACTCAAGTCCAAAAGTTAAGTGGCAATGCAATCTACTGACCACAGTTGAAAAACATTTCATCTTTGAATGTTGAAAACCATGGGTGTTATAATCAAATCCAGCCTCACACCTTTCAGGCAGTTCAGCTGCATTTTGCCTGCCTGATCCTATTTTTTAATCTCTCCCTACCTTCCTCCTACCTCCCTTCTCTCTCTCTTTCTCTCCCTCTCTTTGTCTCTCTCTTTGTTTCTCTCTCTCTGTCCCCCTCTCTCTCCCTCCCTCTGTCTTTCCTTCCCTCCCCCTCTCTCCCCCTCTCCCTCTCCCTCTCTCCCCCTCTCCCTCCCTCTCTCTCCCTCTCTCTCTTTCTCTTTGTCTCTCTCCCTCTCTCTCTCTCTCCCTCCCTCTCTCTCCCTCCCTCTCTCTGCCCCCTCTCCTTCCCTCCCTCTGTCACTCTCTATCTCTCTCCCTCTCTCTCTCTCTCCCTCCCTCTCTCTCTCTTAGCCTTATCAGAGAAGTTATCCACACTGTAACACAGCCCACACAGTCAGGTCCAGAGTCCATGGTACCAGACTGCAAGTGCTAGATGCAGAGTTTTGTGAACAGGAAAGCGCACACTAACTCTCTAACAGGTGTAGTTTGAAGCTCTCAGTCTCACTCCCTTCCACAGAGAGGGGGTCATTACGAGCGGCAGCACATGTACCTGGATCCAGGTGTTTGTCCTCCCTGTGGTGTGCAGCTCCCAGGTACCGAGTTCCCTCAGCGCTGTGCCAGAGCGGAGCTCCGCCCCCTGCTGTCTGTCTGTGCTCTTAAAGGAACCACCTTAACCCTTTACACGCCACTGACACCCAACCAGACGAACCAGAAGCAGGGCAGGTCTGGCCTGGGTCGGGGTGGGTGGATATTTTGTGTCTAACAGACTTGCTTAGGTTGGGAATTATTTTAGGTTTTAGGTTATTTTTGTGTTTACATGATCACGAATCATCACAAATTAATCATGATATTTCATGAATTAAAATCTTATTACTTGAATAATCATGAATTAAAATTATTGAGTAGATTCTGAACTTCAGTTAAATTGTTTCATACTGTCCACTAGTACTGAAATGGTGAACTTCTGTTTCAGAAATCATTACCTCTCAACGCAATATGTTGTCCTCAGATAAACACAAGATAATTCAAGGGGAAAGGAAAAACTAAAAATAAAATAAGTCTTCATTTCCACCATTACTGATGAATGGAAAATAATCATTCCCTCAAGTGTCTTTCATCACAGATACATTCAGACTGTCTGTGTGTGTGTGTGTGTGTGTGTGTGTGTGTGTGTGTGTGTGTGTGTGTATGTGTGTGTGTGTGTGTGTGTGTATGTGTGTGTGTGTATGTGTGTGTGTGCCTACGACACGCGTGTGCCTACGACAGAGAGGAAGAGGAGGGAGAGGAAGAGGGAGGCAGTGCAAAGGGCTCCCAGTCTGGCCATGTCTGCACGGCCGCAGGAAGCTGTGACCTGGATTCTCAGGGTTCGTGTGCCTTCAGATCCAGCCTGCGGACAGTGGGTCCATTATGGGCAGAGCCACTGCTGTCAATCTCACTCGATTAGCCAATGAGAACAATGCAATTCCCTCAAACCAGTCATCGTTGTGCAGCTACATGAATGAATGACAGTTAATAAACAAATAAAAACCTCACACTGAACATAACGGAAACAATCTTTATTATAAATTGGGAATATTACAGTTTACAGGTAAAGAAAATCAAAAGACAGATTAAACATTACCGGTCAAAACTTCCAGTCAGACAGTAGATCTTAAAGCCTGACATTAGGTATTGAATGATACTATGGATACGTCCCACAGCAAAACTACTGAAATAACATGCCCACCTTAACATACAAAAAACATCATAAATGGATATGAAATAAAATGAGGATAAATAAAACCAAACACCTTAATTCTACATGATAAACTGAGATTAATTATAGTTCTATATGAATCTAGGTGTACCTACAATATACTCAGTCCTTAACTACAGTAGAAAATTTGTAACAGAGTAAAAAAATGAGCAATATCTTTCTGACTGATTTCAACTGTCACTGAAATCAAAGATTTTGCAATAAAAGGTCAAATGCAATTAAAGTCTACATAAATCTAAGAATGAGCACATTGAGGTTAGAATGAAAACATGCTTAAATGCAAATTACACAGAACCTCTCTTAACTGCTAAACATTTCTGTAAATCCAACTCCAGCACACTATCTTTCTCTCTCTCTCTGTCCCAGATTATCTTTGAGTGCTTTTCTGATGTTCCATAAACAGTGAATCACACAAAATAGACACTATGAAAATGAGTAACACAGTGTAAGCTATTCCTGTTCCAAATCTGTTACACATCCCTGTAACACATTCACTGACTCTATTACATGGCCATCTAACTGCTGCACCAATGAGAATTAAAAGCATAATGATATATAACTATAAACAAAGATCCCATCCCCGTTATGAGACTGTACTCTTCCATGAACTCATGATGGCATTCCAGGGCATTACGCTTGAGTTACTAGAGTGGTCTGTGTTCATGAGGTCATATATGTTTCCCCTGCCTTACTGAAACAACAGAAACCCCATTATTAACAGGTTACGCCACCTTAAAGACCACAGGAAATGCTGAGCAGTGATCACTTGGATTGATTCCTCATTAGGGTGTATGAATGTCTGCAAATTCACTACCTGTAATGTGGCATGATGCTGACATTAATATATTGATAATATCCACATATTCCAAGGAGCATACAACTGTTGCATTCAAAATTCATTAATAAAGAGTCCTTATTTATATTACTATGCCCAAGTGTGAGAATCACAATTATTTTGAACACCATCTACACAGAGCTTGAAAAAACATTGAAAAGAACTGAAACACAATGAAACCAAAGAACCTGAACCTCAGGATCCATAATCTGCAAAGTTCTGCTCATCCCTGAAGTTCTGGTTCTGAGTAGGAGACTCCTGTGGATCCAGGACAGGGTGAGGGTTTGGTCCTATTACTCTACAGCCAGAATAACACAGACAACAGCATCATCAGTTAGCTTATACATCTTCATATTAATGTATAAGAAATAACGTGCATGTGAGGCAGTTATCAGTGAGGCTCTACATCTCCATGTTCACCTGCAGATAACAGCATTGTGTGAGTGAGAGCTGTTACTGTGTTTGTACACCTCCATATTCACACACACAGCGAATGTGGGAGTAATCAGTGCAGTAAGAGTCAGAGCTCCTTATCCTGCAGCTTGTTGTGAGGAGATCTCTGTCCCAGACTCACCTGTAGCGTTGCTGCAGATGAAGTTCAGCTCCTCAGTTTCGGGCAGGCTGACCCACTGACGCCCCCCTCCAGATTCTACTGCCCCCGTGTGCCCACACTCCCCGGTACTGTTCCCCGGGGCCCAGTTCTGGTAGCAGACGCCCTCCCCGCTGACCCAGAACCAGAAGTGCAGGACGCAGGTGTAGCGCAGGCCCAGCCACACGTAGGGTGTGGAGGCCGTCTGAGCCCTCCTCTCCACCCAGTGCTGGAGCTGCTCTGTGGACACAGAGACCAGGTCTACATGGTGCTGTCTGCAGTAGCTCAGGGCTTCATTCCAGCTCTTATTCTCAGGCACCAGAATCAGATCTGGGAGAGAGAAAACAACACTATTTGTGCAACAGACTGAAACAGAACAGAGATCAACTCACTGTTGTAGCCAAAAGACCAACTCACCGCTGTAGATAAACTCGCTGCTGTAGCAGAAGAAAGGGAGTCTCTTACTGCAGGCAGCATCTCTCCATCCTCCTCTTCCAGTCCCGTGTAACTGCACTTCAGCACAGTTCTCCTGCCCTCCTGCATTATTAGGTTCTCCTGAACTCCAGTTGCGGAATGAAGAGTTCCCCTGGTCGGACCACTTCCAGGAGTCTCTGTACAGGCCGATCCACACCAGTGTACTGCCTCTTATCAAGCGCTTTACCTCCTCGTTCTCAGTCTGGTTCCTCACACTGACCAGGTCTGTGTGATGCTCTCTGCAGTATCTCTGAGCCTCAGTCCAAGTCTTACTCTGGTTAATCAGGATGTATCTCTGGTTACTGCTCTCTCCACCTGCAAAAACCCAGGAATATTTACCCATTACTCTGCCGTCACAATCTGCACAGTATGCATGTGCATGTCTGTGTGCATGTGAGTGTGTGTGTGTGTGCGTGTGTGCACGAAAATATGTGTTTATTCCTTTATGTGTGCGTGGATGTGTAGATATATAAATTAGAAACTATTTCCAGGTTGAATTGCAATTCCATTGCAAATGCAGCAGTAGATACAGAATGAAACAATAGCAGAGGGCAGCAGGGTTATAGACCTGCTAGCAGAGGGCAGCAGTGTTACAGATCCGCCAGCAGAGGGCAGCAGTGTTACAGGTCTGCCAGCAGAGGGCAGCAGTGTTACAGATCTGCCAGCAGAGGGCAGCAGTGTCACAGATCTGCCAGCAGAGGGCAGCAGTGTTACAGGTCTACCAGCAGAGGGCAGCAGTGTTACAGATCTGCCAGCAGATGGGGGTTTAATAGCCCCACTGTAGCTCCTTTTCCGCTACAGGAACTGAAACTGGCAGGAACCAGGGCTAATGCCACCCTGACTTTGTTGCTGTCTTTTCCAGGGCTGAGTAAAGATTAAAGCCTCACTCTTCACTTCACTCATGCCTCTAAGCCAAGAGGGGAGCACAGGGCTAATGAATGCCAGCCCCAGCTGCCTACTCTCACACACTGAACTGCGCTCTGACACACTGAACTGCGTAATGGGGAGCTGTGGACTCAGGAGCTGTGTGTCACTCCCACACTCACACAGTAGCAGCTCATTCTCCTGTTGGCACATGGCTGATTAAAAGGAGAAGCAGCTCGGGGAGAAAGCAGAAGCCCTCTGCTCCAATCTCAAACACCTCCCTCTCCTCATAATAACAGCCCACCATTCCCTGACCCCAAACTACACACCTCTGAGATTAAAGGGTTAAGTTACAGACACAGACGTTCACCAAACTCCCCTGTTGACTAACTGCAGTTTTCCACACATTAAAGATTACAGTAATAATCAGGGAGTAATCTCTCTTGTGGAAAGATTATCTGTGACAGGGCTGTTGTGAGTCTGGTGCAGAGAGACAGACAGAGGTAAGCCCCTGACCCCAGGACAGCAAGCTGTGTGTGAAACTCTGTACTCCAAGCACACAGGCAATGGGTAACATCTTAGGGATTACTCAGGTGGGAATCAAACCCTCAACCCTCTCCTGACAGACAGGAATGCTCACCATGGTAACAGACAAAGGATCCAGTGTTAGTTGTATGGTCACACGGATAATCATGCCATTTGCCACTGTCTCTCATTCCTACACAGTGCTCTCTCCCTCCCTTGTTGTTTGGTTCTCCAGAGTGCCAGCTCGTAAACTCAGTCTCCCCCTGCCTGTAGAAACCTGGGTCTGCCAGAGACCACTGCCACTTCCAGGAGCTTCCCCTCTCCAGTCCTATCCAGGCAGATTCTTTATCATAAGCACTGCCTACAGCTTCCATCAGGCTCTTCATTTCCTCTGTGCTGTCTATGGTGGCCAGGTCAGCGTAGTTCTCTCTGCAGTAACTGTGCTTCAGTCCAGCTCTTCTCTATGTTCACAAAGTGATACTGATGAGAGAGGCAGGAACACAGTGTGCAGAGCCCTGCGAACACAATCATTAGTGAGCACATCACATCCTCACATCTATATTACACCAGATCCTCACATCTATATTACATCACATCCACTCATATATTTTATTCGAAATTTCACCTCACATGACCACTGATTGCATTTCTGTGTACTACACTAAAAGTATCTACATTTTCTGTATTAATTTAACTTAAATTTGAATGTCATTTTGAATTTTTCTTAAAGCAGACATGAAACTGTAGAACAAGATAACTATTCTTTACTTTCTGCAAAGAAATCCTTTTTTTATATAGGAAGACAATACATTTTTCAATTAATAATAATAAATTAATATATATACATATAAATAATAAAAAATGATAATATAACAATAAATCTGTAATCAGTTCATTTGAATATAATAAATATTATAATAAATAATAGTAAAATATTATTCATCTGTGAAATTTCATAGAAGCAGAGTGTGTTTCTGGGAACTCTAATGTATCAGAGTCACTATACAGTACATTCCACAACTACCAAATACGCAAAGACACCATAAAGAATACCACCCTGTCCAAAAAGGCTCCACCACCTAAAAAAGCTGTGTCTCCACCAGAGAAAGTGCTGGGATTCCTGCAACAACCGTCTGAAGTAACTGATTTAGACTGGGTTTCAGAGTAAAGAGACAATGAAGCCAGGAATTCACTAGAGTTTGTTTAAATCCAAAATACCATAGAAATAGCTCAAATTGAATTGAATTTGAATTAAAACAGGATTTTTTTGTATTTTATTCAAGAAAGTTTTGTCCCTCAGCATTCTCTAGCTTGGCCTGAACTACTATAAAGGTAACGTGGGTAACATTCTGGTGGTCTGTCACATGAATTCTCTAAGTCAGAAACTCGTAACATTGGTCTGCTGAGTGTCTTCTAGGATTTCTTGGATGGTCATTCTGATACATCACCACATGTTGAGCTGTCTTTGTAGTTTGGACAGGTTCAGTAACTAGCAACTGAATAACATTATAGACTCATTGTAACAGTGCTGTCATTTCTAAGCCAGTTTAGTAGACATGATTGCATCTATAGTCGTTTCACCTCTGACTTTGGCTTAGCGTTTTTAGAATGGAACAGTACATCATCAAGCACAGGAATCAGATATATTGCAGTGAATGGAAAGCTTTTACCTGCTGTATGAATGGGCCTTGTCCCAGTATGAAAACAAGCAGAAGCTACAAAAGTTAAACAGATTACACAAGAAGAGATGTGCATAATCAAGCACACACTGACCTAAATGTACAAAAACAACTGAATTTGAGAGAATTTGCCGAGTTGAAACTGAGCAACACGCAGTGCAGTCTAGATTACACACATGCAAATTAAATGAGTTAAAAAGTCCATATGGGCACTACATATGCTTATTGATTTAAGAAATGTAATAAGGGAACATGGAAAGAAGGAAACACGCAGGAGACAGAGGCTCTGACAGCAGCATGAATCTCCTGGCAGCTGCAGGACTCCAGACAGCCAGCGCTGCACTCAGCGATAGCGGGGATCGCATAGCCACAGCCCCAACGCTTACGCCACCGTCACCCGGTGAGACAGAAGCCTTTGTCAAAACTATCCTTAAATTTGAGCCAATTAAGCGAGATCCCGTTGAGTTCCTGTCAAATTTGGAGCGCACAGTTGATCTGCACCGTCTGACAAACATAATACTAACAGCCTGTATGGTTCAGCTACAACACGTATATCGTGGATAAAATGTGACCGTTTTATAACTCCAACCTCACCAACACGGATAGGAAAAAGCCCCCCTGTGGCTGCCGTTGGAGGAGAGCGACACATGATGCTTCACTCTGTAAATCGGTGTACAGGGGAAAGGGGAATGAGTGCGGGGCGGTGTGAGGCCAGGCAGGGGTGAAAACGCACCCCCCGTTTACCGGGGAAGGTGGGCCACGCGTGTAGGGAGCGCCCACACTCTCACAGCAATGAAGCAGGGACTCAATCTCAGTACCTACTGGCGAGCCACTGTCGGCCGCGATAGCGACACATTCAGCCGAAAGAGACCAGACTTCCTCACATTCTGCAGGAACCATGGACCGCAGAACCGGTAGGCCCCGGGCCCTACCTACTTTTAAACATCAAACGTGTAAAAAAATTCCAATCTATCGGTAGCCACCTATCCTTGCTGTCGAGTGAAAATCTCCATATTTCGTCATTTTTTCATAAATCAAGGTTATTGGTCAACCTTTACGTCTGTCTGTGGGTTTTACAAATATTTAACCAAATATTTAACCAATAAAAAGAGCTTGTCACTAAATATCGTAACTCCATTGGATCCTCAAACTGTCGGCAAAACCTCATAGCTCCACCCCGCCTCCATCTTAAATGAAGCAGAGCTGAAGGTAAACCGTGACGAGGCGATTTCGTCTGAGGCAAATAGCTCAATAGAATGTTTTCATCTTAGCCCTAGGTTGCAAACTCATTTAAACTATGCAGTGTACCTGTAAAATTTAGCTCTGTTGTTAACATTGTGATTATAGATGGAAGTGTTTGCTGAGGAGAGTAGCGTATCGTAGCAAGCTAGCGATGTGACAAGAAATGATCAGATTATTCATAGCCTTTCTTTCGCTAGCTAGATCAGTCCCTACTTCATCGAAAGTAATGCTTATTAGAAAACTGTCCATAGAAACGGTGATGATAAGTATAGCAGCTAGCTATACTGTAGAAGAATACACAGCAGTAGTAGGCAGTTGTTTGGAGACTGTCTCTGGTTGTTTGCAGTGCAAGAGCTGCAATGCATGGCTAAATAAAGAACTGGTTGTTTGAATAAGTACAGCGTTTTCTTTACTCAAGAAGCACAAGTCTATAAAGGCTAATGTTTTATGTATTTGAGGCCTGAGACGTGGGAGCGGAGAGGAGTGCAGGCAAACCACGGTAGGTTGGAGTGCAGTTTAGTCTAGCATTTGCTGTCTGGTCATAGCCAATACTGTCTTCAATAGCCTGTTCATAGCACTTAATCTTTTATAACAAGAGATTTTGGCCAATTGTATTCAACGACAGGAAAAACTGAGCGCACACATAGCTACAATAAACTTTGTAACCTGATGATACTGCGATGCACTTACTGCCTCAGATGCGGCCGTTTTAATCAATGACGGACAAAACACGTATCTCATATTTCTCCTTCCCTCCGTCATTTAAAAACATATCTGACGTTAACAATGACCCAAAAAAAGACTAAATAGTTTGATGTGCGCCCACACACAGGGATGTTTCGGGGATTGCCAGGGACTTCACCCAGCACAACGACAGACGGAGACAGTTCTTCGGCAATATTTAAAGAGCAGTGGTGAGTTTGACGTTTCTTTTTTAAATTCTATACAATAGGACTTATTCTTTAGTCTCTTAATAATGTGCTGTAATATCGTAACGATCGTAAAAGTGGCTCGGGGGGAGGGAGGGGCGAGGAAAGCTTTCTGTCGGCTGATGCGCTTATTCTTCCTCTCAGGACTCGACTTGCAGGCGGAAACCTGCTGCAGCTGAAGACACAACGCCCTGGCAGCCGATATACCTGCCAGCTGTAGCGGAGCGAGGGGGGGCAGACGGTGCGGCTGCCCCGGGCCCACGGGTCTTCCAGTTACAAAGGGGCCCATCTTGGGCCCAATCTGCCTGACTGAACATGCATTTTAGTTGTTTAGTTGAATATTTTGAATAAAGTTTGTGTGTCTTGACTGCGGCAAAAAATAAAAAGTCAGACTGAGGGCGTAATTGTTTCGACCGATCCCTGGCTAAGTTTCTCGCCGCGATATTTATTTCGAATGAGCAGAGACACAATAGAGTTACAGAAAACTTTATTCGCTGTCCAGTATCCTTGTGTAAGAGCACAAACAGAAAAACTACGCCCTCTGTTCGAGTCCCAAAGTAGGAACTAGGCGATCGCCGGCTGTCTTGTTTTACTTCCCACCGCCGGCACTGCTGACGGAGCCGCGGTATTTAAAAAATGGTCTCACGCAATGAGGGGTGCTGAAATAGTGCTGTATAAGGGCCCACTACAGGTCCTCGCCCCCTCTGCAATGAGCCATCGGCTCCGCGCCTGCCTGCCAGTTATGTGACGCTACCAGCAATACTGAAACCTCCCCCCGTTGTAACATGGTAAATTGGCATGCTACCTACATACATAACATTAGCCTATGTAACATAAGTCAGCATAATTGGTGAATTTGTTTGTAGATATTTTTGTTCTGGGTGAATACGTCTTCACAACTAGCATCTCGGTGTATGAACGACTTTACACTGTAGGGTGTGAAATACCAGATTTCTCTACTGTACTCCCTCCATTACCCTTAGACTTTCATAGACTCTAGAAGGCACCGGCTTCCGTCTGTTGGGCGCGTATTTCTTATTCCTGGCGTGCCATTGCATCCAGGTTTTTAGCTGAAGTTAGGTTTATGCTCGGCGCTTTCAGACACGGTTAGTACTACGCACTTCATGCACAGCGGGAGATAATAAATAGGCTGCATTGAATTTAATTTGCGTTTTAATACTGCGCCACTGTGCTCGCCGGGCCACCGTATTTCATGCTGTAATCGAGCATATAGTGATTATTATCATAAACGGACTGCTTGACTTTTAAGCATCTTTAGTATAGGGATGAGTCTGTCCGGTGTTTTGATCATGTTTATGATGTCTTTAATATATTTTTAAACAGTTCTCATGAGCTGAGTACTCAGTAATAACGGTGAAGTGTCTGAGGTAGTGTGTAAGAGCTGCCAAAAGCGCTCATACACCGTTATATTAATGTCTCATTAGGTGCATCAGTGGCGGAAGTTCTTTAATTAAACACGTGTATTTTTCAGGTAGCACAGGTCTCTTCTGCTGTGAGGTCATTATAAAAACACCTCTCTCGTTACAAATACAGGTAATTAAGCAACGTTTCACTCTTCCGCAGTGAAGAGCAGCATGGAACAGCGCTCTGGTGTGTCGGTGAGCACAGTCACTAAGGGGCTCAGGTTGTGGCCAGAGGGTTATTGGGTCAAATCCTGAAAAGAACATAAACTGAACTGCTTCTGTAAATACACAGCTGTATTAATGGATAAGGAATCTAATTTCAGCTACTTCAGTGTATAATGAAAAGCATCAGGATGCAAGCACCATCACTGACCTGGGATCAGCAGCAGGAGAAACACACTCTGCTCCATGTCTTCAGGCTGTGAGGATAAGAAACATTTGGTTCAGTGATGTTTTTAACACGTTCACACATGCTACAGTAGTTATGTCATATACCTCTACATGCAACACACAAGGGCTACTGCTTTACATTTAAGCTGTTCCTTCATTCCAGGCTACTTTATTGTGGTATGTCTACCAGCTTTCAGGTGCACATATATCCCTGATAACCTGTCATGCATAATTTAGATTATATTTATTTTGTCCCCATTCTGACTCATAAAACAGAGGTGGAAGATCTTACCTGCTGAATATGATTGTCTCTCTCTCTCTTCTTCTTTTCAGTCTCTCCTCTTGTCTTCTCTCTGTCCCTCTTTCCATCTTCCTGTCCATCTCTGCTACATAAACATGTGCAGTTCCTCAATTATTTGCATGGATTTTGAATTATTTATGACCGAAACAGAGATATGTTCATCCTCCGTCCTTCTATTTTTAGGATTCACGTGAAATATGCAAAATTGCATAATTTTATTTGATAGAAAACCACAGTATAATGTTAGTATGTAATTGTAGATACTGAACAGACACAGAAAAGGACAGTTAATAGATAGTAGGCATGAAGTCAGTGAAGCTGTTCAATGTGAAAATACCTGTGCTTAACACATGCAGGTAAATTGTTTTGCAGATTGACCATGTTTATTCCTCAGTCAGGCTGCTTCACAGGCAGCAATGTGAACATGACTAACATGCAGAAAACCCATGTGGGTGAGTGACTGTGAGATTGTGGGTGTGTGTGTTTGCGTGTTTGTGTGTGTGTGTGTGTGAGTGTGAGTGTGTGTGAGTGTGCGCGCGCCATTACACACAGCAGCACATGTACCTGGATCCAGGTGTTTGTCCTCCCTGTGGTGTGCAGCTCCCAGGTACCGAGTTCCCTCAGCGCTGTGCCAGAGCGGAGCTCCGCCCCCTGCTGTGTCTGTCTGTGCTCTTAAAGGAACCACCTTAACCCTTTACACGCCACTGACACCCAACCAGACGAACCAGAAGCAGGGCAGGTCTGGCCTGGGTCGGGGTGGGTGGATATTTTGTGTCTAACAGACTTGCTTAGGTCGGGAATTATTTTAGGTTTTAGGTTATTTTTGTGTTTACATGATCACGAATCATGTATATTTCATGATTTAAAATCTCATTAATTGAATGATCATGAATTAAAATTACTGAGTAGATTCTGAACTTCAGTTAAATTGTTTCATACTGTTCACTAGTACTGAAATGGTGAACTTCTTTTTCAGAAATCATTACCTCTCAATGCAATATGTTGTCCTCATATAACGCGTGTGCCTACGACAGAGAGGAAGAGGAGGGAGAGGAAGAGGGAGGCAGTGCAAAGGGCTCCCAGCCTGGCCCTGTCTGTACAGCTGCAGGAAGCTGTGACCTGGATTCTCAGGGTTCATGTGCCTTCAGATCCAGCCTGCAGACAGTGGGGCCATTATGGGCGGAGCTACTGCTGTCAATCTCACTCAAATCAGCCAATCAAAACAATGCGATTCCTTCAAACTAGTGAGACGTCACAGTGCAGCTAAATGAATGAATGACAAAAAATGAACAAATAAACACCTCACACGGAACATAACGGAAACGCCCTTTAATGTAAAATGGGAATATTGTAGTTTACAGGTACAGAAAATCAAAAGACAGATTAAACATTACTTTGCAAAACTCCTCCAGTCAGACAGTGGATCTTAAAGCCTGACATTAGGTATTGAATGATACTATGGATACGTCCCGCAGCAAAACTACTGAAATAACATGCCCACCTTAACATACAAAAAACAGATCATAAATGGATATGAAATAAAATGAGGATAAATAAAGCCAAACACTTTAATTCTACATGATAAACTGAGATTAATTATAGTTCTATATGAAAGTAGGTTTACCTACAATGTACTCAGTCCTACAGTAGAAAATTTGTAACAGAGTAAAAAAATGAGCAATATCTTTCTGACTGTGATTTTAACTGTCACTGAAATCAAAGATTTTGCAATAAAAGGTCAAATGCAATTAAAGTCTTTACATAAACCCAAGAATGAGCACATCAAGGTTAAAATAAAAACATGCTTGAATGCAAATTACACAGAACCTCTCTTAACTGCTAAACACTCAACTGAAAAACAATGAAACCAAAGAACCTGAACCTCAGGATCCATAATCTGCAAAGTTCTGCTCATCCCTGAAGTTCTGGTTTTGAGTCGGAGACTCCAATGGAGGGTGAGGGTTTGGTCCTATTACTCTACAGCCAGAATAACACAGACAACAGCATCATCAGTTAGCTTATACATCTTCATATTAATGTATAAGAAATAACGTGCATGTGAGGCAGTTATCAGTGAGGCTCTACATCTCCATGTTCACCTGCAGATAACAACACTGTGTCAGAGTGAGAGCTGTTACTGTGTTTGTACACCTCCATATTTACACACACACACACACACACGCTGATTGTGCTCAGGAAGGGGAGAAGGGGGGAGAGAAGGCAACCCCCTGCAGTTGTGGTCTATCAGGATGTTACAGTTTAAGTAACTTAGATTGGCTAAAAAGGCAGAGTTCTTTAAGATTATATTAGAAGTATTTGGCGCCTAAACCTCTTTCAGATTAAACCAAACATGACTGTAGCCACCGTTTAGCCAAGGATTCTACATCTGAGGGGCAGATTAATGCTTACCAATAAACAAAGCAGGCATACCACGCCCTACTTCCGCTTTTATCTGGCAAAATCAAATGTGACTCCAAACAGTCATCATTAGTTCAAGGTTTTAAGTATCTGACTAGGTGTTAGGTGACTTCTTGCAATCTTAAAGTGATGGCTGCTTATTTTAAGTAGGTGTGTAACCTGTGGTCACTGATTTTGGGGTATTTATGGTGGTAGACCATTCGCCCTCTTGCCTGCTATGTGTTTGTATCTGTTATCTTATCTGTGCTTGTTCTGGTCCTGAGTAGGGAAAGGAATCCTAAAAACCCAGACCAGGGCAAATAACCATAAAATGCATGGTACTCTCCCGACACAGCGCATGTGGGAGTAATCAGTGCAGTAAGAGTCAGAGCTCCGTATCTTACAGGAGATTCTGCAGGTTGTTGTGAGGAGATCTCTGTCCCAGACTCACCTGTAGCGTTGCTGCAGATGAAGTTCAGCTCCTCAGTTTCAGGCAGGCTGACCCACTGATGCCCCCCTCCAGATTCTACTGCCCCCGTGTGCCCACACCCCCAGTCTCGTTCCCCGGGGCCCAGTTCTGGTAGCAGACGCCCTCCCCGCTGACCCAGAACCAGAAGTGCAGGACGCAGGTGTAGCGCAGGCCCAGCCACACGTAGGGTGTGGAGGCCGTCTGAGCCCTCCTCTCCACCCAGTGCTGGAGCTGCTCTGTGGAAACGGAGACCAGGTCTACATGGTGCTGTCTGCAGTAGCTCAGGGCTTCATTCCAGCTCTTATTCTCATGCACCAGGATCAGATCTGGGAGAGAGAAAACAACACTATTTGTGCAACAGACTGAAACAGAACAGAGATCAACTCACTGTTGTAGCCAAAAGACCAACTCACCCCTATAGATAAACTCACCGCTGTAGATAAATTCGCTGCTGTAGCAGAAGAAAGGGAGTCTCTTACTGCAGGCAGCATCTATCCATCCTCCTCTTCCATTCCCGTGTAACTGCACTGTAGCACAGCTCTCCTGCCCTCCTGCATTATTAGGTTCTCCTGAACTCCAGTTGCGGAATGAAGAGTTCCCCTGGTCAGACCACTTCCAGGAGTCTCTGTACAGGCCAATCCACACCCATGTACTGGCTGATATCAAGCGATTTACCTCCTCGTTCTCAGTCTGGTTCCTCACACTGACCAGGTCTGTGTGATGCTCTCTGCAGTATCTCTGAGCCTCAGTCCAAGTCTTACTCTGCTCAATCTTGATGTATCTCTGGGTACTGTTCTCTCCATCTGCTAAAAGGTAACTGATTTGATTCCCCTGTAGGGCACTGCTTTCAAGAATTTAACAATCAACTGCCCCAAAAATTCAAGCTGTATGAATTGATATAATTGTAATCCTTGTAAATTACTCTGGATAACAGTGTCTGCTAAATGGGCATGAATATATGTGTTTATTCCTTTATGTGTGTGTGGATGTGTAGATACATGCATCAGAAGCTATTTCCAAGTTGCATTGCAAATGCAGCAGCAGATACAAAGTGAAACAATAGCAGAGGGCAGCAGAGTTACAAATCTGCCAGCAGAGGGCAGCAGTGTTACAGATCTGCCAGCAGAGGGCAGCAGTGTTACAGATCTGCTAGCAGAGGGCAGCAGTGTTACAGATCTGCCAGCAGAGGGCAGCAGTGCTGCAGAAATAACAGAAGATGGGTGTTTAATACCTCACTGTAGCTCCTTTTGCACTACAGGAACTGAGACTGGTAGGAAACAGGGCTAATGCCACCCTGACTTTGTTGCTGACACACTGAACTGCGCTCTGACACACTGAACTGCGTAATGGGGAGCTGTGGACTCAGGAGCTGTGTGTCACTCCCACACTCACACAGTAGCAGCTCATTCTCCTGTTGGCACATGGCTGCTTAAAAGGAGAAGCAGCTCGGGGGGAGAAAGCAGAAGCCCTCTGCTCCAATCTCAAACACCGCCTTCTCCTCATAATCACAGACCACCGTTCCCTGACCCCAAACTACACACCTCTGAGATTAAAGGGTTAAGTTACAGACACAGACATTCATCAAACTCCCCTGCTGACTAACTGCAGTTTTCTACACATTAAAGATTATAGTAATACTCAGGGAGTAAACTCTCTTGTGGAAAGATTACAGTAATAATCAGGGAGTAATCTCTCCTGCCGCGGCAGTTTCTCTGTGACAGGGCTGTTGTGAGTCTGGTACAGAGAGACAGACAGATGTAAGCCCCTGACCCCAGGACAGCAAGCTGTGTGTGAAACTCTGTACTCCAAGCACACAGGAAATGGGTAACAGTTTAGGGATTAATCAGGTGGGAATCAAACCCTCAACCCCCCACCCCCAATAGACAGGAATGCTCACCATGGTAACAGACGAAGAATCCAGTGTTAGTTTTATGGTCACACGGAACATCATTCCATTTGCCGCTGTCTCTCATTCCTACACAGTTCTGTCGCCCTCCCTTGTTGTTTGGTTGTCCAGTATCCCAGTTCCTAAACTCAGTCTCCCCCTGCCTGTAGAAACCTGGGTCTGCCAGAGACCACTGCCACTTCCAGGAGCTTCCCCTCTCCAGTCCTATCCAGGCATATTCTTTAACATACACACTGCCTACAGCTTCCATCAGGCTTTTCATTTCCTCTGTGCTGTCTATGGTGGCCAGGTCAGCGTAGTTCTCTCTGCAGTAACTCTGTGCTTCAGTCCAGCTCTTCTCTACGTTCACAAAGTGATACTGATGAGAGAGGCAGGAACACAGTGTGCAGAGCCCTGCGAACACAATCATTAGTGAGCACATTACATCCACTCACATCTATATTACATCAGATCCTCACATCTATACTACATCACATCCACTCATATCTGTTTTTCATTAATTGAGATGTCACCTCACATGACCACTTTTTGCATTTCTGCCTCTGTGTGTACTAGGCTAAAAGAATCTATTTTTGTGTATCAATTTTACTTAAATTTCAATGTTTTTTTTTAAAAGCAGATATTAAACACTAGAACAAGATAACCATCTGTACTTCTGTACTGCAAAGAAATCCTTTCCTGTTAGGACGACAATACATTTTCAGATAAATAATAGTAAATTATTAGTATAACAATAAATCTGTAATCATTAGAATATAATAAATATTATAAAAATAATAATAAAATATTATTCATCTGTCAAATTTGATAGAAGCAGAGTGTGTTTCCCCCCTGGCCACAACAACAGTGAGGAAAGAAAGCAGCTGTTTGACTGGAAACTTTCTGCTGTGAGTCACCAGGAGTCCAATTCCAAAGCACTGGGATTCCTGCAACAACCACCTGAAGTAACTGATTACTGGGTTTCAGAGTACTGAGACAGTGAAGCCAGGAATTCACTAGAGTTTGCTTGAATCCAAAGTACCAGGGACGTTGCTCATGTTGCATTTCATAAGTAATTAAAATAAGATTTTTTGTATTTTATTTTTAAACAGAAAAAAAAATGTCCCTCAGCATTCTCTAGCTTGGCCTGAACTACTATAAAGGTAACATGGCAACATTCTGGTAGGTTGTCACATGAAATCACTAGGTGAGAAGCAAATTCTTTAGTGTTGGTCTGTTGAATGTATACTAGGAGCTCTTGAATGGCCATTCTGATACATCACCACCTGTTGAGCTGTCTTTGTAGTTTGGACAGGTTCAGTAACTAGCAACTGAATAACATTATAGCCTCGTTATAATAGTGCTGTAATTTCTAAGCCAGTTTAGTAAACATGATTGCATCTATAATCGTTTCACCTCTGACCTTGGCCATGTTTTTTTAGAATGGAACATTACATCACCAAGCTCAGGAATCAGATATATTGCAGTGAATGGAAAGCTTTTACCTGCTGTATGAGTGGGTCTTGTCTCAGTAAAATAAGCAGAAGCTACAAAAGTTAAACACATTACATGTGCCTAATCAAGCACATACTGAGCTAAATGTACAAATACAACTGAATTTGAGAGAATTGGCAGAGTTGAAACTAAGCAACACGCAGTGCATTCTGAACTAGATTACACACATGCTAATTAAACGAGCTAAAACCTGCATATGCAAACAGTATATGATTATTTATTTAAAAAATGTAATAAGGGAACATGGAAAGAAGGAAACACGCAGGAGACAGAGGCTCTGACAGCAGAATGAATCTCCTGGCAGCTGCAGGACTCCAGACAGCCAGCGCTGCACTCAGCGATAGCGGGGATCGCATAGCCACAGCCCCAACGCTTACGCCACCATAACCCGGTGAGACAGAAGCCCTTGTCAAAACTGTCCGTAAATTTGAGGTCGTTGAGCGAGATCCTTTTGAGTTGCTGCCAAATTTGGAGCGCACAGCTGATCTGCACCGGCTACTAACAGCCTGTAAGCCTCAGCTACAATGCCTACGCGCTGAATCCAGCGTGCTGCACACGGATATCGTGGATAAAATGTCGCCGTTTTATAACTCCAATCTCACCAACCGTGTAGGGAGCGCCCACACTCCCACAGCAATGAAGCAGGGACTCAATCTCAGTACCTGCTGGCGAGCCACTTCCGGCCGCGATAGCGACACTTTCAGCCGAAAGAGACCAGACTTCCCCACATTCTGCAGGAACCACCAGCCTCCGCCTCGCATGGGGCACCGCTGTCCAACAAACGGAAGGCTGAAGGCTGGTGTCAGGATAAACATGTTCTCCCTGCGAATAAGTTAATTATTTACTGTGTTCTGCGTCGCGACTGGCTGTGCTTGGGAAAGTAAAGCTTTCTGTCGGCTGATGCGCTTATTCTCCCTCTCAGGACTCGCCTTGCAGGCGGAAACCTGCCTTCTCTGCAGCTGAAGACACAACGCCCTGGCAGCAGATATACCTGCCAGTAATGTGACGCTGAAAATACAGCAATACTGAAAGCTTGCTTGGTTGTAACATAGTAAATTGGCATGCTAGTTACATACATAACAGTAGCCTATGTAGCATAATTGCTGAATTTGTTTGCAGGTAGAACATAATTTTCTGACACCGATATTTTTGTTCTCGGTGAATACGTCTTCACAACTAGCATCTCGGTGTATGAACGGCTTTATGCTGTATGGTGTAAAATACCAAATTTCTCTACTGTACTTCCTTCATTACGCTTTAGACTTTCGTAGATTCAAGAAGGCAGCAGTTTCCGTCTGTTGGGCGCATATTTCTTATTCCCGGCGTGCCTTTGCATCCACGCATTTAGCTGAAGTTAGGTTTATGATAGGTGTTTTCAGAGACAGTTAGTACTACGCACTTCATTCATTAGTAGCGGAAGATAATAAATAGGCTGCAATGAATTTAATTTGCGTTTTTCTCGCATGAATACTGCGCCACTGTGCTCGCCGGGGCACCTTATTGCATGCTGTAATCGAGCCCATACTGATTATCATAAACGGACTGCTTGACTTTCACACGGAGTTTTTAAACAGCATTAGTTTAGGGATGATTCTGTCTGGTGTTTTGATCACGTTTTTGATATTTTAAATATATATTTAAATATTTGTCATAAGCTGAGTACTCAGTAATAATAGTAAAGTATCCGAGGTAGTGTTTAAGAGCTGCCAAGAGCGCGTACACGAGTCACACACCGTTATATTAATGTCTCATTAGGTGCATCAGTGGCGGAAGTTCTTTAATTAAATATGTGTATTTTTCAGGTAGCACAGGTCTCTTCTGCAGTGAGGTCATTATAAAAACACCTCTCTCGTTACAAATACAGGTAATTAAGCAACGTTTCACTCTTCCGCAGTGAAGAGCAGCATGGAACAGCGCTCTGGTGTGTCGGTGAGCACAGTCACTAAGGGGCTCAGGTTGTGGCCAGAGGGTTATTGGGTCAAATCCTGAAAAGACCATAACCTGAACTGCTTCTGTAAACACCCAGCTGTATTAATGGATAAGGAATCTAATTTCAGCTACTTCAGTGTATAATGAAAAGCATCAGGATGCAAGCACCATCACTGACCTGGGATCAGCAGCAGGAGAAACACACTCTGCTCCATATCTTCAGGCTGTGAGGATCAGAGACGCTCGGTTCAGTGATGTTATTGTATTAACACTTTCACACATGCTACAGTAGTTACATCATATACCTCTACATGCAACACACAAGGGCTACTGCTTTACATGTAAGCTGTTCTTTCATTCCAGGCTACTTTATTGTGGTATGTCTACCAGCTTTCAGGTGCACATATATTTCTGATAACCTGTAATGCATGTTAGGATATATTTATTAGAATATATTACAATAGAATATATTTATTTTGTCCCCATTCTGACTCATAAAACAGACTGAAGTGGAAGATCTTACCTGCTGAATATGATTGTCTCTCTCTCTCTTCTTCCTTTCAGTCTCTCCTCTCGTCTTCTCTCTGTCCCTCTTTCCTTCTTCCTGTCCATCTCTGCTACATAGACACATGCAGTTCCTCAATTATTTGCATGGATTTTGAATTATTTATGACTGAAACAGAGATATGTTCGTCCTCTCTCCTTCTGTTTTGAGGATTCACATGAAATATGCAAAATTGCATGATTTTGTTTGAAAGAGAAACAACATAATGTGGGTGTGTCATTGTAAATACTGAATGCACACAGAAAAGGACAGTTAATAGATAGTAGGCATGAAGTCAGTGAAGCTGTTCAATGTGAAAATACCTGTGCTTAACACATGCAGGTAAATTGTTTTGCAGATTGGCCATGTTTATTCCTCAGTCAGGCTGCTTCACAGGCAGCAATGTCAACGTGACCAAAATTAAAAACTACAGAAACCCCTTCTTACTTTCCTGTGTTTGATGTAATGCACATCTTTGTTACCACTTTATCTTTGAAAACCCTCCACACTCAATGCACAAGGTAACAGTCTGGGTGGTGGTTCAGATAAACTGGAAGTGAGGTACGTGTGTGTGTGTATGTGTGTGAGAGTATGTGGTTGAGTGAATGTGTGAGGGAGAGAAAGAGCATGTGGGTGAGTGAGATAGTGTGTGTTTGTGTGTGTGTTGGTGTGGTGTTAGAGGGAGTATGTGTGTATATGTGTAAGTGTGTGTGTGTATCTGTGAGAGAGAGACAGAGAGAGAATGGAAGGATTCTACAGCAGACAGGCTGAAAAGAGAAGCATAAGCAGGCCAGAAAACAGTGTGGAGAACATTGAGCCCATGGTGCAGCTTGGGGCTTTTCAGTTATGTTTTAACATTCCCAGTGAAAGGTCACTGGCTTACGGTTAGGTTTAGCTGCGATATTCCAAGCTGGACTTACCTCTGTGATACTGTATCTTTCAGTGCCTGTATCTGCCTCATTAATCTGTATATATTCTTTTTAATAATGTAATATCAGGATGTCTTGGTTCCTAAACACTGTGACACTGTACCTCTCTTTGTCTCCCTTTCTGCTTAATAGTAGCTGTGGTTTTTCCAGGTAATTCAGAAAAGTTGATTTGCATTAATCTCAATGATACCTGTGTCACCACCTGGTCTGTGTTTCTTTGGCTGTCGCCAAAAAAAAAAACCAGATCTTATTTTCACACAGGTCTCTGACCCTTTCCCCAGGGCTCCCAAGTTATTATACTATGGCTATATTTCTGATAGAGCAGTTATTATACTATTGCTATATTTCTGATAGAGCAGTTATTATACTATTGCTATATTTCTGATAGAGCAGTCAAACAGCTGCAGGCATGATAGAACACAGCTATTGTGAATCTATGCGGTGTAGTTTGATCAGTAAGGACTAAATAAGCCATGGGTTCCCTTCACTCCCTGTGATAATAAGGACTCAGTGACTCACACACTGTAGACAGTCAGGCCGCTGTATTTCCAGCACTCTTTCAGAGCCATGGTGAAATGTGTCTGTGAAAGAGCGCTGGAAGGGAAATGAGCTCATTTCATTATTCACATGTTCCTTCCTTTCTTTGGACCGTGCCTGGTGTTTCTGCCTCTTCCTCACTCCTAATTCTCTGCACCTCCTCTGGCTGTCAGATGATTTCACTGATCATTAGCTGCATGTGACGGCTCCTGTTAAAAACACTGTTTATGTGGTATGAGGGACCAGCTCATTTCTGGCAGAAACAGCTGAACTCAGCTCATGGCAAGTCTTCTGCATTTGTGCTTCAGCTTCATGTACAGGATGTGATCAAAGAGCAAAGGCTGGAACTCTAGATACACTGATCTGCTCTGTGTCACATCATGCATCCCCACAGCTGCTCCACCCAGGGCCTCCTCCACCTGCAGCCTGCCTGTAACCACACCTGCACCTCCACCTGCAGCCTGCCTCTAACCACACCTGCACCTCCACCTGCAGCCTGCCTCTAACACCTGCAGCCTGTCTCTAACCCCACCTGCACCTCCACCTGCAGCCTGTCTCTAACCACACCTGCACCTCCACCTGCAGCCTGCCTCTAACCACACCTACACCTCCACCTGCGCCTGTCTCTAACCCCACCTGCAGCCTGCCTCTAACCCCACCTGCACCTCCACCTGCAGCCTGCCTCTAACCACACCTGCACCTACACCTGCAGCCTGTCTCTAACCCCACCTGCACCTCCACCTGCAGCCTGCCTCTAACCACACCTACACCTCCACCTGCGCCTGTCTCTCACCCCACCTGCAGCCTGCCTCTAACCACACCTGCACCTCCACCTGCGCCTGTCTCTAACCCCACCTGCACCTCCACCTGCACCTCCAGCCTGTCTCTAACCCCACCTGTAGCTCCACCTGTAGACCCTCTGCTGTGTGCTGGGCAGCAGGTAGAATAGCTGTCACATTTATGAGTTTATTTAAGTGAAGTTCTGCTTTCAGAGCCAGTGGACAGATAACACATACAAAACATCAACAACACAGCACTTGCAGGTAACTGAAAATAACTTTATTCAAATAACAAATTATATCTTTTTCTTTTGCTGATAGAGAAACACAACAGACTGATTAAGTAATACCATTCAAAACCCTCCAAGGTTATATCACATTATAACTTACTCTGTAGCCCTTTGCTGCATCTTCTCACATAGATATAAACTGCATTATTCATCTGTCCTGTACATGCAGCAAAAGTATTGTAAGAAAATGCCAATCAACCATACAAACCATACAAAACACACTTCATAAAAACAATATTATGGATACATACTAAAATGATGAACAATGTTACCCAACACCTTCACGACATACAACTATATCATACTGTATCTGCCTGTTTGTCCCATACCTATACAGCACTGACAGTTAGGCCCTTTTCCCCATACCTATACAGCACTGAGAGTTAGACCCTTTATTCCATACCCACTGAAACAGCCATAACAACCTCAGGCTGTTATTGACATGAACATAATGGCAGACATGAACATCTATCATCAAACCTCATTCAACATACAGAGTTTGTAGTTTGTCTCACACAGTGACAAAACAGATGCTCAGACCTGGACCTTTTTCACTTTGATCTTATTTTTTTCTGGTTCTTCTCCTCAATTTTATGGCAGCGTTGCATGAAAACAAATGCTTCATTACCATTAATTATCTGTCTTACCATGAGACTGTCCCCATATTCAGCCGGTAGCCACAGCTGTTCCCTGCAGCTCTTTCTGTCCTTAGTAGATGACCACATTCTCGTTTCTACATGAAAGCTAGCTAAATGCAGGTATTGCCAAATGATAAATGATACAGCGCTATGACCTTGTTTAAAAAAAAAAAAATCTAAAATACATTCCCCAGGCAGCAAGGTGAAAAGGTAGGCCTACCCATTCATAGTCATGATTTCCTGCATTGCATCCACTCTTGAAAAAATAGTCTCAAAGTTCTCCATGTAATGGTAATATTATTTTCTGACAGTTCATTAGATAATTCTGTGTTCAGCTAGATGCTAGCAAACTCATCAATTGGCTAGATAGTTATCTTTCTTAAAAGCTAGTTAAAAGTGGCTGAGCTCTGAGCACTACCTAATGTGTTTTAAAATTGACTGAGTCTGCTAGTCATCTTATGAATTAGATAGAAAGTAGGATTACTGGATCAAGTTGGTTTTATTTTATGTAGAGGCTCTACATCTCCATATTCACATGCAGATAACAGCATTGTGTGAGTGAGAGCTGTTACTGTGTTTGTACACCTCCATATTCACACACACAGCGAATGTGGGAGTAATCAGTGCAGTTAGAGTCAGAGCTCCCTATCCTGCAGGAGATCCTGCAGCTTGTTGTGAGGAGATCTCTGTCCCAGACTCACCTGTAGCCTTGCTGCAGATGAAGTTCAGCTCCTCAGTTTCGGGCAGGCTGACCCACTGATGCCTCCCTCCAGATTCTACTGCCCCCGTGTGCCCACACTCCCCAGTCTCGTTCCCCGGGGCCCAGTTCTGGTAGCAGACGCCCTCCCCGCTGACCCAGAACCAGAAGTGCAGGACGCAGGTGTAGCGCAGGCCCAGCCACACGTAGGGTGTGGAGGCCGTCTGAGCCCTCCTCTCCACCCAGTGCTGGAGCTGCTCTGTGGACACAGAGACCAGGTCTACATGGTGCTGTCTGCAGTAGCTCAGGGCTTCATTCCAGCTCTTATTCTCAGGCACCAGAATCAGATCTGGGAGAGAGAAAACACCACTATCTGTGCTACAGACTGAAACAGAACAGAGATCAACGCACTGTTGTAGCCAAAAGACCAACTCACCGCCGTAGATAAACTCACCGCTGTAGCAGAAGAAAGGGAGTCTCTCACTGCAGGAAGCATCTCTCCATCCTCCTCTTCCATTCCCGTGTAACTGCACTTTAGCACAGCTCTCCTGCCCTCCTGCATTATTAGGTTCTCCTGAACTCCAGTTGCGGAATGAAGAGTTCCCCTGGTCAGACCACTTCCAGGAGTCTCTGTACAGGCCGATCCACACCAATGTACTGTCTGGTATCAAGCGATTTACCTCCTCGTTCTCAGTCTGGTTCCTCACACTGACCAGGTCTGTGTGATGCTCTCTGCAGTATCTCTGAGCCTCAGTCCAAGTCTTACTCTGCTCAATCTTGATGTATCTCTGGGTACTGTTCTCTCCACCTGCTAAAACCCAGGAATGTTTAACCATTACTCTGCAGTTACAATCTGTACAGTATACATGTGCATGTCAGTGTGTGTGTGTGTGTGTGTGTGTGTGTGTGTGTGTGTGTGTGTGTGTGTGTGTGTATGAATATATGTGTTTATTCCTTTATGTGTGTGTGTGTGTGTGTATGAATATGTGTTCATTCCTTTATGTGTGTGTGTGTGTATGAATATATGTGTTTATTCCTTTATGTGTGTGTGTGTATGAATATATGTGTTTATTCCTTTATGTGTGTGTGTGTGTGTATGAATATATGTGTTTATTCCTTTGTGTGTGTGTGTGTATGAATATATGTGTTTATTCCTTTATGTGTGTGTGTGTGTGTATGAATATATGTGTTTATTCCTTTATGTGTGTGTGTTTGTATGAATATATGTGTTTATTCCTTTATGTGTGTGTGTGTATGAATATATGTGTTCATTCCTTTATGTGTGTGTGTGTTTGTATGAATATATGTGTTTATTCCTTTATGTGTGTGTGTGTGTGTATGAATATATGTGTTTATTCCTTTATGTGTGTGTGTGTATGAATATATGTGTTTATTCCTTTATGTGTGTGTGTGTGTGTGTGTATGAATATATGTGTTTATTCCTTTATGTGTGTGTGTGTATGAATATATGTGTTTATTCCTTTATGTGAGTGGATTTGAAGATCCATGGATCAGAAACTATTTCCAGGCTGCATTGCAATTCCAGCAGCAGATCCAGAATGAGACATCAGCAGAAGGCAGCAGTGTCACAGATCTGCCAGAAGAGGGCAGCAGTGTCACAGATCTGCCAGCAGAGGGCAGCAGTGTCACAGATCTGCCAGCACAGGGCAGCAGTGTTACAGATCTGCCAGCAGATGGGTGTTTAATAGCCCCACTGTAGCTCATTTTCTACTACAGGAACTGAAACTGGCACGAACCACGGATAATGGCCCCTGACTTTGTTACTGTTTTTCCAGGGTGTAGTAAAGATTAAAGCCTCACCCTTGCTTCATTCATGCCTCCAATCTCAAACACCTCCTTCTCTTCATAATCACAGCCCACCGGTCCCTGACCCCAAACTACACACCTCTGAGGTTAAAGGGTTAAGTTACGGACACAGACAGTTACCAAGCTCCCCTGCTGACTAACTGCAGTTTTCTACACATTAAAGATTACAGTAATAATCAGGGAGTAAACTCTCTTGTGGAAAGATTACAGTAATAATCAGGAAGTAAACTCTCTTGTGGAAAGATTACAGTAATAATCAGGGAGTAATCTCTCCTGCCTCAGGGCCACAGCACAGACAGGGCTGTTGTGAGTCTGGTACAGAGAGACAGACAGATGTAAGCCCCTGACCCCAGGACAGCAAGCTGTGTGTGAAACTCTGTACTCCAAGCACACAGGAAATGAGTAACAGTTTAGGGATTACTCAGGTGGGAATCAAATCCCCAACCCTGCCCTGACAGACAGGAATGCTCACCATGGTAACAGACGAAGAATGCAGTTTTAGTTGAACCATCACACGGAAGATCATTCCATTTGCTGCTGTTTTTCATTCCTACACAGTTCTGTCTCCCTCCCTTGTTGTTTGGTTGTTTACCACCCCACTTCCTAAACTCAGTCTCCCCCTGCCTGTAGAAACCTGGGTCTGCCAGAGACCACTGCCACTTCCAGGAGCTTCCCCTCTCCAGTCCTATCCAGGCAGATTCTTTAACATAAGCACTGCCTACAGCTTCCATCAGGCTCTTCATTTCCTCTGTGCTGTCTATGGTGGCCAGGTCAGCGTAGTTCTCTCTGCAGTAACTCTGTGCTTCAGTCCAGCTCTTCTCTATGTTCACAAAGTGATAGTGATGAGAGAGGCAGGAACACAGTGTGCAGAGCCCTGAGAACACAATCATTAGTGAGCACATCACATCCTCACACCTATATTACATCATTTACATCACATGACATCAACTTTTACAGCCCACCTTAGACACTTATGCTACACTGTCTTTTGGTTTGTTTTTTCTTCTCTTTTCTTTTGGCTCTGAGGAGGGAGCACTCACTCCTCTGCAGGTTAAAGGGACGTGATCTCACCTGGCTCAGGGAGATTGGAGTTCCTGTTGGTATCGGAATTGGATACTGGAACAAGTAGTTGAGCTTTTGCTTTTTGACCAAAGTGTCGGCATTGTTTGAGGGCCAAAGCATTAATTGTTTTCAGGGACTTTGTACACGTTCACTCTTTTTTCAGCACAGAGATCTTCTTTTTCTGTTTGTTTTGGGAACTAAAGCAGCTTAACTAACTGAAAAACCCGGAGATCTGGCATCGGCCCGAGGGGCTGGAGAACCGCCCCGAGCAGGCTGCCCGCGATTGGCCCTCAGAGAGCGGCCTCCCTCAGGCTCCGCCTCCCAGGTGAGTCCCAGTTAACCTGCTGTGTCACTCGGGGACTGTGAGCCGTCTACCTCAGAGCAGTGCCTTTTATTGTATTTTGTTTTTCATTCTATTTTTTTCTTTTTTATATGTCCACAGACAGACACATACACCACACATCGTAAAGACTTTTATCTAGCATGGGTGAAGCTAGGTTAGGTGGTCAGGCTGGGTATAGGTCATAACACCATGCACATCTGCTGTGCATCATATCTAATCACAATGTGAAGATTCATTTTACTTCAGAGGCAAACAAGATGTAGCAGAGTTCTCTTCACTTAATGTAATCTTCTTTCATAGTAACACAAAGAAGTTAAAATATGCACATGTAAAATTATTTATAAGGACAGTGTATCCACTTCTACATGCAATCTTTTGAATATTGTAGAACATGATAAGATGTATGAGCCACAGATTGCAACAACATAATTTTGCGTTACTAAATTTCATTGCTATGAACTACACTACAGTACTGTGTGTTCTATTTTAAAAAAAAGCCTGTTAGGAAAAACTATAAGCTCCCTATGAGTACCACCAACTGTACTGAGACACTTAAGGTCATATGCTGTAATTCATTTCACTAATGTAAACACAGAGAGCAGACGTTGAGACGTGTCTACAGATAATGGGCCGAAATACATGCAGTTACTTTCTTTAATAAACGATGCACCACATAAATAATAGAACATTAATACGGTACAAAGTAATGTTTTGATGCCATCTCTCATGCAGGAGAGTAGTTACGATATACAGTGGTGGATAAATGTGTAAGTCTGGACACCCTAAACAAGATTTCCACTGTCTACCAAAAGATAGCTCAGCACTTCACACAAATAACTGGTAACTGTGGGAGTGCAGGTGAGGACAATGCCAGGTAGTGCCTTACCCTAACCCTAACCCTTAACCCTTAACCCTTAACCTTTAACCCTAACTGGTAATTGTGGGAGTCCAGGTGAGGACAATGTCAGGTAGTGCGTTACCCTGCGCTGGCATTCTGCCAAAGGAAAGCGGTAAAATGGCCAGGTCTGGGGTCCCCTTAGATCAGAGCTTTTGGTTAAAACCTTCGCTGCTCTTTTGCGAGGTCCATGCATAACTGAAGCTAACAGACTGAAAGCAGGAAAGGGGTGAGCTCAGTCTGTGGTCAGGCCGTACAGCAGCTGCCATAACAGAGTCTGCAGAGCTGAGGAAACCGAGATCACAGAGATGCTGGAGTGAAGCCGTGACGTATTTGGGGAACTGAGTTCTCCGGCAGCCCAGCTTAGTTCTTCTCTTCCTCCACGTGAGTTCGCTTAGGAGTTAACATTAACTAAGAAGCATTCTCTGAGGGAGAACTGTATCCTGTATGAGAACACCTTTCAGGCGCTCAGTGATCCGTTTAGAATACTATGACTGTATATGACGCTATCCTGAGCCTATACAGCATTGCGTACACTCATGTACATAATGTTTTACCCCAATGCCATGACCTCACAGAGCTCTTTCACCTGACCTCAGTCCAGCCTAATAACCACTGCGCTGACACTCACACTCAGCTGCATGAATGTCGTGGTGTGTAACTACACGCCCTGGAGTGTAACTACACGCCCTGGGCTGTAACTACACACCCTGGGTGGGGGCAGCGTACCCCTGATTCCTGATGGCACAAGCGCAGTGTGGGAGTTACTCAGGTAACACCTTTACATGGGCAAAACCCCCATCTTTCTGCTACACCCATGTCTAGAATGAATTATCCCTGAGGGAAATGTGGATTTTGTGATGCAGTCGATGAGTGGGGTCAGTGGCAATCTAACATTTACTGAGATTTTGCAATTTTATAAAACAGAATAACTTTTACTCATTTTATACAAATACTATGCAGGCCACACAAAACTGCATAAAGTCGTAGAACTTTACACTAATGAAAACACATCTTATGTCCAAACTCCCTTTCAGTTCACCTGAGCCAGAGCTATTTTAAAGATTGTCGGTAAAACCAAACACACAGAATACAGATCCTGGCAGTTTTTTCCTTGTAAATATGAATTTTAAATATGAATCTTAAGTTATTGGATTATAATAAATATAATAAATATAAATATAATATAAATATAAATATAAATATACATATACATATAAATATAATAAATATATAATATGTTATTTGACACATACAGAGATAACTGTCATTACCACAGAGAGGGAACCATTAGAGTCAGATAAAGGTTCAAATTCAACAGGTATATTCAGGTTATGTTCCTGAATACACATGCGCACCATCACTGACCTGGGATCAGCAGCAGGAGAAACACACTCTGCTCCATATCTTCAGGCTGAGAGGATCAGAGACGCTTGGTTCAGTGATGTTATTGTTTTAACACTTTCACACATGCTGCAGTAGTTACATCATATACCTCTACATTCAGCACATAAAGTCTGCTGCTTTACATGTTGTTGCTGCTATCGTCAAAACTTCCACCTAACATTACTAGTGTATATTTTCCTACAGTCCCTGTGTCCTGAGTCTGCCACACATTATCAGAAGCATGAAGCAGAAAGAAGTGGAAGATCCTACCTGTTGAAGGTGGGCCAGTGACAGCACTCTCTCTCTCTCTCTCTCTGCGTCTGAGTGTCTCTTCTCCTTCTCTCGGTCTCTCCCTCTCCAGCTCTGCTTAATAAACCTCTGCAGCTCCTGGATTCTTTGCATGGATTTTGAATTTGTACAACTGGACACCCACAGATATTCTTCCCTGTTTTGGATCCACATGGAATATGCAAACTTGTTAATTTGTTATCACCTGCCATGATCTCCGTGAGAGAAAAATGGCGTGGTTTCTCGGACATGAGTCATACGCCAGAATCAGCCACGTTTTGCTGGAGCACACGCCTTCACAGTGAGTCACTGAGTCTCTGCTGTCATATCAGACCGAGTCACTGAGTCTCTACATTCATTTCACAGTGGGAGAAACAGCCAGTTAAACAGCTTTACACTCAAAGTTGATGTGCAGCCGATTAGGAGGTCAAATGTTACCCTCCACAGCAGTGCAGAAAGGAGATGCATCTATACTTCCAGATGAGCACTCACTGCGTCAGACAGCTGATGATGCTATTGCTAACATGACTCCCAGGTGGGTCCACACGTCTGTTCTCACTCTGAAGCACTTGAGAACCTTGCCAGGTGTCACATATACACAAACCATTATTGCTATTATTAACTTTATCATTTTATCCTTCTTAGTATAACTGATGTCAATGTAATATGGCAAGGTGAGTACTCAACCTGTTATCATTGTTTATATGGCAAGGACAATCTGAGCAACGTTCCCTCTTTTTCGCACATTAGTCAAACATTATGCGGCCGAGATGACTTATGAACTGTCTCTGAAACATGGTCAGGAGCTGGTCACGAGGTATTTAAACAGCTTACAGGCTCCCAACAGCCCTGTGTCACTAAAACATTGGTTATCAAGACCTTTTTTGGTCAGACAAGCAAGTGCTGATGGGAAAGTGACATTACAGTTCACAGGGAACTGTGTGGATTTCCCCCTGTAGCTGTACAAAAGCACAAGCTCACTGCTGACAATTTTAAATCAAATGTAATTATTTAAAAACATACATTCATACATACATACTACGCAAGCAAGACCAGGGTGACAGTGGCAAGAAAAACCACCCTTCCACCAAGGATAGAGGAGGGTGGTTACACAGGATACAACTCTTAATTTGAACACAAAATACCTTATAGTCACTAACCATTATAAACTGAACACCTGATAAGCATCACAATTCTTACCGTCTGATGAAAGCACTGCTTTCTGCAGTTCCCTGACTGTGTGTGCTCTGGATCTGGAGTAACTGTCTGTCTGTGTGCACCATGTCTGTCCCCAACCACCCGCTTCAGATGGGAGCATCACAGCCATCAGAAACAGCAAAAAACACCCTGTTACTGAACGGCAGCAGTGATATCTATGCGGCGTGGGATAATGGAGAGCAGGGTGCAGAAAATTATTTGTAGTTTCATCTACCTGACATGCAAAAAAGATGCAATAGTTTCAGCCTCTGGAGCATTATGGCAAAACGGAGGCAGTGGGGTCATTCTGGGTTTTTGACAGTTTAAGATTTAAAATGCCTGGCAAAAACATCTTTATACCAGCAATTACTTAACATTAACTCCCTTTATATTATATTTAAATTCGGAATGATTAAATGTGGTATAGAACCTGCATTGTGACACTGTGCCCATCAGTGCCAGTAACTGCTTTATTAATCTGAGGTTACATAATGTTACTATGAACATTTCCTGCTTTGAACACTGACACTTTAAACAACACTGACCCTGTTTGTATCCCTTCTGCTTGGTATGTAAACCAGCTGTTTTCCCCTAGTGTTTCAACAAAGTTCATTTGCATTAATCTCACACGATAGCTGCATTCTTATCTACATTTACATTTATTCATTTGGCAGATGCTTTTATCCTAATCTGGTTCATTTCCTTTGGGAAGCAAAACTAGATCCCTCATTACTGTTCATTTATTATCCTGGAACTGTATTTCTCCTTTATTTCTAGGATTTTTTTTAACAATTGAGGGATACACTCATATTTAAGGCCTGCTCTGCTGAAGCAGTCAGTGAGCAGAGAGAGGCCCTTGCATTCGGTCTGGGTTAGGAGTGTTAGCGTGCAGCTCTCTACTGCACTGACTGCAGTCTCAGATTCATTCAGGCAAATGCACGTTATTTGAATACCTGAAGAGTAGCCTTCTTCTGCCTCTCTGGGACTGCAGTGCACTCTGCATGCCCACAGAGCTGGAACACACAGCAAGATTAAAGACAGCAGACTGAAGTGCACAGGAGGACACAGCTGCACTGCCTGTAAAGGCCACATCAACCAACCACATACAGCGACCAAACGCAGTACAGTGCTGCTTAAATGGTCCGCGTTTGAGTATCGAGCAATAGGTTTAGCTGTGCATAAAAAACCAAGAAGCGGCAATAAATTTGTACAAAGAACATCATGTCCCATATCCCACTTTAACTACTCACAAATAGTTTGAGACAAACTGGAAATGCGCCCCTGACACCCCCTGCTGAAGAAAGGGGAGGGGCGGATAAGGACTTCACCACGACTCTTCAGTTTTTCAGTTTTGTTTCAATTTTATTACAAAAACAAATGCAGGATATCTGAATTAACAATAGAACAGTCTACAAACCCTGGATAAGAAAACAAAGAGGTATGTTGGAAATGTGTGTGTGTGTGTTTGTGTGTGTGTACAGGTGTGCATGAGTATGTGTATGCGCAGCTGTACATATGCTATCAGTACAAAGTGTCTGGCTCCCCCAGTGCCTATAAAAATGATTAAAAAGGATGTAGAAACAGCTACAGCTGACCACACCCCCCATCTCACAGACCGGGCTGTGCTGTGAGACAGAGGGGCAGGGATTTTCCAGCATGACTCTTATTTCAGGCGAAAGCAAATGGAAGCAGATCTGCAGGGTTCTGCGGTCCCTGGAGAAGGGGGTGTGGGTGGGTGTGTGGAAGGGGAGACAAACTCAGAGAAGCCTATGTAAGGAATGCGCACAGACACGCCCACATTTACACATTATCAAAAAGGTTAGCGGTCAGCTATTAAAGAATGTGCACACGCAGCTCCGTCTCTAAGGAGCAAAGGATGCTGGGAAAACAGGAGAGATGGACCTGCTCTGGCAGTGGGCAGACGTTCCGGTGGGGAGGGCAGGAGCGCTGCTACAGGTGTCATGGCTGCCGTTTACGCTGAAGGGGAAAAGGCTGACGTGAGCGTGAGACTGTGAGAGAGTGTGTGTGTGTGTATGTGTGCGCGTGTGTGTGCATGTGTGTGTGTGTGTGTGTGTGTGTGTGTAAGTGTGTGTCTCCTGGTGATGTCGTCTAACGGCTTTTCTTCCTCTTGCTGCTGGGGGGCCGGGCTGATGACCGGCCCTTCCTCTTCCTGTTAGAGCCCTCCTCTGCTTCCTCATAATGACTCTCTCTGTCCGCTGAGAGAGAAACAGGATTCAGGATTACAGTACATACACACTGACACTACAGCACACTAACACTGCACTGAGAGAGAGGGTTAATACAGTATATACACACTGACGCTACAGCACACTAACACTGCACTGAGAGAGAGGGTTAATACAGTATATACACACTGACGCTACAGCACACTAACACTGCACTGAGAGAGAGGGTTAATACAGTATATACACACTGACGCTACAGCACACTAACACTGCACTGAGAGAGAGCGCTAATACAGTATATACACACTGACGCTACAGCACACTAACACTGCACTGAGAGAGAGCGCTAATACAGTATATACACACTGACACTACAGCACACAAAAACTGCACTGAGAGAGAGAGTTAATACAGTATATACACACTGACACTACAGCACACTAACACTGCACTGAGAGAGAGGGTTAATACAGTATATACACACTGACGCTACAGCACACTAACACTGCACTGAGAGAGAGGGGTAGTACAGTATATACGCACTGAGTGAGGGAGTGGTGCAGTGCACTCAGTGATCAGTTCTCACCTTTCCTGGCCTCCTCCTCCAGCTCGTCCCAGTCCTTCCCGCTCTCCTCATCCGACCCTAGAGACGCACTGTATTCTACAGAGAGAGAGAGAGAGAGAGAGAGAGAGAGAGAGAGAGGAGAGAGAAAATGCAATTTAAACATTAACTGCATCATTACAAAGCAGAGGAAAAGAACCCCATACCGCACAGTGAAAAGAAAACAATTTCCAACAAATATCATAAAGCAAAGCCTTTCCCCTCAGAAGCATCAGTAACACACCATGTTTCTCTAAATGTCAGTGTGTCTTTCTCTGGTGAGCGGTGAACGGCCGGGCTCTAGCTGTGATCTGGGGAGAGCTGTATAGGCCCAGCCCACCTCTGGCTCTCAGCCGTAT
Source organism: Megalops atlanticus (assembly GCA_019176425.1). NCBI lineage: Eukaryota > Metazoa > Chordata > Actinopteri > Elopiformes > Megalopidae > Megalops > Megalops atlanticus. The sequence continues at coordinate 31,193,318 of CM032891.1, forward strand.
TCCAGCTTACAGTGCAGCTCAGGCTCAATTAACAACCGCTTTCAAACAGCTTCTGACAGACAGGCAACAGCGCAACAGTCTCTAACAGTCTCAGAAACTGGAGAATCCTCCGTTCCTTCAAGGACAGAGAGCATGCTGGGTAATGACAAGCCCAAAGGTAGTGACTGAAAGGCCCACGTGTACGGCCCTCCGCTGACGGCAGCTCTTTGGTCTGACGTGTCGTGAACACATCACCCTCGTTACTCTAACAGACGCTCTTGAAGCTCCGTTATCATTCAGAGCGCTCACACAGTCACTCTACCCACACACCCTGCGGCCCGGTCCAAAGCCTTCCGATGAGCCGCTCAAATCAGACCAGTATCAGCGTTTGGAGTGCGAGTGTGTTACCAGAGTCCTCCGTCTCGGAGGAGTAGTCTTCATCGCTGTCCTCCTCCTCATCCTCGTCCTCCTCTGCTGAGGGGTTGAAGGTCTCGTCCTCCATCTCAGACTCTGACTCTTCACCTTCATCTCCACTCCCCTGGGAGAAAAACAAAGCCATCATACCCACATCCCTGAAACCTGCCAAATTAGCCAGTGTGACCTCAGGAGGAACAGCAGGCAGGGCTTAGAGCTACAGGAACAGCAGGAGAGGCGGGGCTTAGAGCTACAGGAACAGCAGGAGAGGCGGGGCTTAGAGCTACAGGAACACCAGGAGAGGCGGGGCTTAGAGCTAAAGGAACAGCTGGAGAGGCGGGGCTTAGAGCTACAGGAACAGCAGGAGAGGCGGGGCTTAGAGCTACAGGAACAGCAGGAGAGGCGGGGCTTAGAGCTACACTCACATCACTCTCAGGGTCCAGGAAGGACCAACCACCCTGTTCGAAGAAGCCCTCGGGGTCGTCCACGATGGTCTTCATGATTTTGGTCCAGTTGAGAGACTGCACGCCCTCTGTGTATTTAATGTCACAGGAACTGAGGGAGGGAGAGGGAGGAAAGCTTTGTAGTGACACTGTCACCTCCTCACAGCCAGTTCCTATGTACACCACACTCTGCTGTCATTATTGGCCACACTGACTGCAGCTGTTTCGGTGCACACGGCCTGTGGCTTCAGGCTACAGCAGTCCATTTACAGGCACTGAGCCACACACACCCACCCAACCCAAACCTGCTGACAAGCACCAAACCCATTCAGGATCAGGCTAAAAGCGCACAGCCAACAAGGACTACAGTGATATTTTTACTGATAAAATTGCAATAATGAATAAAAAGAATGAAATGATCCAAATGATCCAAATTAAAGTAGAAATATTACATGCGCTCGTTTTTCAGCTGCAGTTTAAACAGTGCTGATGTCACAAAGACAGCCAATGGGGAGAGCCCTGGTGGGTGGGGCCTTACTTGAGCCACTCCTTGATTGGGTCCAGTGAGTTGACGGGCACGGCGTTGATCATGGTGACCTTCTTGTTGTAGTCCTTGTAGACGATCACCACGTCAAAGTTCTTCAGGTGGAACTGCACACGCTCAAAGTGAACCAGCTCCACCTCATCCAGAGTGACCACAAAGGGAGGCTAAGGGACAGGTGGAGAGAGAAAGATGAGTGTAAAAGCACTCAGTCTCAGTCCCATAATGCCCTGTGCTGGTGAAGGGGATAAGTGGCGGATGTTGCAGACGTCCTCAGTTTGGAAGACCAGCTCGGCCCTTCGCTGTGTGAGTGCAGTGATGTAATTCGGAGTGGAGGATATTCCCAGCATCCGTCTCTCACGCAGGTCTTACCGCTGCGGTCTGGAGCTGATTTGCATGCTGTTGTACCTCTACCATCATACAGCTACCCACATATCACAGCTTCACAGCTTATGTGAGTGAAAGCAAACACTCGGTAAACATTCAAACAGGAAGCAGTGGAAATTCAACACCAGGTGATAACCCAGGTGTTTTAGCTCACTCAAAGCAAAGAGTATTCTGTAAAGGAGAGGGGGGGAGCGAGCAGGCTGAAATGACAGGGTGTGGGCAGACACTCCTCCACTCATGGTTTCTCTGCTCCTCACTCACCCACTCGGTCACGTTGCACAGGGCGCTGGAGGTGGGCTGCAGCAGGCAGGTGCTCCTGTAGGGGGCGCCCTGGAACCTGGAGCCAGGCAGGGGACAAAACAGCGTCACGTTTGGGCTGGAAATCCACCCCCATTTCTCTGAACAGGATTGTGCAGCTCTGCCCTCTGTCCCTCCCCCGGCCCCGCCACTCACCCCAGGTCTCTGAAGGGCACCTCGAACTCCAGCTCCTCCTTGGTGAGCGTCTCCACCTTCTCGATGAAGTTCTTGAAGGCAGACTTGAGCTTGTGCCTCATCTCCCTCTCCATCTGCTCAGCGTACAGGTCGTCGCGGTCGTGCATGTGCTGGTGCTTCCCCAGGTCTGTGGTGATCTCCCCCACCTCTGTGTAGAACTGCACGTCCGTGTGCCGCTTCTTCCCAAACATGATGGCATTCTGGGGGAGGGAGGGGCAGGAGTCAGCGTGTGTCTCACACACACACGCGCACACAGGGAGGGACACGCGCGCGCACGCGCACACACACACACACACACACACACACACACACACACACACGCACACACACGCACACGCACACAGTGAGGGACACACACACACACACACAGTGAGGGACCTCACGCACCTTGAGGTGGAAGTGCAGCACTATGATCATCTCTCCGTCGCAGGGCTGAAAGATGGAGTGCTTGATGTTGTTGTACAGGATGTCCACCTTGTCCCCGCGCACCGAGGTGAAGCGGAACCCTGCGAGAGACCTGCAGTCAGCCCCCCTGCATCAGAGCCCCCCCCCCGCATCAGAGCCCCCTGCATCAGAGCCCCCTCACCCTCCCGCAGTGTCACTGAGCCCCCTCACCCCCGCATCAGAGCCCCCACCCCCGCAGTGTCAAAGACCTCCCCCACCCCCCACATCAGAGCCCCCCACCCCCCGCAGTGTCAAAGACCTCCCCCACCCCCACATCAGAGCCCCCCACCCCCGCAGTGTCACTGAGCCCCCTCACCCTCACCCCCGCAGTGTCACTGAGCCCCCTGCTGTGCCACATCCCTCTGCCCTCTTCACACACACCCGCCCCTCTCAGATTACACACTTCAGTCAGCGTGTGAAGCAGGGTTTGCTGGCAGAGACCCGCCGCTCTCACCGTTGGTGTGGGCCTCCAGTGAGCCCTGCATCCTCTTCTGGGCGATGTTGGGCCGGATGTAGAGGTCTTTCAGCTTGGGGTTGCTGCGGTTCAGGTTGATGACCAGCGAGTCCTGCTTGACGATGCCCTCCTTCTCCTTCTCCTCGGCCTCGCGAGTCTTGTAGCGCTTCTGCACCTCCTTGATGATGCGGAAGGCGTTCTGCAGGTTGGTGGAGGGCACCGCGGGGTCGCCCGCCGACTTCAGGTTCGAGGCGCGGTACGTTCTGATGGCGGGGGAAAGGAAGACTGAGAAAGGGAGCAGAGACCACCCCTCCCCTACACACACACACACACACGCGCACACACACACACACACACACATGCGCACACACACGCGTACAGACGGCCATGCTGTCTCACACACACTCACATCTCCTTGACGAAGGTGGCCTCTGGGTTGGGGAAGATGTTCCCCTCCTGCCGGCCCAGGTAGCTGCCGGGGACATAGAAGTTTATCCTCAGGTAGGTGTAGTCTCCCTCCACCGACATGCTGATGTTCTGCAGGAGGGGAAGACAGCAACCTTTCATCCAGATGGCCTGTTTGCTGAGTGACCACTCACTCACACTCCAACATTAATGTGAGTGTGAGAGTGTGTTTTCAGAGTGCCTGAGATTTACCACACAGCCACTCCTGCTCGGATACGCTGGCCTCAGTCAGAGGCGTAACCCTAACCCTCACTGTAAAAACGCAGCTTAATTCAGACAGCAGTGGGAATTCTGCCAATCAGAGCTGCAGGAACGGGGGGTGGGTGAGCTGAGGCCCCCGGCAGAGGGAGAAGCCTCTCCACTCCAGCGACTCCTGCAGGGGGAGGTGGGGGTGGCCAGCGGGAGCACTGATCCTCTCTTCTCTCAGTGTGACTCTGAGGCGGCGTTTCGGGGTCTGCATTCTTTAACGCTACTTCTGCTTTATCTGGTCCTGTTTTGGAACAGCCGATTGGATGTTATGCTCGCCTCACCATAGCAACCACGAGTCCTGGGGCGCAGTGAATGCTATCCTCCATTGTGTGGGACTGGGATGGGGGGGCGTGTCCTACTGAGATGGTGGCTGTGTGGGAGGGGCTGGGGGCGGGGCCTACCTTGATGGTGGCGATGTGGAAGGGCGTGGCGATGCCGAACACGGGCATGATGACGGTCTCGTACTTCTTGTCGATGTAGAGCTTCATCTCGCGGATCTCTCGCTCCCGCGGCATCTGAGAGACATTCTTGTAGGAGACGTTGGATTTGCGGGCCCTGGCAGGACAGCACCGATGAGACCAGTCTGCTCTCTCTCACCCCTCAGAGTCCCCGCCAGTGGCCACACCCTACTCACAGCTACTTACAGCTGTGTGAGGACGAGCGGGAGGCCTGAACAGGCGTCTCCAGCTCTCCTCCTTACAAACACTCTCCCTCATACTCCAGACTGACAGAGGATTTCTGTGTTGCTACAACATTCCTATAATGAGTTACAAACAATGAAAAGTAAAAAACTGCAATAGTAAAGTGACAATAATAATTAAGGGTATCAGTAAAAACAGGCAAATAATCAGTATTGTGTGCGAGCAGCGCACTCTGCCACTCAGTCTCTCTCTCACTTCTGGATCAGCTGCTCTCCCTTCTGCTCTGTCAGACGACGCTTCGCCTCCTCATTCATCTGATTGGCCAGCTCTCTCTGATGAGCCCGCCTCTTCTCCTCTGCTGTCATCTCATTCTGGCCAATCACAAGACAAGAGTAAGCAGAGGCCGGACAAGTATGTTGACACACACGGACGCAGACACACTCTCTCTCATACACGTACTCTCTCACACACACACACACACACACACACACACACACACACACACACACACACACTCTCGTACCCGAGTTCGGTCAGCCAGCAGGGCTGCTCCCCGCGCTCCCCTGCCCAGGAGTTCTTCAGCATCATCGGCTCCCTCGTCATCCTCATCTTCATCCTCATTCTAAGAGTGAGACAGAAGCACCTGTAAGAGCACGCTGAGAGGGGCGCAGCTGCGAGAGGGTATCCTGCCCTCGCTGCTCTCAGGTCTGTGGCTCGGAGGATGTCAGTGGAGCAGCACCTACTGCAGCACGCAGACTCGCTCAAGAAGCCCGCGGCGCCCTCACCTTTAAGAAGATGCCCACGTTCTTTATTTTCTTTTTGACAGGGGTGAGAATCGTGGCAGCATCCTCCTGCAGGACAGAAACACAGGGCTGGAACTCAGCAGCAGATTGCCAACACACACACACACCATTGGGCTTAGACCATTTATATCATCTTCTACAGCATTTGTATTGCATTCCACTGTACTGGTTTGCACTTCACTGCATTCACGCACAGTGCTCTGACCTCGTTGATCTGCACAGTGTCTCCGATGAACAGGGCGTATTTCTTCTGCTCCTCCTTCTTCCCCTCCTTATTCACCAGATCAGAGAACCCCAGACTCACACTGAACACCATACCTGTAACACAGAGCACACCCTGAACACACCCTGAACACACTCTGAACATCATAACTGCAACAGAATACACAGACACATGAAACAATGACAATTGTCTTTAAGAAAAGTGCACTTTTCATTGGTACCCATTAAAGAAAGCAGATGGCAGAAAGAATGGCAGGTTTCATTGTTTGTGTGAGATCTGACACTAGCTTTCATGTGAACGTTGGTGTTTTTTATTCATTCAAAACACACATCACACTTCAGCTACACCACTGGTCTAGACCACAATGCACTACTGAACACAGAGCCACAGGGCTGATGCACAGTGCACTACTTAACATGGAGAGAGACCCATCTCAATATCGCATAACCAGATCATTTCAACTCAACACCCATCATTCAGGACACAAAGCAGTTTCTGTAGAACGCACTAACTCATTTCAAACTGAGGCCTGCCTGCATAAAGCATGTAACCACTAGAGGGCGCCACAGGGCAGTTTCTGCAGTCCAACAAATACCTCTGAATCACTAACTGACTTGCAACAGTTGCAATAAACTCCCAGCAACCAAACTGTTTTTTAAATGTGTGATCATATATAATATGTCCAGAGCAAGGAGAGTGAGTGGACATGCAATAAAGAGGAGGAGAATGAGACCAGCACACTGAAAGCATGCAGGTATCACACACACTGATGCTTTTGCTTTGCCCTGTGAAGTGTTTTCTGAGTACAAAAGCTGATCTGGGATCACCTGTATCATGCCGTTATTTGTGCTCTCTTGAAGTGGACACACCTAAACTGAGGACATTGAGCTCTTCTGAGACGAAGTCAGTTAACAGAGCCTTGTTTGCTTGTTTACTTAAAGTCAGTACTTTATAGAGTTCAATAATGTCATGCTACAAGACACCGCAGTAGTTCCTGTGTGTGTACAGGGAAAGTAAAGACACTGAAACATCACACACATAATACTGGAAACACTTCTGAATTTATACACTGAAAAACAAATAGAACAAAAGCCTGTAAACCCTGGTGATGTGTTTTCAGATTCCATGCGAGAGTGTGTGTGTGTGTCTGCGCGCGCGTGTGCGTACGTGCGTGTGAGTGTGCGTGCGGATGAAGATGGGGTGCAGGGAAGAAGAGTGTTCACTCACCTTTCTTCAGCTTGTACTGGTTCTTGCTGTTCAGGACAAGGGAGCCCTCCCGAAACTCAATCCCCATCGCAAACCTGTTGCAGGTGACACAAACGAAGTCACACACTGGCACCCAAACACTGTCTCCCTCTCTTACACACGCACACGCACACGCACGCACACGAGCACGCACACGCACCATCACAAACCCTCTCTCTCTCGTGTGCACACACACACACACACACACACCTGTATGCGCACAGTCACACACAGACAAACACCAGCTCATACACACACCAAGGCTGTCACGCACACACAAACCTAGTTGCACACACAGACGCTGACACCCTGCTGCACACACCGTCACACACACACACAATCATTTCTACTGAACCACAATCATCAACTACAGAGGAAGGTTTGAGGACGAAGTTTAAGCTGGCTTGAAAATGGTAGCAGTTTTGCTTTGCTGGAGAGACAGTATCTGTGGCTGCTGCAGCAGCCCATTGTGATATCAGCTGCGCATGTAATGTTCTACCCATGTTAGTCAATGGGAAATTTTCTGATGTAAAACTGTAAATCTCAAAAAATATTTTAGGTACTAACTAGCAATGCTATCCCATACTAGTGTAGGCCAAGTTTATAAGTGTAGCTGTAGGAGGAGTTGCATACAGAAAATTGGATGGAATAAGAAAAGGAAGAAATAAGAACAGTGAATGTGTGAGCGTGTTTATGTGCGTGTGCCACTAACCCGAGGTTCTTGGTCAGCTTCCCCACCAGGTCAGGTTTCTCCTTCTTTACGAACTCCACCACTGTGTTATAGGCATCACACAGCTTCGCTCCTGCAGAGAGAGAGACAGAGAGCACACGTTAACACCTGCACACGCTGAGCAACTCACCCATAAATCACACACCAATAATCTGAAGAAAGAATTACTATAATCATTTATGTATTTATTCCGCAATTTAAAATTAAAATACAGAACATTTACTTGGCTAACAGGTGAAATCAAATTTGCACACTTATCACTCTACAAGAGGACCGCAGAAACCAAGAAAGACAGGCATCATTAGTGCATAGTTTAAGAGTGTAGCAGACATGCACAGGTCACTTCACTCCCACACACCTCCACATGAAGGAGAGAAATTGAGTCATTTTCAAAATACAATATTTTTACCTTTATGTTTTAAACTCTAAAAACTCACCATTAGTTCATTCTTTGAACATGGAAAAGTTACACTTACTTACAGAGTTGAGTGTTTATATAATCCTTTATTAAATTTGAGCGTCTGAATTGCTGTCACTGTCGTCAGATCTACAGTTACATTTTACGCGCTGCAGACGCTTAGACAGTGTGAGGTGCGAGATGACACGTCACATCATTTACACTACTGACATCAAGTGACTCCAGAAGTCAAGCGCAGAGCACCCTGCAAAACCACAGATTTCTCACCTGCTTCTCTGAATATTTTTCATGTGAAATTGTTAATTACACGTAAGGCACACGGTCGTGCTCCCTCTGCTGGTACCCACTGTGACTGAGCCCACACTAACAGAATGCCTGGGTCAAACTGAGCTTTTAGACAGCTAAACTCCTTTCTCTTCTTTAGATAGTTTAAGTAGCTAGCTGCCCCACACGCACAGACACACACACACACACACACACACACACACACACACACACACACGGTTCTGTGCAGAACACACACACAGACGCACCGTGTTTGAGCTCCTTCAGCAGAGTCTCCTCCACCTGCAGCAGGAAGTTGTAGTTGTCCTGCATCTCCTGCGGCGGGTCCACCATGAGCGTGCGCACCAGGTTCGAGCAGTACGACTTGTACCTGATCCCCATCGCACAGGTGATCGCCCCAAAGTGCATGTGATTCTTATCGCTGCCAACAGACAGATACAGAACTTCAGGTGCCTACAAGCAACATCTTGCTACACTCTTAAATTATCACCTATCTTTGGAAAGTAATACAAAAACAGGGGAAGAAATGTATGCAAAATGCCAATCACAGGCGTGGGAGGGTAAGCAACAGATCATACTGTGTGCAGATCTGCTGGCCTTCCGATAAGTGGATATGCTGATGCTGTGGGAAAGGTGGAGAGGCTGACCCATCAGCATGAATTACAGATCTGTGAATCCATGCAGCATGATGCCCTAACACACATTGTCCCTTTGCTGGGGAGGCTGACTGTAACCATGGAGACGACCCCGGCACACCCTCACCTGACCACGCTGAACTTGAGGCTGTAGTTGCCCCCGCTCTGGATGATGGGGGGGTAGCACATCTCCACAGTGGAGGGGTCAGCCCCCCCCAGGTACTTCTTCTCCTCGATGGCCTTCTCCACCGACTCAGCCAGCTTGCTGTGACGCACTTTCTGTGAACACAGCGCCGTCCTGCATCAGTGCGCTGTCCCCCTGCCCCCCCTCCCTCTGTCCCCCCTCCGTCTGCCCCTCAGACACCCACCTCGTCTGCATCCACGATCTCCATCACTCTCTCCTTGAAGAACTTGGTGAAGACCTCGCTGGTGACGCCCGCCGCCTTCCGCATCAGAGCCAGCTCCCCGTCCTCCTTCACCGCCATAGTGTACGCCACGGCCGCGCTGATATCCACCTGAGAGAGAGAGAGAGAGACGGAGAGAGAGAGCACGTTATACAGCCACACTGATATCCACCTGAGAGAGAGGGAGAGAGAGAGCACGTTATACAGCCGCGCTGATATCCACCTGAGAGAGAGAGAGAGAGAGCACGTTATACAGCCGCGCTGATATCCACCTGAGAGAGAGGGAGAGAGAGAGCACGTTATACAGCCGCGCTGATATCCACCTGAGAGAGAGAGAGAGAGAGAGCACGTTATACAGCCGCGCTGATATCCACCTGAGAGAGAGGGAGAGAGAGAGCACGTTATACAGCCACGCTGATATCCACCTGAGAGAGAGAGCACGTTATACAGCCACGCTGATATCCACCTGAGAGAGAGAGAGGGAGAGAGAGAGCACGTTATACAGCCACGCTGATATCCACCTGAGAGAGAGAGAGAGAGGGAGAGGGAGGGAGAGAACGTTATACAGCCGTGCTGATATCCACCTGAGAGCACGTTATACAGCCACGCTGATATCCACCTGAGAGAGAGAGAGCACGTTATACAGCTGCGCTGATATACACCTGAGAGAGAACATTACACACCACAGGACTGATATCTCCCGCAGAGACAACCAGCATTATATAACACTGCACTCATATACACTTTACAGACAGCATGCTATATAATACACCCCGCTGCCCTGATATCCCCTCTCAGTGAGCGATAACCTGCTGTTCTGATACCCCGTCAGTGAGTGATACCCCGCTGCTGATATCCCCTGTCAGAGTGATACCCCGCTGCTCTCTTTCTCTCCTCCCTCACCTTTTCCAGGCCCTCAGCAGTGATCATGTCGTTCCAGCTCTTCATGTACTCCCCGGGGAACTTGTCCTTGATGAAGACGCCCACGGTCTTCCCCTCCTTGCTGGCACGAATGGCCTCCAGCATCTTCTCAAAGTTGGCTTTGTTACTCTCATTCTGCAGAAACAGAGAGGAGCGAAGGAGAAAAGAACGAGGGTCAGAAGAAAAGGGGAGCAGGGAGAGAGGGAAAATGAGCCACAAGGTTCTGCTCATAGTGTTACACTGCCACAGCAACACAGCTGCAGACTGCAATCAAACGTGCAGCCTCACCTTCTCCCGCACCAGCAGGGTGATGGGGGGCAGCCCGTTGGCATTCTCGTTGCCCTTGGTAATGGCCACCTGCTTGAGAAACTCCACCTTCTTCTTGCTGGCCAGGAAGAGAATCTTCGACTCACAGAAAACCATGATGGTGTCTGTCAGCTCATAGCCAAAGAGCCAAGTCTGGGAGACAGAGAGAGGCCCGTCAGGCCACTGTGCAGAGCAGGTAAACACACACCTGACCGGCAGAGCCATGACCAGCAACATTACCTGCAGGGCGGTGGATTTGGCATAAACAATCTCCTCATCCACCCCCACCGACACCACGATGGCATCCACCTTCCCGAAGTCATCCTCCCCTTTCTGTCAGGGACAGAGAGAGAGAGCCTTACTGAACAGTGGCGACACAGTGCACCACTCATCGCAACACGAATCCGGTGCCATTAAAGTCCGTCTGAAAGAGACTTGACAGAAAGTGAGCGACCCGCTCAGGTCAAATACTGGGACAAAAACGACTTTGCTTAAAGCCAGACGACGCGCTTAAGGAGCGTTCCTGCTGGAGTTTCTATTGTTGTGATGGATAATAATGATGAAATAAAATAATAATAATAATCTTAGCTGCACCGAGCGGAAAGCGATGTCTGGGCAGCGGACAATGTGCGGAGACCATGGTGTGACAAGTTAATCACTCCAGCGTGACAGCTAACAACTCGGAAATTTTATGGTTTATTCCTCGGCAGGCTAGGGGTAAACCACTGACATTAATGCGAAATGCAATGTAGCTACTGTTCGGAGGTATAATTTAATTCCTTACCTGACACTGTTAGCTGAATGATTTGGGTAGCTAGCTAGCGCAACAGTCCAGCGTGACTAGCTCAACTTTTGCTAGCTAGTCTGCTACCTACATACAGCAGCCAACAAGTTCATTAACATTTGCGATGTCTAATTTCGCAAAGTACTGCCAAATGATTATGTTAACGTTAGTTGCACAGTAAAGACTAACAGGCCACTATCCCGTCTAAGTTACACAAGATAGCACTAGCTAGCTAGTCCGCTAGCCACACCTGCACGAAAGGAAATGACATGTAGCTAATGCTAACCTTTAGCTCGCTGGCTAGCAAGCCTTGGCAAATTTCTAAAAAGTATCTCAGCTAGAGGGAGAATAAACACCAGATTTAATGTGACGAACTGTACGCGTTTCTTTAAGCCGTGTATTTTCTGGACATACGAGGAATACTTAATGTGAAGTGTAACAGCGCAGAAGTACAGCGAGCGGCCTCCGGTCCGTGCTCCGGCGCCTCGGAGAGCCGCAATCAGCGAACATAAACACCGCACACAGCTTTCCTCCTGCATCTCAGCTTCAACACGACCACACGCCTCGAGTCCTCAAATATTCCTCTGCCTGCTTTTTACCTTCCAGTTGGCGTACAGTCGCTTGATCCGGCGGTAATACGCCTCCTTGTCCAAGTTTACCGCCATCGCGTCTCTTCGGTTCCTCCAAACTCGAGCTCCCGGCTTCGGAAGGCCGGATCAGCGCGGCGCGCACGCACTTTCCCCGCACTTTCCACGCCTTTCGCGATAACGGCCTCCTACTCGCCGAATCAAAGAGGGAACAAAAAAATTACTTTGTTGTTTTATTTTTGTATTTTAAAATTGTATTGTTAGGTTCTCAATATTAACTCAAAACCATGCGTTTTATGGTAAAACCCCGCTTTCTGCAGTGGAGACGGAAATAATATTCCCAAAGGCTGATAAATGCGTGCATATACATACATGCATCCCTAAATACATTGCTGTTTGCATCTCACACGGATACGCACATATTTATTACCCCTCCCCCACCCCTCTCTGCCCCCATCTTTCTCTCCTCCCCCTCGCCTCAGTGTTCAGTCTACTCAAGCATGTCTGTTATTTTGCCCCCTGCTTCGACACATACGTGTATAATACCGAATCCAGATATGTGTAATCAGGGCCAAGACGTTTAAAGCAAGATTACGCGGTTGAGTTTGTTATATCTGGAGTCGAATTAATAACGGTGTGAATTTCTTTTAACAGTTCTCTGTTTCAGTGTGTTATCACGTATTCTTGTTCTCAGTGATCCTCCATCGCTATTTTCTTTGCTTTAGTGGCGCGCCTCTGGCTCCGCAGCGCCCCCCTCTGACCGTCCGCCATGCGGAAATAAGGCCATGCGCTTATTTCCCGCCATTGTGTTTTCCCGCCGTTTGTAGCCATTATGACGTAGCGAGGAGAGCGCGTCCGCGCGCCGCGTTAGGCCTTTTATCTGTCCCTGTCAGGGAGTCCGCGCGGGTTCACATGCCAGCTGCATACATGTTACTGTTTTATGAACTATTTACACAATATGGTCTTAAAGAAAGTGCACTGTCTACACAATGCTGCACTTTCATAATACCCGTGCCTTCAATTCCTTTTAAATTGGTTTATTGGCATGACAAGATCGAGTGATGATCTCTGGAGTGACCATGATCTCAAACGGCAGATGAGCTCACACACTTGTGCAGGGAACTTTCTTCCTTACAGTTTCACCACTTAGTCCCTGTTTGTGCCAGGCAGCCAGGTAATTTACTGTCAACACCACACGTTTTTCCTTTTCTGTAATTAATAGGGAAGGTTTTACTGGTCACTTATAGTTTGGAATTTTTGGTAGATTTTATAAATTTGGAAATAATGTATTTCCCTAACTGGGTGATATTTTTCACTTTTCACAGTTTGTGAGGAAGTGCAGCTCTGTCTCCTCCACTCCCTGACTGCAGTGGGAGCAGCCTGTCCTCTCTGGGCAGCCAGGTCTGCCTGTGTCTGCCCTTCTCTATGGCCAGGCTCTGCTCACTGAGTCTGTACTTCATAAGGATTTTTCTCAGCTTGCTTTCAGTCACCATGGTCTGATACCCTGCCATGATGTAATGCCTTTTTAGGGCCAAATGGCAAGTTTGAGATTTTTGTCATTTCAGTCCACTAGGTTAAATATTTTTCTTTTTGGCTGGGTTGACTTGTTTGAGCTGTGATGTCAGTGTTAACAGGTGTCAGCCCCAGGTGCAGCTGGGGACTCTTCCTATGTTCACCTGTCTTCTCCAGATTACGTCTGCTACAGGTAAACCCCACGCAGGTGAGACGATGCAGTGTGAAACCAGTCTCATTCTGATCAGCGTGTGGCTGAAAACATCCATAACAAATTAATTTAAATTCATAATTCGATTGCCACTTCTTGGCCATAAATGAAGCAAACGTAAAATGAGGAAATAATAAGTTCACTTGAAAGTGCACCCAGTGTGAATAACCCACAAGAGAACATGGTTTGAAAAATGCGTCCCCCCCCCGCACCCCTGTCATACTGACAGCCCTGGGGCAGCTAAATAAGCTCGGTGTGTTTCTATATGCAGCAACATTTAAATCAAAGAAAACATGATGCACACAGCTTTTTCATTTCTCTGGACATTTATTATAAATAAACACATTGGATTGACTGTACTTGCTCTCTCAAAATGAAGAGATACTTTTCTCATAAGTACCAGTCACAAAGAACAAAACTGCTCTATATTTTTTATGGTATTTTGCTTTCCAGAATTAAAACTCATAATTATCTACTATCTGCCTCCTAGACTACAAACAGAAAATACTGAAAAATTAAAACAGGAAAACCCCTCTGATTCATTTAAAAATTCCACAATGTATATATTTATATGTCTTCACTGTCACATCATTTCTCAAAAAAAAAAAAAAGAGTCTGTGTTCACCATGATGATGCAGTGTCAGCGCTCCAGCGATTTCTGCTTCCCTGCCTGTGGATGCAACTTCAGCTCCCCACCTACAGTGGGAGCTAAGATCTCCAGACACCCAAGATTCAGCCCAAAACATAAACCACAGAAACTAAACTTGATGGAAATACTTTTTATATAACTTTAGTAATACCCACCCCACCCCCAACCCACCATGCAAACTCCACAGTCCAACAGTGATGTCCACCTCTCAAATTCCAAAAGTCCACAGCTCAAAACACTCTGAAGGAGATTTCCTATGATCAATAATAATAATCCAGAAGATCCCTTTAATCATAATATCAATATTGGGCCAGAAGATCCCATCATCGGTGATGTTCCTAAATGCTCGGGCTTCAAAATGTGGGGATGGCGTGGCTCTCTCTTCTCCTCCCACTTCATGTGACAGTGGCAGAGTTCTGGGCACGGATTGAGCACCAGGCCATGAAGACATCCCTGAGGAAAGAGAAGCCACAGTTACACTCTCACATTTAACTACACACCCAACTACACACATCACCCCAACCAACTACTGTGTGTGTGCACATACTTGCAGTCAGAGAGTGTGTACATTTATTTACATTTATATTTATTCATCTGGCAGATGCTTTTGGCCAAAGCAACTTACAAGTGAGGCAGAGTTCAACACAAGTGAAAGCTATACATGGAGTCAAAATATTAGAAGCGCTGCATGACCAAGTTTCAAAAGTTGGACAGACGAGATACAAGCTAGCTGGTAGAGACATTAGTGCATTAGATCATTGGACGTGTGTGTGTGTGTGTGTGTGTGTGCGCGCTTACCTGCAGTGGGTGGCCACACACTCGTTACTACAGTACTCTCTGTCCCAGTCCTTGCTCTCCACAGGGGGGTTGGTGCAGCCGGCTCGGATACAGCGACTGGGGGGGCCGGGGGCGCCTCCTCAGGGCCCGGGGACACATTCAGCTCCACCTCCATCTGCAGAAAAACAGGGGGTTATACAGGACAGGCCATACTCCACACCAGCAACAGGGGGGTTACTACAGGACTGATCATACTGTCCATCACGAGTAGACATACAAGCTCTGGAAGTACAGAGAAGGGCAACAGGACTGGTTCCAGGTATCTGAGAAATATGAGTGATGAAAAGAGACTGAAGACTCAATCTGTAAGTCTCAGCAAAACGAGACTCAGTGGATGTGACTGAGGGGTTAAAGTGCACTAAAGAAGCTATTTGAGGCTAACATCTGTGAGCAGACTGTGACAACATAGGTGTAAATCTTACACTGACACCAGAAGGTATTTTTTAAATGTGGGCCCATGATGCACTGAAGAGTTTAGTGGTGCCCACAGAGGAGCTCCAGACACTCAGACTCATAAAGAGGAGCCTGGCTGGGCTGGCCTGAGGGTCACAGCCTCATCTCACTGTAATGTTCTTGCGTAATAAAATATTACATTACATTTACATTATTGGCATTTAGCAGACACGCTTATGCAGAGCGACTTACATCAGTTACAGGTTTTTTTTACAGTTATGCATTTATACAGCTGGATATTTACTGAGGCAACTGTCGGTTAAGTACCTTCCCCAAGGGTACAGCAGCAGTGCCCCCATGGGGAATCGTACCAGCAACCTTTTGGTTACGAGTCCTGCTCCTTAACCACTATGCTACACTGCCACCCCCAAATATTAAGAGCAGTGCAGCTCTGTCCTCTGACCTGTGAGGCCAGTGAAGTGTGTTATGTCCAGCAGTGCCTCAGCAGCTGGGAAGGGGGTATGGATGCAGAGAGAAAGCAGAATGGGCCCAACAGTGCCCCCTACCTCTCCGGAGGGGAACTCTTCGGTCTCGGCCACGTCCTCGGCAGTGGAGGGGGAGCAGGCTGTAACTATGGCAGCAGGCTGGGGCACCTCCTCAGCCTCTGCCGGGGTGGCGGAGACAGACGAGTCAGCTGGTGATGTCACGATGATTGGCGCGGCCAGCTCCGCCTCCAAAGGGGCGGGGACAATCTTGATTTGCAGCGGAGGGGGTGGAGCCGTGGTGACGGACACGGCCGGGCCAGCCCCGCCCCCACCGCGGGGTTTGGCCTGGAGTGGGGGAGGGGCAGGGGAGTGCACCATCTGCTGGAGGCGGGGGGGCGGGGGGGTGTTCTGCATCTGCTGCAGGGGCGGGGGCTGGCGGGCGGCGGGGGTGGCGGCCTGGGGGCCGCGCGTGGCGGGAATCACCGTCACCACAGAGCCGGGGACCTGCTGCAGCTGCGCCCCCTCCACCAGCATCTGCTTGGAGATGATGATCTTCGTGACGGTGGGGGGTTGGGTGCGGGGGCGGGTGCGGGGGTGGGGGCGGGGCGGGGCCGCGGGGGCCTTGTGAGCCCCCGTGCGCGAGCGTGTGGTCACCTGCGGCAGGTCCAGGATGATGTTGGAGGTGCAGATGTTGGTGATGGTGTTTTGGTCAGGGGCGTGATGGGGAATTCGGGCGGGGCGTGGGGGGGGGGGGAGGGGCCGGCGGGGTGGCGAAGGAGATGTGTCCATCACTTCCAGTGTGGGCTATATGGGGAAAGAGAGTGTTACTGAGGCACCATCTTACCTACAGCAGGAAATCACATACAGACACAAGCAAAATCACATACTTACACTCGCACATACTCACATGCGCACTCACACGCACACTCGCCTGCGCACTCGCACGCACACACCCACACACAGGCCTTAGTGCAGTGTGACTGGCCCAGGCCGCTGACCTGAGAAAGTTGATTGGCTTTGTACGCTGCCAGCGCTTTCAGATACTCCTTCTTGGCTGCCTCAGTCTTCCTTTTGTACACCTGTGGGGGACAGCAGATGCATCACGCTGTTAACCACATGCTACGCTCCTGTGCGCAAGACTACACTCCCGTGTGTCAGACTGTGTGTGTGTGTGTGTGTGTGTGTGTGTGTGTGTGTGAGAGACTGTAAGGTGTGTGTGTGTGTGTGTGTGTGTGTGAGAGACTGTAAGGTGTGTGTACCTGCTTCTGCTCCTCGCCCAGGCTGTCCCACATGGAGGCTACGATCTTGGACACCTCTCCGAAGGTGGCGCTGGGGTTCTGGCCCTTGATGGCGGCCTGTGTGTCTCTGAAGAACAGGGCGTAGGCGGAGACTGGCTTCTGCGGCTCATTAGGGTCCTTCTTCTTCTTCCCCTTCTTCCCCCCGCCCTTCCGCACCTGCCCAACGGGAGCGCTGGAGGACGCGGGGGTGGAGTCAGAGGGGGAGGGGCTTAGCGAGATGACTGCCGGCGACACAGAGAGGGAGACTGGTGACTCCACCAGAACGCTCTTCTGAGAGACAGAGAGGGAGAGACGGGGGGGAGAAAGGTAACACAAGTTAAACTGATTGCACAGGGGAATCCTCATAGTTTTCATATAATAACAAATGTATGATATAAATCTATATGTGTGTAATATGCAGCAGACACCACAGCCACAGTATGCCGAGCAGCTTGGCTTTGACAGCTACAGCAAAAAGCCCAGCATTCTAAACACTGCCTGTCAATCCTCAATTGCACAGCGGGGTAAAAGTCTTCACTGCTTTCAGTCCAGAACACAGCACTCTGTTCTTATGGTAAAATAACTATTCACTAGGCAAGTTATGATGAAGAACAGAACAAACCTCAGAGAACTGTAAGTCTGGAGCAGCGATTCTGTACTCTAAATTGTTTGTTATAACTTGGCATCATGTTGATATTGACAAGGAAAAACCTTCCCTGGGCTTGGGTGATGATGTCAGGAAATTTAGGTTTTCCTCAATCAGCTGATGCAGCTTATTTTAGCATGTGCACATTGAGAAAACCAACAGTAACACACTGAAAGCACCCATCATTTGTGGTCCGCCCCCCATGACTCCTGAAGCCCTCTCATAGGCCAGCGCTCAGCCACTCAGGATGGGGGGCGGAGCCACCACGGTGCTTCACCCCTACAGCACTGACACACAGGCCATAAAGGAGACAGACGAACAGATGCTGGCTCTCCTCTCACCTGTCTGAAGTCATCCATGTCTTCATCCTGTAGGGACCCGCCCGGAGAAGGCGTGGCCGACAGGGGATGGTCAGGAGACTGTGGGCGGGGCAGGATGGTCCCTCCTCCCAGGCTGAGCCCTAACTGATCGCTGAGTTCTGATTGGTCGATTGTGGTCAGCTGGTTGTGGCCCAGCAGGCTGTGATTCATGTCGCTCAGAGGGACATCTATGGTCATGGGGGAGGAGCTACTGAACTGAGAGCCAATGGGGTGACCAAGATCCTGGTGAGGGGGAGGGGCAAGAGAAAGAAGGCAAGCGGAAGAAGAATCAGGAAAAAAGCATGGATTTAACAGGGTTCATTAATGTCAGTAAACATATCATTCCTCTCTCTAAGCATCAGTTTGCTGAATTTCCTGGGCCTGCCTTCTCCACAGCTAGTGGAATGTAGGAGATTATCCTCTAGTGTAACTAAAAATCACAGAGCCAGTACGACAACTTTACTTGTGAATCTGTGGAGCACAATGCTATAAACCACTGTCTGTGATCACAGCGTGCCTGACTGTTACGAATCCACCTGAGCCTGAGAGGAGCAGGCCAGACACAGAGCAAGCAGCAGCAACGCTGAAGCGCTCTGAAGCCACTGGCTAGGAGAGCCAAACCAAAATGGCGAGCAGGAACACAGTGCTAACGGCACATGGAGGCACCCTGCTCTCCTCTGAGCTGGAGCTGTCTGTGAGGCTCTGCAGCTGAAGGGGTGCAGACTGTACGAGGTGTGATGAATTCTCCCGCTCTGCTGCTAACAGAAGCCGGCTCTGCTGGCCGCGCCTCGCCCTCACCATGCCCAGTGTGGAGCTCAGCAGAGCGCCCCCTCCTGGCTGGCTCATCACCCCGAGGCTCAGGTGCTCCAGGCTCTGGGACGGGGTGCTGGCGAAGGGGGAGGCGAAGGAGGGGTCGTTCCCCCCCACCACCGCGCTCTCGGGGACACCCCCAGAGGGGCCCCCGTCACCCAGCTCCCCGAAATGCGACACCACGTCCGACACAGTGAGGGCGGAGTCCGGGTCCAGGGAGATGGGCGGGATCTCAAACTCCTCATCGCCCAGGCTGGGGGTGTGGAACGTCTGCCGGGGGGGCGGGGTACCCAAAAACAGTTAATGTTACAAATCATCTCATTATTCCACTATTCAACATGGCATGCTCTGATTATCTGCACAAAGTAGTACACAGGAGACAGTGTAAAATCAGAGTAGTGAGTGTGTAGTGTACTCAGTGTAAGGTGAGCACAGAGTGTAGTCTCGTGTAGTCAGTGTATAAGTTTGTGCATGTAATCGAAGCAGTGTATATTGTTGACTGAAATAGGATAATGTTGAGTACTGTACCTGTATCATGTATGGAGTAGTGTAATCTACGCAAGCACTGTGTAAGGTGTCGAGGGTTTTAAGTAGTGTGTGAGGTGTAGA
Source organism: Megalops atlanticus (assembly GCA_019176425.1). Lineage (NCBI taxonomy): Eukaryota > Metazoa > Chordata > Actinopteri > Elopiformes > Megalopidae > Megalops > Megalops atlanticus. The sequence continues at coordinate 31,212,956 of CM032891.1, forward strand.
GGGTTTTGAGTAGTGTGTGAGGTGTCAAGGGTTTTGAGTAGTGTGTGAGGTGTCAAGGGTTTTGAGTAGTGTGTGAGGTGTAGAGGGTTTTGGGCAGTGTGTAAGGTGTGGATGGTTTTGAGTAGCGTGTAAGGTGTAGAGGTTTTTGAGAAGTGTGTACGTTTAACCTGTACTGTGCTGATTATGAGGAACAGTGTTACCTCGGAGGATGACAGGAAAGGATGGCCGGACCCAGGGATAGTCAGGTAGTTCTCACTTCCCCCAGGGAACTGCAACACAGACCAGTATTTGCATCAAAACCTCCACCTCCCTCACACGCGCTGTGCCTCTCACACACGCGCTGTGTTTGCCAAATTGCCACTGTTTTGGAGACAGTTTGTATTATTTCTTTGGCCGAGCCAATTGGACGGCCGTCCCGGAAAGTGCTGCAAGCGCAGCGGGAACAGAATAGCAGGTAATTTTCAGTGATAAATCGTAAAGATCAAAAATAGGACTAAGATTTAAGCATACAGCCGACGCGTAGACATTCAACCGAACACCCGTGCGCAGCCCACAGGCTATAAATATGAGCTGGACACAGCGAGCGCCCCGACAGGAGCAACTCATCAGCGCTTTCTCCCCTCCCTCACACGGGGGTCACCTTGTTGACCGAGTCGTATCCATTGAACGGCTGCGGGTCCAGGAACTCCGGGTCGCCGTGCTGTCCGGTACTGTCGGACAGCTCCGAGTAAAAATGCAGGTCCATTTCTGACACAGGACTCCGAGTTCATTCCAGGTGGTAACCGAAATGCCAGTAACAGCCCCAGCGTTGTTACCTGGCTATCTGTCACGCAGTTTTATGCTCGCTAGCCAGCTAGTTTATCGCCAACGATTTGTGTTTAGGTAGCTCACTAAAAACGCTATAGTTCGCTTGTGCCTCCCTAAGCTAGCTAAGTATTGATAACCAGTGTCACAATTTCTTACTTCTTGCTTACAGAGTGAAGAAGAGTGAAATGGTGGCTGCTAATCAGCTAGTATTACACACATAACGAGGCCATCTAACTTAGCCAGCCTTACCCTACTCTATATCTTCTTCACTGGCAATCATTATCGACACCGTAAACACTTGTCTATGTCTGTGTATTCCTTCTGATATCTGAACGCCATTCATTACCGATCTACCCGTAGACACATTCCCAAACTAGCTAGTTAGCAACCCCCTGCACGCCAAACACGTAGCCAGCAAGTAAACATGCTTGTTCATAATTTGAACAACTCTGTATGAGCACATATGTCTGAATGAACAAGTAAGATGTCTTAACTAGTTCACTATTCAGAAATGACCTCTGAACGATGTCATCAGTAATGTAAAATACGATGGGACTGTTAAAACTAAAATGTCAGTTAGCTAGCTTAGCTACCAGACACCTCCGTGCGAGCCAGCCAGGCAGATGGCCCCAAAAGGAAACGTGAACGACACAAATTTGCGCTGGTTCGTCCTGAAAATATCCCTCTATAAAATGTTTTATTAATGTGCACTTTCCTGTAGCGATAGTTAAAACTGTTTAATGGAACAAAAGAAAGAAGATTAGCCCTGTGCTTCACTTTTCCTTATTTTCCAGCCGCTCGTCTGCAGACCCGCTTCAGGCTCACTAGTAGAGCCCCGCACAACGGATCGCATTCCACAAAGTAACTCTTACATATCTCATCATACTCATCCCTTTTTATTTCAAACGTTAGTCTTAAGAAAACAACATCAAATAATTTAATAAATATCTACTTATACAAAAGGGTTTCAAACAGTTTTATGTAACTCCAGAGACAACACCCCCCCATTCCCACAACATCGTAGTTTAGCCCTGAGGGGCGTGGGGCGGCCCCGGTGCGGCTGAGCGATTTACCGGAGTTTATCTGCCCATTCGGCGTCTTACGGTTAAATGGCTTCTGACGTTAAATACCACGACTCAGCACCTCCACAACATAAATACGCAATACTTTAAGTCAACCATTTGCTTGTCTCCGTAATCACAGTCTCATCTGCTGCCAGTCGTAGACACGCCACACGTGTTCAGACAAGTACTCGCCAATCTCCCATCACTGAGGGCATTAACTAGCAAACTGGATGCACAGTATAGGAATTAAGATGCATTTTAGTGTAATAAATTATAACACCCTGTAGGTCCTGCCTTTCATATCCTGAATGGCATCCTACTATCTACAGTAAAGGGTCACTTACTAACAGAGAGCTAAACTTTTAGGAACAATGACGGCCAGAGAGTATAGATTATGAACCTCATGGAAAGCAGATAGTTTATATGTGTCTTTGCCATAATCTACGCAGACAGTCTGGGATGATGCATGTTCAAGTCGTCAGTAGTTTCTAAGTACACACACAGGTAACAAATCACTCTTGCACCGTCCAAAACAGTTAAAAAAGCAAACAACCAAAAAAAACTTACAGAAGACATAATCTCACAATTTGCAAATGTCACGCTTGCAGAATGGAAAACTGATCAAATGAGATCGTTCTTATCATCCACAGCTATACATTAGGACGGCGGGTATGCCGCCTGCCAGGTTACAGGTTAGCGGGCCATATCCCACACCTGTACAGTACTGCGAATCGGGCCTGTTTTCTTTCCATGATAAATACATTTGTCTCTCTCTCGATATATAATATATATTTTAGCCATAATTTAGCTATACATTTTCTTTCTAGTGCATGTGCTAATCTTCATATATAGTGTGACGTTATACACGAAAACAATCTGATCAGGCAATATTTTTTTATTTCACAACAGAACACATTACCAATAACAATGAATGAAACTCAATAAGTTGAACCACGGTACAGGACAGCATTTTTTCCAAAAGGTGTGTGCCTCAACGGGACGTTTCCACGGCAACGCAGCGAGGAGAGACGGAGAGCGGTAATTAAAGCATCACTGGGCCGAGTCAAGGGCCGGAAGTGCAGACTTTATGAAAATACCGATTATCTCTGGCCTTGGCACGGCTACCAGTAGCGTCTTCAGTGGTGACGGTGGATTTGGATGTGCCGGAGAAAAATGACTATAATAAGCATACAGGCATTATATTTAAAAATGTCGGAAAGAAGCTGTCAGTGACTTGACACAAAACAGACAGAGAAAATGATTTTATTCAGTACAAATGTGCATATTCGTTGTGAATTAACAGCTAATAAAAATGAATTGCTGTGCTGAGTACCTGCGGCACGCACAGCTGTTATTTTGTGGTTACAATGACGCGCTGACTGTGTTCTGATACGCTAGCAGGTTATGCCATACTCCGCCTTCGATCTTGATCTACAAGCAGATCGTCTGGTACAGTAGCCACAGTGCAAGAAATGAGCCATCCATATGATTTGATCATCGGTGAACAGACGCCTCCAAATTCGCCACAAACCCCTTAACAGCGAACTAGCGGCTACATTGTGGCATCCCATTGATTCGGCCCTCTCAACTGTCGATTAGATAGTTAGTCTAGCTATCGCGATAGTTAGGTAATAGCTAACAGGTGTGCGACAGTCGCAGAGTACAAATTTCTTACAGTCGGGCCCAAAGGCCTCTCGTGGACAAGCTTAGTAGTTATTTCGGGAACCTCGACAACTGGCCAGCTATGCGAACCCCACTACCCAGGTTATCTAACAACACTTAAAAAACAATTCTCTAAAAGGTCAAGAGCTGATGTTTGGCCAGTTAGTTATACTAGCTAGTTAGCCATGCCACTGGTAAGCTAGCTACGGATTTGTTCAACTTGTCTTTGAGTCAGCCAGCTAGACTGTGTAGATAGCTATGGTAACCCTGGACGAAATGTTTTGTGTGAGACATTACAACACAGACAAGTTGTCCCTTCTCGGTCCATCTACAGTCTTCCGCTTACCTCCATAGCTACTCTCCCTTAAATCAGTTCGATTCCTCTCCCTTCAGCCCGATTTTCTCAAAACCACAACATGGCAGCTACTTCCGGATCCCATAACTGCAGGAAGTGACGCAGTAACGCACTGACGCAGCGCGTGCATGGAACGTAACTCCGGTGACTCCGCCAGATGGCGCGCGTTGACGTATGTGTGACACAAACGCGTGAACGCCGTGTATGCTCCCATTCATCGTGTGCAACAGTAACTAACAGTCCAGTAGTGGTACATAGACCAGTTTACAAAGGAATCGGAAGGACATATATTCTATATTATTACTATTGTCACAGGTGTTGTGGTGGAAAATTTTTGACTAAGTGTATACCCCATATGTAAATTATGAGCATTGCCACTCTTACCCCACCAGAGAAAAGCGGAGCTTGATGTGGTACGATTAAGCTTGTTACATGGCAGATATGGAGCTGGAACAATAGGTTTCTGTATGAGTCAGGGTGCATGTGACAGAGAAGCCGAAATAATGTTGCTTCTCTTGGTGCAGGTGCAGATCTTCACCTGACCTTCACTTCTCCTGGTGTCTTGTTTTAGGGATACGCTTGATACCTCCTCCCCTTGCCTCTGACCTCTGTGAGGAAGTTTTCATCTTATTCAGCAATGATGATTTGTGTATAACAGGAGGAGCTAGGGGAAAGTAATGAAAGAGAAAAATGTATGCAGATCAAAGGGGGCTGGCTTTTGGGGGTGTGAATGAATGCTTGGGGAGAGTGAACTAATTACATCAGACTCTTGAGAATTACATTTGTTCTTCATCAGGCACTGAAATTCACATTCTGTAATTATTACAAAAGGTATGTATAATTTATATAACTTAGAATTGTTACAGTACAAGTGTGGAGGAGCCTCCAGTCTGATTGGCCTAGACTCGGAGAGGTTCTCCACCACTGTGTCCTTTAAATATTTTGGAAGAAGATACACCACACGAGAAGCGTGTTATATACAGGTAGCTAGCTCCTACTCTGCTAACTAAACCTAGTGGGCATTTCCAAATTTATACAAAATGTGTAGTAAAAACTCCCAAGCAATGGAAAATCAAAGCCCCCCCCCATTTAAAAATATATCTGACACAGAAAAAAACACCATGCTTTGAGGGGCCTTCAGCCCTGCTAGCTGCTCAGTATGTGGCCACATGCCACGGCCCCAGGGACTGTCTTTGAGGACCTGTTGTGCAGGAACTGTGACTTCTGGGAGAAGCAAAACTCTGAGTTTGGAAGGGGAAAACATCATCTGCTCTGCATGTTTTAGCATGTCACAGCCTGATGGGGTCAGAGAAGCCGCAGGCAGGAACAACACAGAAATGGCTCCATGCCTACAACAATTTATCACATTTTGAATGGCTGATTTGTATTTTTATATCTGCATTTTGTAAAATGTTGCTTTGCTAGTACTATAC
>CM032891.1:31228276-31258276 GCA_019176425.1 Megalops atlanticus
GAGGGACGGGAGGAGGGAGGGAGGCGCAGGGAGGGGGAGAGACCTGTTCTGCAGCCAGCGCCTCTCCGTAACTGTTGAGGAAGTTTCCAGAGATCACCGTGCCCACGATGGTCAGGCCTTTCCCCGCCTTCAGCTGGGAGGCAAAGGTGAGCAGCCGGGGGGACTTCACATGGGCATCCTCATCCAGCTTCAGCAGCACCAGCAGCTGCGGCCTGACAACACACACACACACACACTGTACAGCACTGCAGCACACACACTGCTCACACACACACTGTACAGCACTGCAGCACACACACACACTCACACACACACACACACACACACACTGTACAGCACTGCAGCACACACACTGCTCACACACACACACACACTGAACAGCACTGCAGCACACACACTGCTCACACACACTGTACAGCACTGCAGCACACACACACACTCACACACACACACACACACTGAACAGCACTGCAGCACACACACTGCTCACACACACACTGAACAGCACTGCAGCACACACACACACACTGCTCACACACACACTGAACAGCACTGCAGCACACACACACACACACACTGCTCATACACACACACACACACACACACACACACTGAACAGCACTGCAGCACACACACACTGCTCACACACTGTACAGCACTGCAGCACACACACACACTGCACACACACACACACACACACACACACTGTACAGCACTGCAGCACACACACACACTGCTCCACACACACACACACACACACACACACACACACACACACACACACACACACACACACTGTACAGCACTGCAGTGCACACACACACACTGCTCACACACACACACACACACTGTACAGCACTGCAGCACATACACACACACACACTCACACACACATTTACATTACATTTACATTTAGGTCATTTGGCAGACGCTTTTATCCAAAGCGACTTACAAGTGAGGAACAGCAAGCAAGCTACAGTAGTGTAGAAGACCTTAGAGTAAGCTTTAAGTGCAACCTAAAACAACTAAACTCAACTAAGTAAGTCAAGGAAAGTAGAAAACACAGGTAAACAAGGTGAAGACAAACAAATAGTTACAGGAGGAAAAAGTGCGAGGCAAAAAGTGCGCGGAGATGGAATTGTGTTGGACGTGTTTAGGAGAGGAGGTGCTCTCGGAAGAGCTGTGTCTTCAAGAGGTTCTTGAAGATAGAGAGGGACGCCCCTGCTCTTATGGCATAAGGTAGCTTGTTCCACCAGCGGGGAACTACATGTGAGAATAGTCTGGACTGAGATTGCCTTGTGTGTAGGGATGGCAATGCTAGCCGACGTTCCTGGGAAGAACGTAGCGGCCGAGAAGGAGAGTAAGCCTGTATGATTGAGCTCAGGTATGTCGGAGCAGACCCAGAGGTCACTGTGTAGGCAAGCATGAGAGACTTGAATTTGATACGGGCAACCACGGGTAGCCAGTGGAGCTCAATGAGCAATGGGGTGACATAGGCCCTTTTGGGCTGATTGTAAACCAGACGCGCCGCCGCGTTCTGAACCATTTGTAGTGGTTTCACTGCACACGCTGGGAGGCCAGCTAGGAGGGCATTGCAATAGTCGAGGCGGGAGATAACCAAGGCCTGTACCAGAAGCTGGGTAGCATATTGAGTCAGGTAGGGACGGATTTTGCGGATATTGTAAAGTGCAAAGCGGCACAACCGAGAGACTGAGGCAACATGGTCAGAGAAGGATAATTGGTCATCAATCATGACGCCCAGGTTTCTTGCAACCTTAGAAGGTTTGATAGTATTTGAGGCAAGCTTTAAATTGATGCTGTGATGCATGGATGGCTTGGCTGGGATGACCAAGAGTTCAGTCTTAGAGAGGTTTAGCTGAAGGTGGCGAGCCTTCATCCATAGGGATGTCTGCAAGACAATCTGTGATCCGCGCCGAGGTCATTAGGCGGGAACGACAGATATAGCTGGGTATTGTCTGCGTAGCAGTGATACGAGAAGCCATGCGAGCGGATAACCGGGCCCAGAGAGGTAGTATATATTGAAAAGAGGAGGGGCCCTAGCACTGAGCCTTGGGGTACCCCTGTAGGGAGGCGATGGGATGAGGATGTCTGTCCTTGCCATGACACGTTAAACATGTGAGGTAGGATTCAAAACCAGTGAGGTAGGATTCAAACCAAGACAGTGCTTTGCCCGAGATGTTCATTTCTGGCAGTACTGATAGCAGAATGTTGTGGTTGACCGTATCAAAGGCAGCTGATAGGTCAAGTGGGATGAGGACCGAGGACTGAGCCGCAGCTCTAGCTGCTCTTAGTGCTTCTGTCACAGACAACAGAGTTGTTTCAGTGGAGTGACCACTTTTGAAACCGGATTGGTTTGGGTCAAGGAGGTCATTCCTAGAGAGGAATTCTGAGACCTGTTTAAATACCGCCCTTTCAATGACCTTGGATAGGAATGGAAGTAACGAGACCGGTCGATAATGAGTAGAGGTGTTACTCTAGCCTGTTTGAAAAGAGTTGGGAACGCTCCGGAGGCAAATGAAGCATTTATCACATGAGTGAATGGTGCCACGATTGTGGGAGAGATGGACTGGAGGAGTTTGGTAGGGATAGGGTCTAATGGGCATGTAGTAGGATGGCTACAAGTCAGGAGTTTAGATACCTCGCTCTCAATGAGAGGGGTGAATGAAGAAAGTGATGCGCCATTGACTGAGGGAGGCAGAGGCGATGTGGTAGGATTGCCATGCACATATGAAGTGCTGTTGCCTGGGGATGTAGTAGGACTGCTACATGAGGGCTTTGAGTGTGTTACGCCAGTTTCCGGGGAGGGCAGAGGAGGACATGTAGTAGGGCTGCTACATTTTGGATTGTTTGAATGTACTGCGCCCTTGACCGGGGGAGACTGATCATCTCTGAGAGGCTCGGAGAATTGCCTCGCCTAGGACGATTAGTGGAGAGTCATGTTGAGGAATGGAGGATAGCAGTGTGTCTAGCTCAACCACAAAATTGCCTAATTGTCCTGGTGGACGGTAAATGACAACCACAGAAACTTGGACCGGGGCTGTAACTTTCACGGCATGGTACTCAAAGGAGGCATATTTGGTGGGAGGCAACAGTTGTGTGAATTTCCATTTGTTGGAAATTAGAATGCCTGTCCCACCTCCTCGCCCAGATGGACGGGAGGTGTGGGAGAATGAGTAGTTAGTGGATAGCGCAGCCGGGGTAGCAGTGTTTTCAGGTTTGATCCAAGTCTCAGTTAGCACAAGTAGCTCAAGAGACAGCTGATTGGCGTATGCCGTAATGAAGTCAGTTTTGTTGACTGCAGATTGGCAGTTCCACAGCCCAACAGAGAAGGTGGCGACTGTGGGTGAGGATTTTTGTAATGGCTGGTGGTTAGCCAGATATCTTTGCCTTTTAGCACGATAGTATGGTTTGCGGTTGCCGGAGATAACGGGAATGGGCAGGAGGCACATAGTTAAGGTTGTGGTATCTAGGTTAGGGTTTTTTTTTTTTGTGCGCCCAGGGCAATTAGGACAGATTGCCTTTTCGGTGGTCTTGCTCGGTGGACTCGCACAGGTAGACTCGCTGGTCTTTACCCAAGTAGGTCTTAACACAAGGAGGGCTGAACACAAGGGCTGATGCTTCAGCGACAAGCCCTAGTGATAAGCATGACCTTAATTAGACGCGGCTGTTCACGCATCAACTCTGATTGCAAGGTGAGTACGCCCTCCGAGATTAGCAACACAAAAGGTTTGTTTTGGGGGCGTGAACTCGGGCACACTCCCTGATTTCCCCGAAACTCGCACAGCCGGCCGAAACTCATGGTTACAATGCACTGGTTAGAGTGCTGAGAAGTGCTTGTTAACACACAGGGATAAGATAGTTTTAAAGTAGAGAAATAGCACTTACGATACAACCGCGATCTCCACACGCCCTGTGAGCTTGTCCTATACAGCACTGCAGCACACACACACACACTGCACTGCAGCTGAGAAACTGCACACACAGACGTGTGATGCGTGTGTGTGTGTGTGTGTGTGTGTTACCTCCAGTTCTTGGTGTGCGGTGGTCCCTCCTCCAGCCTCAAAAGGGCGTAGCGAGCTGCACTGAGAGACAGACCTCTAATGCCGTCACCCCACTCCTTCTCTGCCCTGTCACACACACACACACACACACACACACACACACACACACACACACACACACACACACACACACACACACACAGGGTTAATCAATCTGATTTAATTCAGCTGTGTCTTCATTTTTCTGGACGTCTTTATGATGAAATAATTTCCTCCACCTTGACAAAAGTGCAAATATCTTCAAGTCAATTGAAATCAACCTCTAGTCACATTTTATAGAACAAAATGTAGGGTATCACTGAACCAGACAGGAGTGCTTATAAACCTACCAGCACAACTGCTTTCAGAATTCAAACTCTGACAGAAGAGAAAAACTAAAAATGGAAGTCTGAAACATGCAAAGTCTCAAAAATCACAGAAACAACACACATGCACACACACTGCAGTGACACACACACACACACGTTACAGTCACACACACAAAACACACGCACACACACAGGGACACACAGTCTCACACATGGCGGTCATACACAGGACACACACACAGGCAACTGCAGGACACAAATGGTCCCCATGGCAACCTACCCATGATATTCTATATACTTGTAGATCATTCCAGCAATCACCATGGCAACAATAGCGTAGTACCATGACGACATGAACATCAGAGCCAGGCAGATTGTCATGCCCAAAAATGAGAGAGTCCTGGAGACACCAAGCAAGAAGAACGTCACAATCAATCAATCAATCAATCAATCAATCAACCAAATAACCAACCAAATAAATCAGCATATCAACCATACCTGTGTACGAAAAATAGTCTCGGTAGATGTGTGTGTGTGTGTGTGTGTGTGTGTGTGTTTGTGTGTATGTGTGTGTGTGTGTGTGTGTGTGTGTGTGTGTGTGTGTGAGAAAGAGTCTCTAGATTTGTGTGTGCGTGTGTGTGTGTGCGTGCGTGTGCATATCCGTGTGTGTGTGTGTGTGTGAGTAATACTGTACCAGTGGTAGTAGGAGAAGCGCGGTCTCCAGTTCGGAGTTCTCAGCAGCGTCTGTAGAGCGCAGGCCAAGTTTACAAACAGGTAACACATCAGGAAGAACCTGCAGGGAGACACACAACAGCAACACACTGATACACTAATACACACTGATATAGACTAATAAAACACACTAACACACTGAAATACACAGTAACACAACCACAAACACACACTTATACACCCTAATAATACATATAACAACGGCTATGGCTCAGCTGGTAGAGTATGGCACTAGCGACGCCAAGGTTGTGGGTTCGTTTCCCAGGGAACACACAATAATGAAATGTATGCCTCCAATGTACTGTAAGTCGCATTGGATAAAAGTGTCTGCTAAATGAATAACTGTTACTGTAAGCGTAAATACACACTAATATACATGAACACACACTGACACACTCACACACACACTCTTTAAGTTACATAAACTAATACCCATGCTAAAGCTCAAACTCACACACACACACACACACACACTCACACACACGCACGCACACGCACGCACACAGTCACACACACACACACACACACTCACATACACTCTCACACACACACACACACACACACGCATGCACACTCACACACACGCACACACACACACACACACACACACACACACACACACACGCACACACACACAGTCACACACACACACGCACACACACACACGCGCACACACACACACGCACACACACACACACACACACACACACACACACACACACGCACATGGACAGGATCGGTGCCACCAGGTCCAGAGAGGCGATGAGGATTCCCAGCTCAGCGATGAGAGCCGTCAGAAGCAGAGCCCAGGTGGGTTCCCCATTCGCCTTACCTGCCCCAAACACCTGCAGCACAGAGAGAGAGAGAGCACAGCATTCACACACACTGCTAACACCTGCAGCACAGAGAGAGAGAGAGAGAGAGAGAGAGAGAGGAGAGGGAGCGGGAGGAGAGCACAGCATTCACACACACTGCTAACACCTGCAGCAGAGAGAGAGAGAGAGAGAGAGAGAGAGAGAGGGAGAGAGGGAGAGAGAGAGGGAGAGAGAGAGAGGGAGGGAGAGAGAGAGAGAGAGAGCACAGCATTCACACACAGCATGGTTTGAGTGACAGAGCAGAGGAAGGGACTGACAGAGAGATGAATGGAGGGGTAACTGTGGAGAGGGGGATGGAGAGAGGAGGAGTAGAGGAGGAGCAGAGGAGGAGCAGAGGAGATCCTGACCCTCAGAAAGGGGATGATGTTGTCCTTGGCGATGGCCTGCAGGAGCCGTGGGGCTCCCGTCAGCGATTGGAGACCTGCGCCACACGTCGAAAAGAACGAGCCAAATACAATGACCCAGGGGGAGGGCCAAGACAGTGTGCCCACCACCAGGTTTCCCCGCACCGAGTCTCCAAACCTGAGGGGGGCGCCAGAGGACAAACAGTCAGTAAAACAAGCAAGTACTGCAGATGGGAAAAGTGGACATTGACAATGGAGCTTTCACAAAGTTGCACACACCGCTCTGTCTCTTTACAAATCACTCACGCACACACACATGCATGCACACACACAGTACTTACTTGTCCCTCAGGACCACTCCCTCGATGCAGGCTCCAAACAGAACCACACTGCTCAGGTCTGGCTCCAGGGTTCAGGACAATAGTGGAACAGCACAATTACAACCAACTGTCATAAATACATGATGATAACATTCACTGTTCACACACTGTTCAACCTGGGGTGGTGAGTAAACGAGCGAAAAAGAGCAAGAGAGGATGGGTGAGAGAGAGAAAGAGAGAGGGGGGGAGAGAGAGAGAGAGGGAGAGAGGGAGAGGGGAGAGAGAGAGAGAGGGGGAGAGAGAGAGAGGGGGAGAGAAAGAGGGAGAGGGAGAGAGAGAGGGAGAGAGACAGAGAGAGGGAGAGAGAGAGGGAGAGACACGGAGAGAGGGAGAGAGAGAGAGAGAGAGAGAGAGATACGGAGGGAAAAAGAGAGACGTGGAGGGATGAAAGAGGGAGGGGAGGGATGGAGAGACTGCCAGAGAAGGATACAGACGAGTGAGGTGGTGAGGATGGCCAGGATAGTGCCAATGGGGATGGAGCGTTGAGCATCCTTCAGATCCCCTGAGCGGTTGGAGCCAGCCATGATACCTGAGAGAGAAACAGAGAGACCGAACAGTTCCAGACAGCCATGATACCTGAGAGAGACAGGCCAAGCGTGGAGTGAAACACACCTAAAGTCTGAGTCCAGCACTGTGTGACATCTACATAAGATGCCTACAGAATGTAAACAGTACAGTCCTTGAAGCATCTGAAAGAATGTGACCACACTTATCACTGTAAGGCCGTGCGAGACCAAGGGCTGAGCCCAGTAATGTCCCCGACACCAGCTGAGGCTCACTTCACAAACCCCATCAATTCAGAGTGAATCCAAATGAACAGGGCTGCAGTGATGGGGGCTGTCGTGAGCAGGGGTTTGCACACACCCACAAACCGTAGCAAAGGCAGAGCTACAGAACTGGAGCTGGTTAGCTACCTAGTTTGGTATTTAAGTAATGTTTTTGAAATGAAATGGTTTACAGTTGACTGTTTAACTGACTTGCAAAGGAAAACGTTTTTCAGGAGGTGATGTGCTGAATGGATTAATGTTTTACTGGTTTTACAGGCACTTCAGTTGGGTAAGACAGCAAGTGCAGAGTCTGACAAAAATCAGGATTCTTAGGAATATGATGACTCTCCTGTCAAGTTCAGCAGGTTGTTTGTTTACATTTTAATTTTAATGCAGAGCATTCCAGATCATAGAATATTGTTCACCATTTAAAGTCAGCAAGTGAATATCCATGTGTGCCTTATAGAGACCTAAATGTACGTTTTCTGGAAGATTGCTGAGAAACACTCTCTGTGAAATACTCAGTGGGCCCTGTGAGGCAGAGAGATCACCCCGCTGTCCGAGGCAGAGAGATCACCCCGTTGTCTGACCAGCGAAGCGAGGCCGTTGCCTGAGCAACGAGGGAGTGGTTAAGGAGACCTGGACAGGGTGAGTGCCCGCCTCTCTCTCACTGTCCCAAATTAAGGTGCTGCCATTGATACATGTTATGAAACTAACGTATCTTTGATATATTCAATATGACATATACCCTCATATTCGTGTATACGAGTTTCTGGTTGCTTGGCTTATAATAACTTTATGTTACACTGCATGTGTAGGAAAAGCAGACTGCAGCTGCTGTACATTTCCTCTCTACATTCTGCGCAGCTGCAGTCTCTGCTTTTCCTCTATATTCTGTGCAGCTGTAAGTAGTCTCTGAATGGCCCAGAGCAGCTCTTAACACCCTGAGGGACAGCACACCCTTCCTGTTTCCTGTTCACATTCACATGAATGTTCTCTCTGCTGTGTTTCAACAGTAAATGAAAGTGTTCACAAGTCAACATGAAACTAACAGCTTAGTTTGCAGTAAACAATCCTAAAACAAATTTAGTTTAGGAAAGCAGAGGAACTGTTTCAGGGAGCCTGTTCACTACGCTTGCTATAGCACTTCATTGTTAACCTGGTATTAATGCACATCAGTGTTTAACTGCACTGAGCTTACACGCTCCACCTGGCTAAGACTGACACTCCGGACACCACTGAAACTTCAGGAGGGAGGAGGAGCTACCTGTGACAGAAGGGAAGAAGATTCCCACCAACAGCGTGAAGGAGGTGGTGATGTCAGCGAAGACATACGGCAGCCGGTTGGATGGCGGGTGAGGGATGTTCGGGGAAGGGATGGACTTCTTCTCAAGCACTTCCCCCTTGCTGAGGTATGAGCTCCAGATGTTCTCTAGAGAGAGACAGAGACAAAACTCTTTACTCACCAGCTGTTAAAAACAGCGTCAGTGAAACTGAAAAAAGTGAAGAGAAAGAAGTCCACACAGGCACCCAATCTCACACAAACACAGAAGGAAATGTAAAAACGGCACATCAAAAATCACACACTTGCCCATGTGTGTAAAAAATTAACTTTTATTCATGAATTACAGGAAAGAGACAGGAGTCAAGAACCAGCAGACACACAGACACATTCTCTTGCATAACAAACACACACACATTCTCTCCACATCACACACACACACACAGACGCACACACACATTCTCTTGCACAATAAACACACAATGACAAATTCTCTTGCATAACACACACCCAGTGAGGCCTCTGTTCACACCTGGCGTTTTCCCAGGGGGTAAAACCCCACCATGTGAGAAATACACAACGCTGTGACTTCAGCACGTATCCCAGAATGCATCTCTTCGGTGTGGCTACACATGTGAGCCCTGAGCTTTTTCCTCTTTGTGTCATGAGACGTCGCGCCTATGAGGAAGTGGAACCTGGCCTCACGTGTCACGCCTGGCAGTCTCACCGCGGCGTGATGTCACCGCGGTCATCAGTCATAAAACACTGGGTTACAGCAAGTGGTTCTCATCCATTTAAACTGGACAGATAAATGAATCTTACTGCATTTCACTCAAATTAATCTTGATGATTTGTTGATATTTTCTGGTTTTCAAGTTACAAAAACATAATATTAAATACAAATTACTGCATGTGTTTTTGCAATCAAGCCAGATTTATACACGACTACCCTTCGCAACAATGAGTAGCTAGGCCACGGTCTTCAGTTATAAACATTTAACATTTAAACTGTTACACTGCAAAACTGCAAGACTGACAGCAACAGGGTAGGTTAATGTTTTGCTCCCTTTAAAGAGAGATTTTTTCCACATCCACGTGATGCCGTGCAGACTGATGTAGTGCTGCCTGCAGTTCCTCCATCTCACACAGAGGAAAGGCCGGTGCGGGAGAGTCAGATGAGCGTTTCTCTGTGTCAGCACTTTGCGCTTTGTGCTCCCCCGCCATTTCCCCTCCTCTACCAGTTCCATCTCTCCTTCTTTCTCCACCATGACCCACTACTCTGGAGTGATGACAACGGAGTGTCCCAAACACCCCCGGCGATGACCCTGCCCCGCCCCGCCCCTCGTACCTGCAATGACCCCGCCCCCGCCCGTCGTACCTGCGATGACCCCGCCCCCGACCCCACCCCTCATACCTGCGATGATGCCGCTGGCCAGCCCCGGGATGCCCGGGATCTCTGACATGTTGCTGAGGCTGAAGTAGGGGTCGCAGGAGGCGTTGAGCTGTGGCCCGCTGCAGAAGTGCTCCCACAGCCGGGTGGGGCTCTCTGCGCCCGCGGGCGGGGCCGTTTCGTTCAGCGTCAGATTGGCTGGCTCCTGCACTCTCTCTCTCAGCAGCACGGTCTTAGCGCACTGACCACCGACCACTGCGTGCCCTGACAGAGCACGATTACCAAGCATGCACACCCTGCAGGGGGAGAGGACAACATTCACAGAGTCAGCCTCTGTGCCAAACAGCCCCATTACACTGTAAAGCTGGAACCAGGCTGGCTCATTATACCCCTTTCCCACTGCAGAGCTGGAACCAGGCTGGCTCATTATACCCCTGTCCCACTGGAGCTGGGCTCGAACAGACTGTCAGACTCCACCTACAGGCTGTGCGCTCCAGTCTCTCTTCACTCCACCTGCAGTTGGCTCCCGGGTCAGACGTGTCGTCTGAGCTGACGGGGGTCAGCACCACCAGCGCTGAACCATCCAGCCTGGCTCCACCTCCACAGCGGCATCAGTCTGCCTGAGTGCCACCCAATCAGTGCGCGGCGCGTGGTCATGTGACTCACGGAAAGGCAGGCGGCTTGAAGGCGGAGACCAGCGCGCCGGTGTAGATGGACAGGATCGACACGATGACGCAGGCCAGGAAGATGGACGCCAGCTTGTTGACGTACTTCACGCCCACGAAGACGAGGACGGACATGAGCAGCAGGCAGATGGAGCCGTACACACGCATGTTGTTCAGCATGGCCGGCCCCTCCCCGTCCACGTCCCGCGCCTGGAAGATGGCGGCCGCCGGGGCGATGTACATCTGGAGACACGCACGCACACACGCGCACGCACGCACACGCACGCACACACATAGCCTTATGCTTTACACGCTCTCCACTGCATCAAGTCAGGTTTTTCCTTTGACACATTAATCGCATAGAGTTTACTGATAAATACACTGACACAGTACCACAGACCACATTACTGTGAACACACAACACACACACACAAACACACGCAGAGCAACAGCAAAACTGGATTGTAAAGATGATGATGATGATGATGATGATGATGGGTGTGATGAAGGCTTGCCCACCAGCAGAATCTCGATGGCCCCCAGGATGTACATGGCGGCAGCGAAGGTGGTTCCCAGGTAGAAACAGAGCCCCACGGCCCCCCCAAACTCAGGTCCCAACGAGCGGGAGATCAGGAAGTACGACCCCCCCGCTGGAGACGCGGGCCGAGGGAGGGAGTGAGAGAGAGACAGAGATGCATTAGTGTCATTACATGAAAACTAGAGAAGAGAGATGGAGTTACAATTAACACATACAGGGTTACTGAGAGCATAACGCCCATTATTGCTGTGTTACTGTGAGCATAATGCCTGTTATTACTGTGTTACTGTGAGCAGACGGACTGAATGCTACAGGAGGGAGCAGAGAGGCTCACCTGGCACCACCCCATTGGTAGCGATGGCACTCATGGAAATAGCAGTCAGCATAGTCTGTGGAGACAGCAGATTTATGTTACTAACACAATACATATAAACCATTGTGTCAGTGTGTGTGAGTATGTTTGGGTGTGTGTATGTACGTTTGTCTGTGTGTGTGTGTATGTTTATATGTGTGACACGGTGTGTGTATGAGTGTGAGCGTGTATGAGTGTGTATGAGTGTGAATGTGTGAATGAGTGTGAATGAGAGTGTGTGTGAGTCTATGTGTGTGTAGTGTGAGTATGTGTGTTTGCAGGTGTGTGCACGTGTGTAGTGAGTGTGTGTGTATGTGCAGGGTGTGTGTGTGTGTGTGTGCGCGCAGGTGT
Organism: Megalops atlanticus; assembly: GCA_019176425.1. Lineage (NCBI taxonomy): Eukaryota > Metazoa > Chordata > Actinopteri > Elopiformes > Megalopidae > Megalops > Megalops atlanticus. The sequence continues at coordinate 31,240,343 of CM032891.1, forward strand.
GCAGTGTGTGTGTGCAGGTGAGCAGGTAACACACTCACGCAGCAGCAGCAGATGAATACGATACACAGCGCCTGCAGGATTCCTGCTGTTCCCACCACCCAGGTGAGGCGCAGGAACAGAATCACCCCAAAAATGTTCTGCAGACATGGCAGGTACACGCCCATGAAGGTCCCCATCTGCGGAGACTGAGACAAACAAACGAATCCTAGCACATCAGGATCACACCGCGTCTGAGTCACACAGGAGTCACAGCCACACGAAGTCAGAGTCACACAGGAATCACAGCCACACCGAGTCTGTCACACAGGAATCAGTCAAACATGACTCCACAGAATCAGAGGCTCAGAGTCAGAGTTGGGACGGCTGGCTGCACCTTGCTGGATTTCCTCTTTTCTCCGATGCTCTCAGCTTCCTCGTGCTCCTTGGCTCCCTGCGTCAGGTTGGTGTAGTTTGCCAAGCGATTGAGAAGAGAAGACACCTTCGGCCGGGTGTCCATTTCCTCCTGCGAGAGGGAGAGAGGGAGGAAAACAGAGCAAAGGCCAGTGTGAATCTACTGAAAGAAAACTAATTATACACTTATTTTTTTCCACTTTATTTCGTTTAACCTCACATTTGGTTTGGCAATTTGCTTTTATGATATATAGTGACGCATATTAAGCATCCCGAGAGACAGTGAGTGTGCGAGTTGAGGTGAGTGCGTTCAGGTGCAGGAAGGTGCACTGACCTCAAACAGAGCCAGGTTGCGGTCGTAGAAGTCATCATCGTCCACTCCGTGAGAGTTATTAATGTACACGCTGGACACCTTGGCATGGCCATCTCCTGCACAAGGACAACACAGAGCACACTTTACACACTGCTGACTCCTGACACACTCCTGACGCTGGTCTGAACCCTCTGAGAGGAAGCGAGAGAGGAGACAGGTCTAACGGACACACTCAGGAGATTAGAGCAAACCCTGGAGCTTAGGGTCTGTATCAGCATCTAATCAAAACACATCACTGGGCTGGCATCCAATCAGAGCACTTTTCTGGGCTGGCATCCAATCAGAGCACTTTTCTGGGCTGGCATCCAATCAGAGCACTTTTCTGGGCTGGCAGATCTGTACCCACAGGCCTACTGACTGTGTGATGACACACACTCTTACACCACACTAAACACACCACACTCTCCCACACACACACACACACACACACACACACACACACACACACACACACACACACACACACACACACACACACACACACACACACACACAGAGGGCACACATACACGCAGGCACATACACAGCGACCTCCATACTGCATCGGCTGAAACTCGCTGCTCCTCAGAATGTTAAAATGACTTTATCCTGATGCTCCTGCCTGCTGCCCGGTGTCCTGCCCGCTCTCCTGGGCATGTGCTCATACGCATCTCCCTGAGAGAGAGGGAGGTGCGTGTGTGTGTGTGCGTGTGTGCGCGTGTGTGAGTGTGTGTGTGTGTGTGTGTGTGCGTGTGCATGTGTGTGTGTGTGTAAAATGTTTTGTCACTTTTTTGGCAGGAAGGGAAGAATAAAAACACTACCTACTCAGCTGCAAAAGCAAAAAACTTCATAATGTACATCTAAACCTGCACCCCCCCCACCCTTTCCCTCCTCCTGCCACTCAGAATCCAAATTCAAATATAAACAAGCCTTATCAGCTATGACAGCTGCTATAGTTTTGCCACTGCGTGAAAACACGGACATGCCACAGACAGGAAGAGCAGAGACAAACACTGCTGCAGGTTACAGGCCCTGCTGCTGCAGCATCTCTCTCCTGTTTCCTCACATGAAAAAGGGAATTCTGATTTTCACCTTCGTGTGTGTGTATGCGTGGATGAGTGCGTACTGTGTGTGTGTACGGGCCTGAGAGAGAATGTGTGTACGTGAGATTGACAGAGTGAGTGTGAATCTGTGAGAGTGAGTGTGAATCTGTGAGAGAGAGTGAGTGTGTGTGTGTGTGTGTGTGTGTGTGTGTGTGTGTGACAGAAAGTGTGTACCCGTTTCCACAAGCGTCTGCATCTATAGCCACAGATGACAGACAGCGCTGACCCCCATCTACATCCGGGACATTCTCCCCCCGCCCCTCAGGGCCTCTGTTAAAAATACATCATTAGCTAATCCCTCAGTCCCAGACCCATTAAAACTCAGAAACCGAAATGAGAGTGTCACCATAGGATGCTGTGGAACAGTGAAACAATGCTCTGTGCCAGCCAATGGGATCGGCAGCCCCTCCCCCCCGCATGGCCACGCCCCCGGCTCGCACCCTGCTCGGCGTTGCTGCGGTCGGGGGTGTCGGCCCCGGTGGTCCCGGCGGAGGTGGTGACGGCCCCCGAGGCCTCGCTGATTGGCTCGCTGCGGCTCACGCTCTCCCGCGACCCAAAGCGCACTCGGCCGCTCGACTTGGAGCTGACGTCCGGCGATGTGTCCGACAGGCCCGGCACGTCCTCGGCTTTGGTGGGCGTCACGGTGAAGCGGACCGACGCCATCGTCCCGGCGATGTCGCTGCGCTCCGTCAGGTTCTGATGCTCTTTCTCTCAGCAGCTCTCCGGTTGGGGATTAGCTAGTAGAGGGTGGGTAGCTAAACCCAAATTCAAAGTTCCCCATCTAAATATGTGACCTGTTTTTACTTTTTTTAAGATTCAGCTATTTTGCACATTCCACACTGAATGTACTCTGACCTTTAGCAGGCCTGTGTGTTCTATAACTTTAGTATGCCTTTGTCTTACATATAAATAATATATTTTTTAAATTAGATGCCCCTTCTAGATTGAAATTTAGATCTTTAATTAAGCAGGTCTAACTCAGGACTAAGCAGGAAGAATTTCTGTAAAAATGCTAGACAAATTTAACTGATTTCTGATGCATAAATACCTCACAAAAGTATGACTACTGGGTCATTAAACATATTTTACAGTTTACTTGCTAGTTTAGAATTGTAGTTATTGCTTACATTTGGTAGTAAATGCAGTTTAAAATTTCAGCAATGCTGCCAGTTACAAGCTAACTTCACCTATACTGACATGTGACCTATTTCGGCAAAATCTGTTTTTTTACCAATCTTTCAAGAAATTATCCAAACTCCTGTTGCACAAAGGTGTGCTAGTGTCTGTGTGTGCGAAAGAGAGAAAGAAAGTGAGAGAAAAACAATTACATATTTGTAAGGGCAATTCCATAATAACTCAGTATAATAATAATGGGATGAACATTTTCTGCTATAATCAAGACATCCCAAACACAATCGCATATTAACACAAACTATTTACATCTAAAGCTGTCAAAGATAGTTTGGCTGTTGAATGAATAAGACTTCAAACTCCTGTGTGCAGCAAGAAAGACTGAAAGTAACGTTACTGTATTCAGAGAACAGTGAGCTTCCTCTTTCTTCGGTAGGGAGGGGCGCCGGAAAACGTTGCTGTTAGTAATGAAAGCGACATAAACATATTGCGGGTCTGGGGTGTGCGGCGCACACAGGTATCCAGGTGAGTGCGCAGACCCGGTACCTGCATGCGAGGCGGACTTTAATTACCACACAGAAGCGGTTCCAGCCAGTTTAAAGCTGCCGGTAATATGGCGAAACGCGGAGGCGATGCAATCATCGCTGCGGAGCTGGCGCACCGAGCCGGGGGAAAGTACGCATTCCGGCTGCCCTGTCCTGCGCGTCTTACGCGGTTAGCCCGCTAATGCACAGCAGAAAGGGGTGTGTTTGAGACGCATTCACTCCGGTACAGGGCGCTGCCGTAGCGACTCGGCTCCATCGATGACGAAGGATAATACGAATGAAATGCAGTAAGACACGGCGAGAAGAGCTCGCTATTCGGCGAACAGGCTGGCTGGCTTGGTAAATTGTTGATAAGTAGCTAGTCAGCTAGAGATTGATGGCTGGCTGTACCGTGGACTATAAAAGACTGTCATTCAGGCGAAAGAAGAAACGTCCGCCAGCTAGCTGGCTGGATTTCTCAAACCTTTATCCAGTAGACGCGTAGATATTCCTGCCGGTATCTGCGCCTTATGATTAAGCCAATTAGCCAGCTAGCTAATGCACCAGCCCGAGCCGGTCACCCACTTACACTCAACCATGAGAACAATTCAAACGCCTGTGCGCTGCGCTCCCAGCAAACATCTTCAAAATGACAAGTGATTATGCAACACACACGATAAAGCGGATATTATGATCAGCCAGCTACAGTCAAGGTCTAGCGTTTCATTTACAATCAGAAACGACGTTAATATTGTACTCCTACAACGCTTTCTCAAAATTGGTCCTTGTGAAAATACAGCTAGCCAGCTACACACGTTGGCAGATGTGGTTAGCACAGTTAACATGCATAGCAAACGCGTTTGCGTTCTTTGCCATTTCTAAACCAATACATTTATGGATACTTTTCTTGCAAGAAGTTACTTACAACTAGTGATTAAAGTGCTTCCAGTAGATGGTCTATTTCTGTCCGCGTCCCCGAAGTCTGTGATTGTTTAATTAAATTGTGTCAGCATAGGTGGCAGGTTCTTACTGTACCTCCACCTCTCTCATACTTTGTCTGGGAAGACAGCTGCGTGCGCGCTCCCGCCAGGCAGTACCAGAGATAATTTATAAATTCCAAGATGACGTATCCTTTATTCCTTCCTTCTTCGTATAAGTAATTCCGGTCTTAGCTTATGATAGTGAAATAAAAAAGTTCCGGTGATGTTAGATTGGCTTTACGATAAAGGATTAGGGTGTTGAAAGAAAATCTTGTTACAGCAGATGAAGACTCTTTGATTCTTCTTTCTCTTTCCTAACCTCTCGCCCACGCATGCGGCCTGAGCACTTTTTCTCCACGGGTAATGTAGTTCCAACAATTCACGATAACTTTACTACAAACAAACACACTTAACATATGATTGTCAAACATAACACGAGATTATTTCATGGAGAGAGTATACAAAATATAAAATTGTTCACCCACGCAGGAAAAGAGCTTCAGAAACACAAGAACACCTGTCTCCGTCCTCAACACCAATGCTAGGTCTCTAAACAATGGTCTGGTCAGCCCTGTTTCTCATTCTTTGCCTCCGAAGGAGGGGGGACGGTCACAGCAGCGAGCTACACGTCAGTGCACATGTTGAGGTAGAAAGGTTGCAGTATAGGTATGTGTGAGAGAGACAGACAGAAATCCCGCAGTGTGCATTCCATACACACTAACTGAATGGGCACTACAGTACGTTAACACTGCAGAGACAGGGAGGGTTATTTACAGTGACTGAACACTGCAGTATGCTTCTGCAGTTCAGAAACTATCGCTGATTATTCAGCCAGCCAGGTAGCTACTGTTGAAAAACGTGTTTACTGATGTTCCGTTAATGTGCAAGAATACTAGACGATCCTGAACACGAAAGTGTGCTAGTTACCCACATAACGCGCTAGGTCAAACGCCATTAGTGAGATGGCTGTCGTTTAACAGCCAGGCGTCTCACACTAACATACACCTGGAATGCAAGGTTATCGCAGAGATAACAAACGATAAAACCCTGTTACTGTTCCTACTGTTACCAGTACGTGACCTTTACGATGACTAAGAAATGGAGTATGAACACTCTTCCTTATCCTTGTGACGAGAGAATTCGCGTTATATTGAACATCTTAATTATCTGGACAGTAGTGGTAGTCTCAATCTGTACGTGCTTTAGGAATTCCATTAACACGGTTAAACGACCCCCCTTTCAGTCTCCGTCCGCTCAATGTCCGCGTCATTCGAGCACAATACCCCTATGAACACGTGCAGTTTCCCACAAACACTGGATATCCGGTTATCAAGGTTTTTTTTTCGCGCAGAGGTTTTCGGGAAATTGTGTTTTTGGTCGCTTTCCCTTTAATCACTTTTCATTCTCCACCGCCATCTGTCGTTCAAGCAGAGGACAGTCGGTCGAAAATGAGTACGGATGGCAACATCACCCATACATATACTAGGTAAATGTTGTTTAATTATAGCGACTTAGCAATTAATATAACGCTAAGGAATTGTTCGGCGATCATCGTCCCCTTCGTCTCCTATTCGAATTTTTGAATGTAAGCAGTTGTTTTTGTTTCTCTTTGAAACGAAACAGACTGAATGAGTAGACACAGAGCTGGCAAGCTATTTTCCCGAAACTGCTGAAATTTCTGAGGTAGGTGTGGTCACTGTCGCCGCTGCCATTACTGTGGAGGTCAACGTCACGCCGCTAAAGTTACGGTTTATAAATAAATATAAAGATTAGCTAAGAAGAAGAAATTCAATCTCGCAATTACTGTATACTACATACAACAAGACGACATTTATAGATTGGGATGTTTCTCACGGATAATATTTATGTTGTGAATTGGTCTCTTTTCTCAGGTGCACAAAACACATGAGGATTATGTCCCTGTTCCTGCCCATTCTTGGACAGCCCTCTCTCTCATTGGAAGAGACAGTGGGGGAAGGGTCAGGCTTTCAGTCCACCCTGCCCTCCGCACCACCTGTTTCAACAGGTCCTGCTCTTCCTCCTGCTCCTCCTCCTCGACACTCCCTCACCGGCCAGGCTTCCTCCAGCATGGCCCCTCACCCCTGTCCTGCTGGCTCCGCCCTTCTCTCTGGGCCGGGCTGTGACTCCACGCTGGCACAAGGTCTGGGGGCGGAGTTGGTGCGTCAATCGCTTGTGGAAGCATCTCTATCAGGATCCCCAGCAGAGCTGTTACGACCGGCGACAGAGCCGCCTTTGTCAGCGGGGCTCGTTTCAGAACCAGGATTCCGGTCAGAAACAGGCCCAGTTCTGGGGTCTGCACCTCAGGCAGAATTACGCAAAGAGTTTGGTCTGGAATTCTTCCGTTGCTCAGAGTCAAGCCTGATGCAAACCCAGGCGCTGCCTGTATGCTCTCCTCAGCCTCTCTGTTACTGCCCCGTCACCCTCCCCCGCCGGCCCCGCCCCCCCGCCCCTTTCCCCCCCCCGCTGCTCCCACAGCCGCGCTCTCACTGTCCCGCCCCTCAGCTCCGCCCACAGCGCCCCATCATGTTCCCCAGGGCCCCCGTGTCGTACCACCCCCTCCTCAGCCGCCAGCTGCGCCCCCCCTGCCCCAGCCCCCTGCTGCCCCGCCCGGGCGGGGCCTCTCTCAGGGCCCCTGCAGCAGGTTAGCAGGGTGGGGGGGCTGTGGGGGTGTGGATCCGCAGGTTTACCCCCCACCCCCCCACAGAGGCACACTGGCTCGCCTGTCCATGTGAGTCTTACAAACTTAGACACCGACTAACAAAGCTTACAGTTCTTACATGTTATCTGTTTATACAGCTGGGTATTTACTGAGGCAGTTGTGGGTTAAGTACCAAGGGTACGCTGGCAGCACCCCAGTGGGGAACTGAACCAGCAACCTTTCGATTGCAAGCCCTGCTGTTTACCACTACGCCACACTGCTGCTGTTAAGTGTGAAGCCAAAAAAGAAAGCAAAGCAGAAGGCTTTTTCTGTCTGCATTACTTATCCTGATCTGTAGTTATGTGTGGTTTCCTCTCTTCTCCCCTCAGCCCATCGCCCCGCCCCCTCTGTGTCCCCGCCCCCTCGCTCTCAGAGGGAGTGGGTGCTGGAGAAGCGGAGTGCAGGACTCCTAACCGAGGGCATGACCACAGGACTCACAGGTGAGTCAGGCACCCAGAGAGACAGCCCTCAGAGAGAGGTCCTCCTTTTGATGCCAACAGTCGAGTGCCATCAGCTCAAACTGGGAGTGTGAATCATTAATAATTATGATGTAAATGAATGTTTGGGGTGTAATGGATCATATCTTACATGCTTATATGCACCGTGAACAAAGGCAGTGATCACAGGCTTAGCTGTGTAACTGGGTAACATTGCCTGTCTGTCGGTCTGGCTGTCTGTGTTTGTATCTGTCTGCCTGACTTCAGAGTCATGAAGTCTGAGCAGGTAGAGCTGAAAGGGTCAGATACCAGGGAGAGGTCAAAGGTCAGGGAGAGGTCAAGGGTTAGACAAAAGGCCACACCAAGCAAGACTGGGAGTCATGGTCAGCCTGAATTTAAAGGTTAGCTGTAACAACATCCTGTTTCCCACTGTGTTCTAAGCGAGCAATGTATATGGATTTTATTAAATGTATACAAGCAAAATTTTAGTTTAAAATAGATTTTCATCTGTGCCTTGATTGTTGTCGTTATTCATTTCTGTGGTTTGGTCCTGTGTGCTCAGTCCCCTCAGTGTACCCCGCTCTCTCCCTCCCCCTCCCTCCCTCTTTCCCTCACTGCCTCTCTCTCTCTCTCCCTCACGCTCCTGATGATTAATGGTGGATATTGGTACATGCAGTTTCAGGAATTTTCCTCTGTATTTGTGTGGTATCTTAAAGAGCTCAGCTTGAAGCATTTCCCATTTGGCAAAATCTTGCTCTTTGAGCAGACCCAGGTCTTCTCTGCCAGACAGGGTTGCTGGACAGATTATTGTTGTAAATGTTTTCATGCTCTCGCTGTCTCTTCCACTGCAGTGAGCACACCCAAGAGGAGGCAAAGGGTCAGAACTGGGGGTGTCCAGACACACAAGACCAGCACAAACAGCGAGAGCCGCTCGACAGGGCCTCATGGTGGCCAGTCGATGCAACTGCAGGGTCAGGCCCTGGCTGAGCAGGCTCTGAGGGAGTACTGTGACATAATGGAAATGCTGGGGTCAGAGGTCACAGAGAGGTCAGAGGCCATGGAGGAGGATGGGAGTCCATTTGTGGAATACCTGAACCAGCTGTGTGAGCAGAAAGAGTTTGTCACACAGGTAATGCCCTGTTGCAGGTGTTTCACAGCACGTTTATGATTTCATTTTGCAATAGGCCTTATAGGACTTTGTGTTTCTGTGTGTGCTTCAGAGAGCATTGTATCAGTATTGATATTATATAATCATGTTTATTAAAGTCGTTCTGTTTTGCAGGTGGAGGCTTTGATCGATATGCAGTGTGTGGCATCTCTTCTTTCTCCCAACCTGGACAAAGGTATCACACAGAGGTAACACAGGTAACAACATCCCCCTCTAGTCATCAGTCCACTTCAGCTCAATGCTGCTTGATTGACAAGTGCAACTCTGTCTCTCTCTCTCCGGACAGTAGACAGAGTCAAACCATCCCCAAACCACCACCAGCCCTACAGAATTACAATTATCAGAAATCTCCAAAACATCCACAAAACTGCTGCCGCGATGACAGCACCTCCTACAGGGCACTGACACCTGTGCACCCGGTCACCCCATCCTCCAGAGCACGTTCCTAGCCTGAGGATTCCAGAAGGACTACACAATCCAAACTACAGGACCCAGAATGCTCATCCCAGGGAACTATGCCACCCATCATGGCTGTCTCTGGCTGTTACACCACTCCTCATTCCAGGAGGATTCCAGCTTCAGAACACACGTCTGACCTCATTCTTGCACAGAGCCACGGGAGGCATGGGGGAAGAGCTGGGAGATATTCCATACACAGAAGGACATGAAGAGGAAGAGGAGGGACTGGAGAAGGAGGAAGAGCAGCAATGACCTGGCACCTGAGAGAGCAGCTGTCCCTCTCCCCTAACTTTACCCTTCCCATAAACACAGTGTACAGCCTGTAATTCAGAGAGAGAGAGAGAGAGAGAGGGACGGGGAGGGAGAGAGAGAGACAGAGAGAGAGAGAAAGGGAAGGAGAGGGGGGAAGGTCGAAGGAGAGCAAGAGAAAAGGAGGGAGAGCAAGGGAGTGAGAGACAGGGTAGATGTGGAAAGATGATCACAAACAGAGTGATTCAGATTAATATTTAATTCACAGTTTAATATATTAAACATTTTACACATGTACAAAAAATCATTTAAAATGACTTGATCATAAAATTCATGACAGTACATTACAATTATGTTTACAATATCCTCACTGTACAAAAAGGCACTAATAACAATTTATTAAATGAAAATTGAAAAGCTTTCTCCTTTGTCTTTTTAAGGGATTTGCCATTCCTCAGAGTACAAAGAGTGACAGACAGAGACAGAAACAGAATATTACACAAAAGATTCAAGTTGTAAACCTTGCTTCAATGAGCTGTGTTTATCACAGTGTTTTATACTAACACACACACATTCATTCTCTCACACACATGTCTGCACTCATGCACACACACACAATACTAAAACACACACACACACTCACACAGAGCACTAATACACATACATATGCTCACACACACAGTACTAAAACACACACACTCACACAGAGCACTAATGCACATGCACACAGATGCACTCAGACACACACAGCAGGGGTTTCCTGCCGTTCCTCGGAGCTCCGCGTGCTCCGCAGTCTCTCGGTGTGGCTCTGATGCGCTCAGTCAGCTTTCTTCCTGGAGTTGGCGGTCCCGTTCTGCATTGGCGTGCCGTGGCTGCCGGGCCCGCCGTTGGCTGAGGGTGGAGCGGGCGCCTCCTCAGGCTGCAGGTACTCGGTAAACAGTCTCTGATAGGTGGGGTGCTCTGTGAGTAACGCCTGCAGGTTCTCTGTGAGAGACACAGTGCAGACATCAGCAGCAGCAGACAGAGGGAAGATGCTGTTTCACAGTGAGCTGCCTTACTGAGGGCCTCACACAAACCCCCACAGCCGTGTCCCATCACAAACAGCACAGGGACGTTCCCCATCACAGGAGACCCCAAAAAATACAGATACACCAGGCAGGAATAAGGCAAGGACACAGAGAGCGTCCTGTGGTATTGCTCACCTCGAGTAGGCTGCCCCCTGCTGGCCATCTCTTTGTAGAGCTCAGCTGTGTGAGGCTGAGGGTAGCCAACCAACGCAGCAAGGAAGAGCTGCAGCTCCGCCGCCGAGAGACTGCCCTTACAGCCCCCGTCATACAGCTGCAACACACACACGCACGCACGCACGCACGCACGCACGCACGCACACACGCACACGCACACACGCACACGCACGCACACGCACGCACGGCAACACACACACACACACACGCACACGCACGCACGCACGCAAACACACACACACACACACGGACGCACACGCGCGCACACACACACACACACACACGCAAACACAAACACACACACACACACACACACACACACACACACACGTATACTTGTTAACACATCATAAGCGAGACTGTAGATTCTGACTGATCACAGCGGTGAGGGGCAGGACTCACAGTGAAGGCAGTGTGAATGAGAGAGTCCTCAGTCCAGAGGCCAGAGATCGCAGCAACACTGACAGCCAGCTGCCTGAGATCCACCTGCTCTCCCTGTAACACACACACAGAAATGCACACTGTAACACACACACCGTAATAAACACACACTGTAATACACACACAGTAACACACACTGTAACACACACACACACACACACACTGTAAAAAACACAATGTTTGCACACACAGGAATTTGGATTAATCCGTATCTCAGCACTGGGGTGGTACCTTGGAGTAGAGGCTGCAGATCTTGGTGGCTGTCTGTCTGTCTGTGAGCCCCAGCAGTGAGGCTAGCTGTTCTGCACTGACACGCTCTTCCTGTCCTGAGTGACAGCTGTCAATCATCAGCTTCAGCACGGCCTTCATGTCTGATACACTGAAGCAGAGAAAGGAATTTATCATTTCCACAAATGCTTTCTCCTGCACACACAGTCTCAAACACACACACATATGCACACACACACACAACATGACTTCAAACGGCTGTGGAAAATACAGCTGTATAAATGAATACATTTAAAGTGAAAACGTACAGAGTAATAATGGTGCATGTGCTGCATGCGATGTGTCTGCTGGTGTGTGTGTGCGGTGTGTGTGTGTATGCATGTGTGTGTGTATGTTGTACGCGGTGTGTGTGTGTGTGTGCGTGCGGTGTATGTGTGCGTGCGGTGTGTATGTGTGTGCGCGGTGTGTGTGCGTGTGTGTGTGTGTGTGTATGTGTGTGCAGTGTGTGTGTGCGTGTGCGTGTGTGTGTGTGTGTGTGTGTGTGTGCGCTCACCCCGCCTGCTGCAGCAGTGTGAGTGCGTCTCTTGCGGGCGGCTCCAGCGGCAGCGTCAGGCAGCCCAGCTTACTGACCGGCATCCTGCTCTCCATCACATAGTCTGTGGCAGGGATCCCCAGAGCACTGAAACACACACAGCAACACACTGCACTGAACACAGCACACGCCACCAACACACTGCACTGAACACAGCACACACCACCAACACACTGCACTGAACACAGCACACGCCACTAACACACTGCACTGAACACAGCACACGCCACCAACATGCTCACTGAACACAGCACATGCCACCAACATGCTCACTGAACACAGCACACGCCACCAACACACTGCACTGAACACAGCACACGCCACCAACACACTGCACTGAACACAGCACACACCACCAACACACTGCACTGAACACAGCACACCACCACCAACATGCACTGAACACAGCACACCCCACCAACATGCTCACTGAACACCACAAACCCTGCTAATACACACAATGAACACAACTCTCTGAGGGCAATAAACACCACTAACACGCACACAAAGACAAACACTCACTAAACACAACTCACTGAGCACAGTAAACCCTGCTAATACACACACCCTGAACAGAATTTCCACGACTATATACACATTGAACACAACACATTGTACAGCATTAACACACAACACAACACCCTGTACAGTTCTGACATCACTACTCACTCAGCCATCAGTTTCTGCACATTCTCTGCGTAGAGGGCGGGGTTTTCTTTCTCTTCCTTTGAGGGTGTGTAGACTGGCAGGTACTACAGCCAATGAGAGAATGAAGCACATATATTCATAATACTGCTATCTGAAGGCCATGGGGAGGGGAGGAGCCAGAGAGAGGACAGATAAAGGGAAAACAGGCAGACAGAGGGATGTACAGAGAAAGCAAGTGAGAGACACAGTCAAATACAGAGATAAAGAGGAAAAAGATGGATAGGTAGACATTACTTTTCTTTATAATTATGTCAGTATCATTTCTGTTTTTTGACCGGTTGATTTATTGTTCTGGATTGTTGCTTTGATAACATTTTTATAATGTTGTGCCAATAAAGTGTTTGAATTTAACTAAGAAAGAGACAGATTGACTTCTGACTACCTCTACTGCACCAGCAAAAGTTTTCACATCACTCCATTAAAAAGTTTCCCATAACACCCAAAATGGTACTTCCTCCAACAGCCACATCATCCAACAGCCTGTATCACTGTCTAAAGGAGTACTGTGCTCCAGGTATAAATGCCCCAAATGAAAATAACTTCTACCAGTTTCAAACAGATGCTGTCAAGCAAAGAGAAAAAAGACTGCAAGTGAGCAAGCACCAGAGGGAGACGCTGTTCTTACCTCCACAGTCAGATTGGTGTAAAGCTGAGAAGTGGTGTACCACAACGCCTGCACCCTTCAGTCACAGAGAGAAGACAGCCATCATCACCATCACACGGTTACCATACCAATCACCATGGCAACACAGGCCCTACCGCTGTTACACTACACCATAACCAAGGTCATAATTACCAGCTCGTCCCTTTCCAAGTCCAGCGTACTGTGTCCTGTAACAGAAGCAGAGTGAGGCATGATGTCAGGAAGCTGGTTCAGGGAAGCCAAGACACACCTGGATTACATGTCTGTGGGGCAATGACTCTGACATGAGGCTGGATTATGTGCCTCTGACATGAGGCTGGATTATGTGTCTCTGATATGAGGCTGGATTATGTGTCTCTGATATGAGGCTGGATTATGTGACTCTGATATGAGGCTGGATTATCTGCCTCTGATATGAGGCTGGATTATGTGTCTCTGATATGAGGCTGGATTATGTGCCTCTGATATGAGGCTGGATTATCTGCCTCTGATATGAGGCTGGGGTACTTGATTTCGTGGATTGTGTGTTTGTTGGGGTCCCTCAGTGACTCACCAGTTTGTTGGGGTAGCGCAGCAGCACTGGCTGCACTGGGACTCCTGCCATGAACGCCCCTGAAACACAGCACAGTAACACAGTCAGAGTGTAATGAGCGTAGAGCAGCGTTTCTCAACCCTACTCCTGGCGGCACCCTGTCCTGCATAGCTTCTATCTATCCTTGCTGCTTGATTAAATCAGGTGTGCTCAGCTAATAAAATGTGCCACTGGTTAGTTCAGTCAGGCAGGTAGAGCAAGGATAGATAGAAGATACGCAAGGACAGGGTGCCGCCAGGAGCAGGGTTGAGTAACACTGGCATAGAGCGTACCGCCTGCAGAATGACTGGCAGACAGCGGGGGATCCGTGCAGCACTCACCGGGCTTGAACTTGATGAGCGCTGTGCCGTTTGTAGTGGTGCCTTCTGGGTACATGAGTATCTGGCAGAGAGAGAGAGAGAGAGAGAGGTTCACACACCCACACCCACCACCAGAGCCCCCTACACCCCCCCCCACCTGAGACCACACCCAACCCCCCTTACCTGAGACCACACCCAACCCCCTTACCTGAGACCACACCCAACCCCCCTTACCTGAGGCCACACCCAACCCCCCTTACCTGAGGCCACACCCAACCCCCTTACCTGAGACCACACCCAACCCCCTTACCTGAGGCCAGCGCCCGTTGGAGGTGAGTCTCTCTCTGAGCTGCATCACACACTGTTTCCTGGACTCTGGATCTTTCCTGCTCACCAGGAGCGCCTGGTTAAACTCCAGCAGAGCTGAGAGAGGCAGGAATGAAACATTATAGTACACTATCAGCCATAAATCCTTAAGTTTGTGAATAACATCAAACAATGCTTTTAAAATAATCTTTATAAATACAAAATTAAGTAAAAATAAAAACAGCTAATAATGCATGCAGGGCAGAATTGATCTTATACAGCCTTTGAATTGACACATTCAAAAATATTAATTCATCTCTGGATTCCTTTACTGAAGAGCAACCCCCGTCATCATAAAACCCAGAGAGGAGTGCCCTCCACCAGCTGCACTGAGACTGACAGGACCAACTAGCAACAGGCACCACAGCGATGAGTCAGCACCATTACAAAACACCAGCAACATCACACAACCCATTCACACACCCAGAAAAACAAACCAAACTGACATGCTGTCTGTCCCTAAAAACGCAATCCACCACAGCAGACAGTCTGCAATCCGCTGTTAAAAAGCATAAACATGGCAGAATATTCTGAATGACTGTACTGAATATACTGACTGAGTGGCACCGCCTGCAGGACAGCAGCAGATACGACGGCCCAGACAGGACACACTGTGCCACTCAGCTGCAGGGATACAGGGCCATATTACTGCCCCTAAATAAGGGAAAGCTGCCCTGAATCTGAGGACCTGACAGAGCCTGGGAGGCTGCTGTTCCTCCTGGGAGAGAGGAGGGAAAGCGTGGCTTTGGGAGCACAGAGACAGAGAGGAGGGAAAGCGTGGCTTTGGGAGCACAGTCTGAGGGGCAGAGAGACAGAGAGGAGGGAAAGCGTGGCTTTGGGAGCACAGTCTGAGGGGCAGAGAGACAGAGAGGAGGGACAGTGTGGCTTTGGGAGCAGTCTGAGGGGAGAGACAGAGAGGAGGGAAAGTGTGGCTTTGGAAGCACAGTCTGAGGGGCAGAGAGACAGAGAGGAGGGACAGCGTGGCTTTGGGAGCACAGTCTGAGGGGCAGTCTGAGGGGCAGCTTTGGGAGCACAGTCTGAGGGGCAGAGAGACAGAGAGGAGGGACAGCGTGGCTTTGGGAGCACAGTCTGAGGGGCAGAGAGACAGAGAGGAGGGAAAAGCGTGGCTTTGGGAGCACAGTCTGAGGGGCAGAGAGACAGAGAGGAGGGACAGTGTGGCTTTGGGAGCACAGTCTGAGGGGCAGAGAGACAGAGAGGAGGGACAGTGTGGCTTTGGGAGCACAGTCTGAGGGGCAGAGAGACAGAGAGGAGGGAAAGCGTGGCTTTGGAAGCACAGTGTGGTGCCCCTGCTCACAGTCTGAGGAATGTGAGTGATATAGAGAGGTAAAGACCCTGCCCCCCCCACGCCCCCCTTACCCCCGATGACAGGCAGGCTGCAGTTCTCCGAGCGGGACACCACAGTGGGGAGTCCTGCAGGCACCAGGACCAGGATGTCCAGGAAGCTGCTGTGTGGAGCCACAGCCAGCAGGGGGGCTTCCTTCGGCCCCGCCTGGCGACCTTTGACCCTGATCCACAGGAAGCCCAGGGAGAAGAAGACTGCACGGCTCAGGAGCTGCACAGGGGTGTGAAGCAGCCAGCGCCGCCACCCCTGTATCGGCTCGGCCCGTTCCGCCTCCGACAGGCCAGCCAACCGCAAGCTGGCAATGGGCCACATGATCAGGAAGAAAAGCGCAGCGAAGAATACTCGCAAAGGAAACAGCACTGTGCCCAACACTGCCCCCTGTGGACAAACACAGAATCACACCGAGAATGATTAACATGCCCACAATTGTTTGTGTATTTTCTTAGTATTACACACAGGCATGTATGCAGATACACATTTCTGGAGTAAGAGAAAAACAGGACAAGAACATGATTAAAAAAAGCAATACAGTCTATCATACTGAACCCAGATTGTCCCCCATATACATCAATAATCAATATTGCCAACACTGCCTTAGGGAAAATTTTATTCTTCAAAACACGGCCTCCGTGTGTTTGTGTAACTGTGTGCCCGCAGTGCCTGCCGAGTTACCAGCCAACAGCCAAACATTGAGTAATTCAATTTTCTCCAGCCCCAACCCTAAGCAACAGTGTTTTTATTCCAACTGAGCTCTCAATGAATTCCTCCACTCGAAACTCGTAACTAAACCTCAAGAAGTAAATGAAATGTATGTTAGTCAGAAATGAGTAATCTGCCACCACCTGACGCTGCTGTCCTAGCCGCGCCCACACTCGAAAGGGTTGCCAGCAGCCCAGGTGTGAGTTCCTTACCCGGATTTTCTGCGCGGTGGTCAGTTTCAGCTCGTGTACAAACGGGTGCGGGTATCTCTGCGTCCGATCCCGGCTGCCGCGCTGCTCCATAGCGACACTCCAAAGTTCGATAAGACCTTGTGATGGACAGCGTCCTCTCTGAACGGTTTAGTTTATGTTTACCAGTGAGGTTTTTGGTATGCAAGTTTTATATTTTAGACCAAACTGATAAAGTCTGTGTTTCGTAGAGACGAACCATTCAAATCAGTTGTTTTGTGTTGTTGTGTGTTCAGAGTTATAGTATGCTTCCCGCGCTTCTGCCAAGCTATTTATATTTGAACGAAGACTGAAAAATGAAACTTCTAAACTATATTAGAAAGTAAAACGTCAAAACGGCTACAATAATTATATTAAAAACAACCACTCAGGCAGAATGCAGTCTCACGAAATGGCATACATTATTACAAACATCTGACCTTGTTTCTCAGTTATGTACTACACTACCGTGTTCTAAGATGTTCGTTATCAAAATCCTGTAGTAAAATTATTCCCAGCGTGACCTGCTATCACAGCTACGGCAGCGCGCGGCAGTCCTGCACATGGCTCTATGGCAACACGTTACCAATGCCAACGCTTTATCAGCTCACCTGAGTACCACGCCCACAGGTCGGACCGGCTGCGCCGCTTACACACTCCTGCCCATACAAGTGTGTAGCAGCGTACCAGATTACACTCCCGGAGAGGTTCGAAACTTTGGCTTGTAAACGCGAGATGTACCGGTTGGGTCAGTTTAACCAGTAAAGAGGAGGTGAAGTTTATCTGAACATTCCTGCGCTTGTCGATATTTACACTACGGATGAGCTCTCCCAGCGCAGACTGTATGATCACGAAGGCTCTGGCTGTTACGTGTAGGGTTTGGGCCTTCTGTCTGAGTGTCTGGAACACGATGTGACTGAGGGGTGCGCGGAAGGGAGCAGTTTGGTCAGCTGCTGCAGTAGAGAAAGCTAATCTATCCCACCGGGACAATCTCGGAGTTTGGCTTGCTGTTGGGGGCAGGCG
>CM032891.1:31263276-31265776 GCA_019176425.1 Megalops atlanticus
AGTGTGTGTGTGTGTGTGTAGGAGACTGTATAGAAGAGTGTGTGTGGGTGTGTGCATGTGTGTGTATAGTAGAGTGTGTGTGTGTGTGTGTGCATGTGTGTGTATAGTAGAGTGTGTGTGTGTGTATGTGTGTTAGGAGAGTGTGTGTGTATAGGAGAGTGTGTGTGTGTAGGAGAGTGGGTATGTGTGTGACTGTATGTGTGTGTGTATAGTAGAGTGTGTGTGTGTCTATAGGATAATGTGTGACTCTGTGTGTGTGTGTGTGTAGGAGAGTGGGTGTGTGTCTGACTGTATGTGTGTGTGTATAGTAGAGTGTGTGTGTGTTTGTGTGACTGTATGTGTGTGTATAGTAGAGTGTGTGTGTGTTTGTGTGTGTGTGACTGTATGTGTGTGTGTATAGTAGAGTGTGTGTGTGTTTGTGTGTGTGTGGCTGTGTGTGTGTATAGTAGAGTGTGTGTGTGTGTGTGTTTGTGTGTGTTTGTGTGTGTGTGTATAGTAGAGTGTGTGTGTGTTTGTGTGTGATTGTGTGTGTGTGTAGAGTGTGTGTGTGTGTGTGTGTGTGTGACTGTTTGTGTGTGTATGTGTGTGTGTGTGTGTGTGTGTGTGTGTGTATAGGAGTGTGTGTATGTGTGTGACTGTGTGTGTGTCACTTGTAAAGGCTGAGCTGGGGGGAGTGGTAAAGGCACATGTGGGCGTCGCAGAGCAGTCGCCGGGCGGGGCCGGGGAGGGAGGCGGGGTCCAGTCTCCCAAGCTCCTCCTCAGAAAGGCTCAGGTAGCGGCTCACCTCCGGGCATGCCCTCACCTGGGGCACGTTGAATCCATTCTCCCCACCTGGACAAGACATGGACAGAGGGCAGTAAGAGCATGTACTGTTCTCTGTGAGGAGTCAGAGTAATGTACCGCTCTCTGTGAGGAGAGTCAGAGTAATGTACCGCTCTCTGTGAGGAGTCAGAGCACTGTACTGCTCTCTGTGAGGAGAGTCAGAGTAATGTACCGCTCTCTGTGAGGAGTCAGAGCACTGTACCGCTCTCTGTGAGGAGAGTCAGAGTAATGCACCGCTCTCTGAGGAGTCAGAGCACTGTACTGCTCTCTGTGAGGAGAGTCAGAGTAATGTAACGCTCTCTGTGAGATAAAGATTAGATCACTGATTGCACTGTGGCAAAACGCGAACAGACCCTGCATGATTCACACTCAAGAAAATGCTCCTGACCTCCCCTCCGACCACTCCTGAGAATGTGTCTCCGGCGTGTGACCCTGACCTTCCGACATCCTGCTCTACAGCCAGACCGGTGAGGCTGAGGTTACATGCACTGGACCTCTACTCCACCCGGACTCCCGCTTCTGTGACCACCAGGCGGCCGCACCTGACCTCTCACCTTCCCTGTCAGCCATGCTGTCAAAGAGCAGCCAGTCAGTGGGGAGGGGCCCGTGCTTCACAAAGCTAACGTAGTGGCTGGTCTGGATGCATGTCACGGCGAAGAGAGCCAACCGCTGCCGAGTGCCTTGTACTGGCCCCGCCCACGGCCCCCCTGGCACGCCCACACGCACAGGTTTGTGCGACAGGCGCTTCCTGTGGGTGTGCACCTGAGAAAGAAACAGGGAGACACAGACCTGTAAAGCTGTACACAACAGCACAACTGATAAACCAGTTCTCCATGTAAAAGTGTTTCACTTCCTCTGTCAGCATCCAGCACTGTGTTTCTCTGAGAAAGAGGATCCTCAGGAGGGGGAGGAGCAAAGCACTTTTCCAACATACACGCTATACTGAGAGGAAGTGAGGTAACTGTTGGCTGTAAGGAGGCCGGGTTCATTGCCCTGCTGGAGAGTGAAACTCACAGGCTAGAATGAGAGACTGCTGGCCTGTATGCAGCTTCATGCAAACTGTGGATCTGCCAGCGCTACGATGCCTTCTTACACAGGGGGTTAAAATCATTCTCACGCTTACCTACTGAAAAAGCTGACCTGGTTAACAGAGAGTTACAGTTATTTGTTTGTTATAGATGGAAGAGTTAGTTTAGAGTTGCATATCGATGGAGAGTGTGTTACAGGTGTGTTTATGCGTGTTACAGGCATAATGGTTACCTGCGTGTTACAGATGTGACAGTACTGTTTGAGACAGCCAGGAGTGATGTCACGGTCCTCATAGCACTGAGAGCATTCCCACTCTGCCACTGACTGGCAGATACTGCACTGTCTGAGGGCTGGAGAGAGATGCTTACTGCAGCTACTGCGCTAACACACTGTACACACCAACACACTCTACCAAACACACACATACAACACCAACACACTCTACCAAACACACACATACAGCACCAACACACTCTACCAAACACAGATACAGCACAAACACACTAACAAACACACATATAAAGCACCAACACACACTACCAAACACACATACAGCGCCAACACACTCTACCAAACACACACATACAGCACAAACACACTCTACCAAATATACAGCACCAACACACACACAAAGAGACTGTTACATCAT
>CM032891.1:31275776-31283276 GCA_019176425.1 Megalops atlanticus
CCAAGACTTCTTTCTTTCATTTGGTATGACATTTATACCATTGTGATGTACTGTGCCCAGTCAGTGTAAGAAAGAGTGAAAATTGTGACAACATTCCTGCTCTTCCCTACCGGCCTTTTTCATCTCTCACACAGGCATTCCAAAACCTTCTTTGTTTTAATCTATAATGGCGTTATTTTTAAAATGTTCAAATAACCTTTGTGCAGCCAAACAAAAGAGACACATACCAATGATGTTTTAAAAACCCGCGGGACTCCACAAATGATGGTAACGTTAAGCAAATGCCACAAAAATAACTTTTACACCGTGATTCTGTGCTTTTACAATATGTGCAAAATGTTATGTAACACATAAGAAATGAACAAAATAACACCACCACAATGTCATTTGTCAAATTAAATATTTACTCATAAAATAAAACACAATCTTTCAAAATTTATATTAACACAGCCAGTGCTTCAACAGGTCCTTCATTTTTCAATTGTTATGGCAACAGTGCATTTAATATCATAAAGAGCAGAATTTCAATGCTATAAATATTTTACGCTATTGCACACGGTAAATCTTAAAGTGCTCTAGCGGTTTCTTTATCTCTGTCTCTGCTCATGGCGTTTTATATACAGTGCAGACACATTCATTCATATTGCCATTCATTGAACATCCACAATGAACAAATACAAAAATAAACATGCATTTATACATAGTCACAAAGTCATTTAAATTTATAATATTACTTTTTAATATTTAAACTATTTAAAAAGGAAGGGAAGTTTTTAAATGAGGTCAGAAGAGTCACAGGTAGGCAGTGTGGCACACCTGTGCAGTTCCCCAGGTAAGGCAGGGCTGCTTACACCTGTCCAACAGGTCAGAAATTGTGCCAAAGTAAGTCTGCCTCTTCTTCTTTTCCTTCATATTTCAATGAGTGTCTCTCATTCAGATCTCACCCTGCCTGGTGTCTCTTGTATAGATCTCACCCTGCCTGGTGTCTCTCATTTAGATCTCACCCTGCCTGGTGTCTCTTGTACAGATCTCACCCTGCCTGGTGTCTCTCGTTTAGATCTCACCCTACCTGGTGTCTCTTATTTAGATCTCACCCTGCCTGGTGTCTCTCATTTAGATCTCACCCTGCCTGGTGTCTCTTGTATAGATCTCACCCTGCCTGGTGTCTCTTGTATAGATCTCACCCTGCCTGGTGTCTCTCATTTAGATCTCACCCTGCCTGGTGTCTCTCGTTTAGATCTCACCCTGCCTGGTGTCTCTTGTATAGATCTCACCCTGCCTGGTGTCTCTTGTATAGATCTCACCCTGCCTGGTGTCTCTCGTTTAGATCTCACCCTGCCTGGTGTCTCTTGTATAGATCTCACCCTGCCTGGTGTCTCTCGTTTAGATCTCACCCTGCCTGGTGTCTCTCATTTAGATCTCACCCTGCCTGGTGTCTCTCGTTTAGATCTCACCCTGCCTGGTGTCTCTTGTATAGATCTCACCCTGCATGGTGTTTCTCATTTAGAGCTCACTCTGCCCTGCCTGCTGCTCTGTAGAGCACAGCCTGTAGTCTCTCTGGTCTCAGTGCACTCAGGGTTACATTGGAAATGTTCAGCTGATCTGTGGAGACTGTGTTGGGGAGTTGGCAGTGTTGGGGAGCACTGATACTCTTCAGCTCAGAATCTCTGCTGTAGGTTGGGGCAGTCTGAAGTAGTGTAGTCAGTGCAGTGTCTTGACAGTTTGAGAACTCCTGATGACTATTGACCTGAGATCACTTTTTTGATTAATGTTGTAATCCATAGATTTCAGTACTCATGATGTAAGTGGTCAGCAACGGTCATGCAGTAGGTGTTTGGTAGCTGTCAGTGGTAATGGTCAGTGGTAAATGTCCGTGGTAGCGGTCAGTGGTAATGGTCCGTGGTAATGGTCAGTGGTAAACGTCCGTGGTAAACGTCCGTGGTAGTGGTCAGTGGTAATGGTCAGTGGTAGCAGTCAGTGGTAAACGTCCGTGGTAATGGTCAGTGGTAATGGTCAGGGGTAGCGGTCAGTGGTAAACGTCCGTGGTAATGGTCAGTGGTAGCGGTCAGTGGTAATGGTCAGTGGTAGCGGTCAGTGGTAGCAGTCAGTGGTAAACGTCAGTGGTAATGGTCAGTGGTAGCGGTCAGTGGTCGGTGTTGATGAAGTAGGTGGTGAGTTCACCTTTGCCCTTGACAGTGATGACGCCCCTCAGTGTGACGCTGTAACCCAGAGACTGAACCAGCTGAGCCGTCTCCTCCGTCACCTGCGGGTTACACACAGCGCTGAGACACACACACACACACACACACACACACACACACACACACTCTCTCTCCCTGCCCCCTCCCCCTCTCTCTCTCTCTCTCTCTCTCTCTCTCTCTCCCTCTCTCTCTCCCTCCCTCTCCCTCTCTCTCTCTCTCCCTCTGTCTGTCTCCCTCCCTCCCTCTCTCTCCCTCCCTCTCCTCTCTCCCTCTCTCTCTCTCCCTCTCTCTCTCTCTCCCTCTCCCTCTCTCTCTCTCCCTCTCCCTCTCTCTCTCCCTCTCTCTCTCCCTCCCCTCTCTCTCCCTCCCCTCCCTCTCTCTCTCCCCCTCTTTCTCTCCCTCTCTCTCCCTCTCTCTCCCTCTCACCTGAATCTTATCCAGGACCCCAGTGCTGTCCATTCTGCTGGCCACATTGACAGAGTTCCCCCAGATGTCATACTGTGGTTTGTGGGCCCCGATCACCCCCGCGATCACTGGGCCATGGTTTATTCCTGGGGGTGAGGAATATTACAAATAAGTAATTACTGTAAAAATGACTACAACAGTGAGAATAAATTTTCACTGAAATATTCATCATCGGTCCATCTGCCACCAAACATTTATCAACTGTCCAACTGATATTTTGGTTTAGGAGACAAACGTTTAGCCTCCATCATAAAATGAGACATTTTAGCAGTTTGTTTGGACAATGTAGCATAATTCACAATGAACAATGAAACAGGGAGAGGAAGGAGGGAGGCAGGATGGAGGGAGGAGGGATGGAGGGAGGCAGGAAGGAGGGAGGCAGGAAGGAGGGAGGAGGGATGGAGGGAGGAGGAAGGAGGGAGGCAGGAAGGAGGGAGGAGGGATGGAGGGAGGCAGGATGGAGGGAGGCAGGATGGAGGGAGGAGGGAGGGAGGGAGGAGGATGGAGGGAGGCAGGATGGAGGGAGGGGGATGGAGGGAGGAGGGAAGGAGGGAGGCAGGATGGAGGGAGGCAGGATGGAGGGAGGAGGGATGGAGGGAGGCAGGATGGAGGGAGGCAGGAAGGAGGGAGGAGGGATGGAGGGAGGCAGGATGGAGGGAGGGGGGATGAGCACACACCGATCCTCAGTTTGAAGTTGTTGAAGGAGTGTGTGTTGATCAGCTCCAGCTTGCTCATCAGAGCCATGGCGAATTCCACCATGCTGCGCACATGACTGTAGGACATGCAGGTTTCCTGCGGAGGGCGACAGTGAGGGCATGAGAGCGTTTGCACACGCACATGCACAAACACACACACAAACACACGCACACACGCGTGCACCACGGCCTTCACATGTAGGGGTGTAATGAGACTTTAAACCTGGGAGCCAGAGGGCTGTAAACTAGGGATCAGGTCTCCTAAGATTATTTCTATAGCATTTGAGTGCTATTACTGTGAGAATGGCTGTGTTTTAGCAGAGAGTGGGGAGGAAGGATCAGGCCTAAAGTGAGCACTTTCAGCAAACTGTAAGTTTGTTCAAAAAAATCCCACTGCAGTGGCGTAACAGAAAAGCAGCAGTGTAAATGTTAGGGTTTTATCTGTGTTTTTGCTCTCTCTCTATCTCCATCCCTCCGCCCCCCTCACCTTCCTCTCCTCCGTGGCTGCGGGGTCGGTCAGGCCGGCGGCTGCCATGTAGGTGCTGCCGATGGTCTTGATCTTCTCCACGCTGCTGAACTTGGGCTTCGACAGCAGCTGAGAGACGGGGAGAGCGTTTCTGTCCCAAACTATTCACTCATGCAAAGGATAGAGAGACGAAGAGGAAGAGCGAGAGTCTACCTCATCGAAATCGGCAATGATCTCGTTGAGAAAGCGAAGGCACTCCAAACCGTCCCGATTCTCACTGCTTTCGCTGTAGAACTCCTTAAACTGCGGCACCGAGGCGAACATCACGCACACGCACTCACAGGACTGGCTGTATAGGTCCTGCAACACAACACAACATCAATAAAACACAACATCACGCACGGTCAGTATGGGTCTGGTTGCGGTTGGTATGGGTTTGGTTGCAGTCGGTAATGGGCCCGTTTGCGGTCGGTAGCGGCCCGGTTGCGGTCGGTAGCGGCCCAGTTGCGGTCGGTATGGGCCTGGATGCGGTCGGTATGGCCCGGTCGCGGTCGGTATGGCCTGGTTGTGGTCGGTACTCGCCCGGTTGCGGTCGGTATGGGCCCGGTTGCAGTCGGTGCGGGCCCGGTTGCGGTTGGTGCGGGCCCGGTTGCGGTCGGTATGGCCCGGTTGCGGTCGGTGCGGGCCCGGGTGCGGTCGGTATGGCCCGGTTGCGGTCGGTACTTGCCTGGTTGCGCAGGGTGTTGTTGATGAACACTGAGGCTACGTGTGCCGGCAGCACGTTCTGCAGCAGCAGCTTGTTGACGTTCTCCATCGTCTCCATGTCCTCCTTCCCCGCCTGGAAACGCTGCTGCAGCAGGAACTCCACCCGACACGCCAGCTCATCCTGAGACAGGGAACAGAGCTCAATACACACACACACACTCACACACACTCACACACACACACACGCACACAGCGCTTGGCTGTGATTTGTTACCTTCCGGATGAGTATGAGGACAGTGAAGTAGAAGATGAAGAGCCAGACTCCAGCCATGACCTTCGGTTCCTTCAGTACGCCCGGTCTGAGGGACACACACACATACTGTATAAAATACACACTGAGAGATCCTGTTTGAGTGTAAGACAGCAGGAAAGAGGAGTGGCGGGGTGATGATGTCGTACTGGCTGCCGTTGCTGTAGAGCTGGAGCATGTAGCAGTCGGATCGGGGAGCGTAGACGTGGAGGAAGAGAGCCAGGTACACCACCACTGCCAGCGTGGCGAGGAACAGCTTCACCTCCAAGCACACCGTCACAAACACCACCACGCTCAGCATGGCTATCAGACAGGTGTACAGGTAATACTGCAGAGAGAGAGATTATCACCGTTCAAATCACTGTCAATGTTATCATAATCATCATCATCATCATCATCATCACCATCATCATCATCATCACCACCATCATCATCATCATTTGTAATCCTATAGAGCCCTCAGTTTCTCTCAACCACTTGACCCACAGGAATTTAAAGGTATTTTTTCAATCTTTATCAAATATTGATAAATAACTTAGCCTAGGGGGAGGAGGGATGTAGGGGCCATGGAACAAACATCAAAACATCCAAAACAAACAGACAGTGCAACATCCACTGTGATTCATGATTTTATGGTGTTCATAAAACTAGAGATTCGCCATGGTTTGCCTTAACAGACCCCTTTATTTAGTGAATTTTACAAGCTCTGAGAAAAATGCTTAATCCCATTCCTCATTTTGACAGACAAAAGTGTAGTTTATAGGAAACGCTGTCTGAGTGATGGCTCCCCTTTAAAAGGTTCACGCTGGTCCTGTCTTCAGGTTCACTGCACCCGTTTACAGCCCTGGAACAGCACTCAGCACAAGGGATGCCTCAGAGCCTCTGTCTGAAATCAAAGTCTACATATCGACCGTAAGCAACGTCTATTGTTATTACAAACCATCTGCAATTAATGACCAACAGGTTAGGAAAACTCTGCTGATGGACAAAATTTCATAACAGAAATGTTCAGCCCTGTCTGCCATCTATAGAAATACATTTTGGGATAACCTAGAGGGCGCTGTTGATCTTTCAATGTGCTCACGCAACCGCTTTAAGTCAGATGTGCACACAGTAATATCAGAATGGAAACTCAAGAGACATGTTGCACTGATCCTTCCTCTGCTTGTATGTCAGCCATCACACTCTTGCAACTAATTTCATTAAAAAAAGAGTGAAAAGCAACGCTCACTCTCACTGCTGTGCTCTGAAGAACCCCACCCTTCACATTAGCTGTGATTCCCAGTAGCTGAACTGAATTCAGCACATGACACTGTCACATCTAAACACTGTCATCTGCGCTTTGCTGGTTGCAATTAATTCATCAGCTGAGATGACTGGGGAGGGGCAGGCGGGGTCACTGTTTAACAGCTGGTTTGAAAAAAGGCTGCGTCGCCCTCCTGATGTTGGAGGACTGAAGTAAAAATGAGAAGCACTTAGAGAGAAAGTAAGAGCGGGACTCGGAGCTCACAGGCACGGTGTAGAGTCTGAAGGTCTCCAGCAGCGTTGCGTTGGCAGCGATGGAAGAGCAGCTGGGCTCAGGGAGGAAGAACTGGTGGCAGCAGAGAATATTCAGTTAGTCTCACTGTTTGCGTCTCACTTTCTCTGTCTCAGTGTGTCTCCTTGTCTGGGTGTAAGGCACGTTGTGTCACTGTCTCTCACTGTATCTCATTTCTCAGTGTTCAGCACCTCTCATTGAATGTCACTGTTTCTGTCTCACTGTATCTCATTGAATCTGAGTCTCATTCCTTCTCTCTGTGTCTTTCTGTGTTTCTGCTGTGTCAGAATGCCTGTGTCTCATGTCTCAGTGTTCATAGCTGTAGCATTATTAGCAGTAGTAGTATTCTTGGAGTTCATGTTGCACATTGGGGTGAATATATCTGTGTTCAGTATGTATCCTGGGATCGGGGGTGTATCGTGGATTTATGGGGGTGAGCCTCTCGGGGTGGGGGGGGTATCTTGGGGTGGGGTATGGGGGTGTCAGACTCACGAAGTTGAGGATGGCCATTAGGAGAGTGATGAGCACACAGAGGAAGACCAGGAAGAGCCGCAGCGCCGCCCTGCTGGACACTCCCTTTGACACCGACGGCACCCACTGCACACTTTGGGGCATCTTGGATCTCCAGCGCTGCAACATGTACACACAAATACTCACACACACACACACACTCACACACACACACACACACTCACACTCACACAAATACTCACACACACACACACACACACACACACACACACACACACACACACTCACACTCACACACACACTCACAAACACTCACAGTCTCGCACACACACAAATGCTCACACACACACAAATACTCTCACACACACACACACACTCACACACACACACACACACACACACACACACACACACACACACTCACACACACACACAGTCTCACACACACACAAATACTCACACACACACAAATACTCTCACACACACACACACACACACACACACACACACACACACACACACACTCACACTCACAGTCTCTCACACACACAAATACTCACACACACACACACACTCACACTCACAGTCTCACACACACACAAATACTCACACACACACACACTCACACACACACACACACTCACAGTCTC
>CM032891.1:31295776-31298276 GCA_019176425.1 Megalops atlanticus
AATCGGTGTCAGTAATTATTTTGGTGCTGGCATCAGAATCGGTGTCAGTAATTATTTTGGTGCTGGCATCAGAATCGGTGTCAGTAATTATTTTGGTGCTGTTATCGGTGTCAGTGTCAGTTTTTAAATTGGTGTTGATACTGTAATCAGTGTCAGTGATTATTTTGGTGCTGGTATCGGAATCAGTGTCAGTAATTGTTTCGGTATTAATATCAGTGTCAGTAATGATTTTGGTGCTGGTATTGGAATCAGTGTCAGTAATTATTTTAGTGCTGGAGTCGGTACTGGTGAAGCTTTTAGCCGTATTGCTCCTGGTCAGCATTTCAGAGCTGGCATTAAGAGGGGCGGCGCTGTGTGTGTCTCTGGGGCTGTCCCTCTCTGGGGTTCTCCTCTCTGTGAGGGGTGCTCCTTGATTGGGCTGTATTGGGCTCATCTCCATTTTGGCAACACCCTTTTCGATGTGGACCTGTGGATTGTGCTGCATGACTTTAGTGTTTGTATGTGAACGTGTCGTCTGTCTGTCTGTCAGGCTGTCTCTCTGTCTGTTCCAGGTCCCTCTGGCATTAAAAACATTATAGGGAGAGTCACACAATAAAAAGAGCCAGCGCTTACTTCTGGACCCTTGCAGAGAAAAAAAAAAAAAAAAATATTTAAATAAATAAATACAGTACAACAGTCCAAGATTAAATGTATGAGCTGATAAAGTGGAGAAACTGCGATAAAATGTTTTGCTGCCAAACCACAGTGAATCAATATGGCTGCCCAGTGTCTTTATTACCCAGAATGCCACAGTACTGTGTCCATTCTGCCCCAAAAAGGAGCATATCCATCAGACCATGCACAAGGGCCCAATGTTTCAAAAGGGGGGAACTCACATGCACCAGTCAGCGGAACCAGCAGGCCACTTTTAAAGGGTGCACTGAAAGAAAATCCATTGTGCTCTGACAGTCAGTGAAGCCACATCGCCACAGTCTTAAAGCTGGAGAGAGCCTCTGGTGTGTATGTACAGGAGCAAGCGTGCATGAGGGTTGCTGAGCTTAGCTGCAGTCCAGTCGAATTTGCCTCCTGTCAAAAGGATGTGACAAAAAACACAAAACATTTTTAAATAAATGTGACAATACAGGATAGAACCTCACCTGTCTCCCTGACCCAAACTCCACCTGCCTCACCTGCACAGCACTGCCTCACCTGTAAAGCACTGCCTCACCTGCCTCACCTGCACAGCACTGCCTCACCTGCACAGCACTGCCTCAGCTGCACAGCACTGCCTCACCTGCCTCAGCTGCACAGCACTGCCTCACCTGCACAGCACTGCCTCAGCTGCACAGCACTGCTTACTATCTGCACAGAAATGCTTAATGGCGGATGGAAAAGCCGGCAGACTCAGAGAGGTGACAGGGCGTTTACGCTCTATGAATGGATGACGTTTAAGATCAGTGCTGAGTCACTGTGTCTGAGGGAATTTTCCCAGGAGTAAGCGCAACGCAGCAGGGTGTGTCTGTGGACACGCCCGCACACAGAGACCTCTCCCACACTGCCTGCTCTTTCTCTCGCAGCAATGACACAGATGCGGCCCGTCCCATACTCCCTCTCTCAGACACTGTCCCTCTCTCAGACACTCTCCCTGTCTCAGAGGAGTTCACTGTTTCAGCTGCGTGTGTGACTGCAAGCCCAGCCACATCACCCGAGTACCGCTCCAAAATATTCAAAATAAAGCAGCACTATTCTTAAAATGATTACAACTTCTCCTTGGCTACAGCCATACATGGAGCAGGAAATTAAAAAGGACAGAGCAGGACCACAGACATACTTTGTTAACCAAATATTCAACTCCTGCATTCCATCCGTCCTCACGGAGGTTCCGGTTAGTAACAGGAAGTTCTAGTGCACTTGGCATTCCCATGGTGACTGTGGATGTTTAAATTTAGACCACACCCCTTCCAGAATGTTCATAACAAACCAGCAAATCAGATCCAACAAGGGCAGAGAGAGGCTTTATTTTCAGTGTGAGGTACACACAGCTGACTATCTGGTCCATATATAGAATATCTATGGCAGGACTCTTAGTGTCAGCTCCCTAGTGGATCAGTACATAAAGAACCCTATCAAATCACTCCGAACTACTGTGCTCAGACACGCAGAGAGAGGGATTGCAGTGAAATGAGTTTCCAATGTAATCTGTGGTTATATATT
The DNA here is from genome assembly GCA_019176425.1 of Megalops atlanticus. Classification (NCBI taxonomy): domain Eukaryota; kingdom Metazoa; phylum Chordata; class Actinopteri; order Elopiformes; family Megalopidae; genus Megalops; species Megalops atlanticus. The sequence continues at coordinate 31,297,970 of CM032891.1, forward strand.
ATTGTACTGTAGCGCTGCGGTAACCAGTTAAGGGCTGACAGTATCTGAATGGTGGAACAGGAGTTTCGCTGTTATTAGTGTCTTTTTTTCTTGCACATAATTTTCTTTACAGCCTAATTTTTAGGGGTATTGAGATGTGGAGAAAATAACAAGCAGGCCAAGCAGTGTTATGCTAGGGAAATGTAACCGCACTCGGCTAAAGGTGGCTAGTGATGATGAGTGAGTTTCCCTGTATAATCTACAGAGGCCTCGTTGCTCATGCACCAACAGGCATCAGAACTGCAATGGAAAAATGAAGCGCTTTACC
>CM032891.1:31303276-31345776 GCA_019176425.1 Megalops atlanticus
ATAATCACACATCACTGTATTTACAGTACACCAAGCCATACTGTTGGACAAATTCAGGGTAATCTTTGCAAAACCAGATTGTGTTGAAGCGTGACCTGAATTTAGTGTGTTAACATGTTGAAATGCTGTGGTTGGACACGCTGCAGGTGTATTTTGCTCAGCACACAAATGCGTTTCTACAGTATGTACACAGCTTCCCCTCGTCTGTCTTGGTTTGCTGCTGAGACTGGAACAGAGGATTACAGGTTTGATCTGATGTGTCCTGGGAGTGACCTGGAGTAAGTACAGCCCACACAGTGAAGCTGCTGTGACTTCAGAATGTCTTAAAGAAATGAGATACGCTGACATACAGCGTTAAATATAAAATAAACAATAAAAAGCCTGCCCACCAAATCACCTGCTCAAACAGTTACATACACCGGCTCTCAGTCAGTGACATTGCTTTAACATTATTTGCAATGGAAGAAAAGAACTGCATAGTAACATCAACCCTCTTACGCATGGAGCTGGGAAACGCTGTAGCACTCTGGTAAACATTCAGTAAAAGAGCATCTTTCCGCTGATCTGAGTTCAGTGATGCCTGAAAGTGCACATCTCCAGAGCATGTCTCCACTGATCTCAGGTGCATCTGAGCAGGTCTGAAAGCGTGCCTCATTGTGATAGTTGTAACAGTATCACAGCTACATGGCTATCTTCTGCAGACTGCAGAAACACACAGCGCATGGATTAGCTTTCCAGAAACCACTTTGGCTGGAATACAAATGCGCTTCCTGTATGAAGAGATAAACTCTTCATATCTCTTTATTGAATGAATTCAGGTAAAACTATATAGCTTCATAACCACACCATATTTGATTTACGCTAATCAGACTGGCCAGCAGCAGGCTAGGAGTATTCGGCATGTAGTCGTTATCTTCGTTTATTGTAAACCTTAAAGATGTGCGAAATCACAAGGTTGAATAGGTGAAAAACATCTTACATTGACATTAGTAAATTGAATACATGAATCAGTTATTAAATCACTGTCAGACAGTGTGACAGGCTTCAGAAAAACTCCCCACTCTTTTAAAAAATTTCGTTACTTAAGCGATACTTTGATTTCCCTCTATGAACGCGGCCGCTGAGAAGCACTTTGTAAATCCAGCAGGGGCTCTGGCGCCCTCTTGTGGTGCATTTCATCATTGCGAGGCTCAGCTGTGCGCTTTAAAGTGCTGTGCGTGTCGGTGCCCCTGTGCGCGTTCGGTGCTTCATAGGAATTATCTGCCGGCGCCTCAGGTTTATTTCAGCTCAGAGCAGTGATGGGGTGCTCAGGTGCAGCACATGTAGCGTTTGATAAAAGCCTTTTGGTCGCTCCATGGTAACTGCTTTTGAATGTGCAGTTGGGAAATATGACTTGCTCTCTCCCTCACACATCTTAAATAAGGGCTGCTTTTCTAACAGTGGAAATGGGTGGAGCAGCTGGGAACCTGGGGCTGTAGGAACGTTGTGGTAGTGTACCTGAGGGTTGCCCGTGGAAACGTAGCTTTAGAACGAAATATGAGAGCAGAAGGTGTAAATAAAAGTCTTACCACTACCTCAGTATAATTATTGTATAATCTTTACTGTTTATGATTAGATTACCGCAACCCTAAAAACTTTATACATAATTCAGTCTGAACAAAGGGACAGTCATTGTCTGCATCAGCAGCAAATCTCCATAGTTTAAGTATGATCTATGCCTGCTCCTTCCTCCAATCTCCCTGATTTCACGCTGAATCACTGCTGAAGACATTAGATGCTTCAGCACAAGAATACCTGCATTAACGAAAGATATTGATAAAAGTGGTGATTAATTCATAGATGATAACAGAAATGTGTGAGTACAGTGTTCAGTCTGATGATAAGTACATGTTATATGTAGACATGCTCTCTCTCACACCCACACGCTGTGCTGCTGGTGTTACGGCTTCTTCCTTTTCTCCACGCGGAACACGTCTCCGTTCGGCTGTGTTTTCCACATCACTTTGATGTCCTCCGGCATGCCCTTCTCAATCAGCTTCCTCCGCACCTGACACATAGGAGTGGCCTTTGAGATGCACTGATCTTCATCTCAGCTGGATGGCTCAGGCCCTTCACTGGGCTCACCATGTCAGCTGATCCACATACTGTAAGGCTCAGTGACTAATCACCCAATTCAGGGCAGCATGTTTCCCTCAAACACCATACTGGACTGAAGGCCAGTCTCTGAGGGGGGCGGGGTTTGAGTCTCACCTGTTGAAGGATGAACTCAGTCACAGCGGGGTGGTTCCAGTGCAGCTTGCTTCCTGTGTCAAACACACAAACAGCCAGTCACCCGTCTGACACTCTCCACCTGTCATTAGCTTGATATTTGAGCTTGTAAGAGAACATCCAGTGAATTATCTCCACTGTGACTGTATACATACACCTTGTACTCAATAAATACACACATCCCTACATCCATACACCCTGAAAGACTCCCTTACACCTGCGTTCACCCCAGCATGTACAGCTCTGTGCTGCTGTCTCGTTTCTGTAATGGCTGAAAGCTCTGACCTGGAGTCTTTTGGCTGCATTGCTGATCAGCTGTTTCTGCACAGAGAGAGAGGGGTGTCACTCACAGGTGCTGCTTCAGTTCATGTAAACAGCAGAGTGAACATCAGAGAAGCAGAGTCACTGTAACTGAAACACGGAGCAGTACTCAAGACAAGGATCAGAAGGATCAGAGTCACTGTAGCTGAAACACAGAGCAGGACTCAAGATGTTCACTGAGGTCATTCTGCACACTGACAGCCAGATTCACACTCCTACACAGACACAAACACACACACTCTTCCTCCTCCCTCTCTCCCTCTTAAGTTTTTTTTTGTTGTTGATTATTGTGTGATTCATGGTAAGCGCTTTGAGAATGCTAACAGAAATGACATTTTTTGCCACAAACACACACACAGCATGTGCACACACACATTCACACTCACATGCATGTGCACATACACAGGGTATCTAAGCAAACGAATAAATTCTACAGAAGCTCTGTGATTGACTTACTGCTGTAGCAGAAGAAAGGGAGTCTCTCACTGCAGGAAGCATCTATCCATCCTCCTCTTTCAGTCCCGTTTAACTGCACTTTAGCACAGTTCTCCTGCCCTCCTGCATTATTAGGTTCTCCTGAACTCCAGTTGCGGAATGAAGAGTTCCCCTGGTCGGACCACTTCCAGGAGTCTCTGTACAGACCGATCCAAACCCATTTACCGGCTGGTATCAAACGATTTACCTCCTCGTTCTCAGTCTGGTTCCTCACACTGACCAGGTCTGTGTGATGCTCTCTGCAGTATCTCTGAGCCTCAGTCCAAGTCTTACTCTGCTCAATCAGGATGTATCTCTGGTTACTGTTCTCTCCACCTGCTGAAAACAAGGAATATTTCATTTTCACTCTGCAGAAAACTGTAGAGTTTGTATGTGAGCAGGGAGAGAAATTCATGTGCTGACAAATTTTGCTGTTGAAATTGCTGCAAATGTATCTGTACATGAAAATGAAAGAGTTTCAGTGTTCGCCACATGGCAGAGCCAATCATATCTGCCAGCAGAGGGCAGCAGTGTCACAGATCTGCCAGCAGAGGGCAGCAGTGTTACAGATCTGCCAGCAGAGGGCAGCAGTGTCACAGATCTGCCAGCAGAGGGCAGCAGTGTTACAGATCTGCCAGCAGAGGGCAGCAGTGTATAATGAAAGAACTTAAGGAACTGATCGAAAAGGAGGAACAGAACAAATCAATGAGTTCAGTAATCCTGATCTTGGTAGCCGTGTACTGAAAGAACTACAGCTATTCATACTGTGCGGTGTTAGGAGATTAAATGGCATTGGTGACATGCACTGAATATTAATGGATGTTCTGAATGAGCTTGCAATACCACCTAAAATTTTCCAGTTTTGTAGTTTTCCAGATGGTGTCTTGGCATCCTTTAACAAAAATGAAACGGAGGAGTGTTTGTCTGTCTCATAATTGAAAAGAGGAATTATTGGTGTTCTACACACAGCATGTGACTTCACTGACTGAAAATGGCTCCATTCCCTGAAACCAATTAGTGAGCCACTGAAATGGTTCTTTGCACTGAAATGAACGAAACAATGAGTAAAAAGAGATTAATTTCATTTCACTAGTTACAGCTACAAAGGGGAACTTTATGTGAGTCTGGTGCAGAGAGGCAAACAGATGTAAGCCCCTGACCCCAGGACAGCAAACTGTGCGTGAAATGCTGTACTCCAAGCACACAGGAAATGAGTAACATCTTAGGGATTACTCAGGTGGGAATCAAACCCTCAACCCTGCCCTGACAGACAGGAATGCTCACCATGGTAACAGACGAAGAATCCAGTGTCAGTTGAACCATCACATGGAAAATCGTTCCATTTGCCGCTGTCGTATATTGCTACGCAGTGCTCTCTCCCTCCCACGTTGTTTGGTTCTCCAGGGTACCAGTTCCTAAACTCAGTCTCCCCCTCTCTGTAGAAACCTGGGTCTGCCAGAGACCATCTCCAGCTACTGATGTCATCATACAGTCCTATCCAGGCAGATTCTTTAACATAAGCACTGCCTACAGCTTCCATCAGGCTCTTCATTTCCTCTGTGCTGTCTATGGTGGCCAGGTCAGTGTAGTTCTCTCTGCAGTAACTCTGTGCTTCAGTCCAGCTCTTCTCTACGTTCACAAAGTGATACTGATGAGAGAGGCAGGAACACAGTGTGCAGAGCCCTGAGAACACAATCATTAGTGAGCACATTACATCCTCTCACATCTATATTACATTACATCCACTCATATCTATATTACATCACATCCTCACATCTATATTACATCACATCCACTCACATCTATATTACATCACATCCTCACATCTATATTACATCACATCCTCACATCTATATTACATCACATCCATGCACATCAATATTAAATAGCTGATTGCTCCTGTAGACTGACTCAAGCCAGCTGGCACATTAACTCCTTGAAGACATGCTTAATGGTGAATGTATGTGTACATGTCTAGTGCTCGTATTTTAATATTTTTAATTTCACCATTATCAACAGGAGCTGGAGAGTAATCGCAATATTATACCCCAGTTCCAACTGATCATTGTGTTTCATTAACAGACACCTGCTAATATAAATATGTACCTGAACCCAATTCCCATGTGAGTATTCAGCAGCTGTAAAGACAACAGGTTTACCAAACACGTCCCCTCTGTATTACATCACATCCACTCAAATCTGTGCTGCAGCACACTGACCTGAGAACAGCAGCAGGAGAAACGCACTGTGCTCCATGGCTTTAGGCTGTGAGGGACAGAGGCGTTTGCTTCAGTGCTGTTATCACTTTGACTCTCTCACATTTAATTACATACAGGGTTTACTAAGTTGTGTGGAGGAAACACAAATATTTCCCTAAATCCTTTGTCAAAAACACATTGGTATCATGTCCCTGTTAAAGAGAGTGAATTCATTACCCAGTAAAGCTCAAAAGAGAAAGATCAAAAGATCAAAAGATGAAGCTGACCAGCAAAACCAGCTGACCCCTGATACATCATACCTGGCTGCTTTAGGATTCCTGTGCCAGCTGTTTGCCATGTAGCCACAGAGAGAGCTCAACTGCCTTACAGAATGATAACAAGAGCACCCTCTGGTGGTCAGAGTACAAGAGTGCTACAGCAGAACACATTCATTTAGAAAAGGAATGAGGTTTAAAATTCTAGCTGCTGAATGCCACTCAATGACTGTGTCTCTTTTTCTGAGTATCTGCCTCTTTCCTCTCTCCTCTTTGTCTCTGTCTGCCTCTGCTGGGACTGTCTCTATATGTGGTTCTCTCATCTCATTTCTGTCCTTCTCTGTGTCCCTTCATCTCTGTCTTTCTCTGGCTTTGTTATATTTGTAGTTCTTGCATTATTTAAACAGATTTTGAACTTCCAGAACCTGCGATAGAGACACTCTTCTCCTTTTCACCTTCCCATCTCTAAACCATGCAGATTATGCAAAATTACATGTTTATTACAGAGATACTGTTTTACTGAGAACCAGTTCTCTCAAAAAGTAACTGTATCATTGTAGGGACTGAAGACAGTGTGGTGTAGCGGTAGGAACAGTAGTGGGGTGTCAGTAAATACTGACACAGTAAATAAATCAGTAAATACCAAGTTGTATGGTTGTATTAAAAAAATTACAAATGGTATGCAAATTGCTCTGGGCAGGAGTATCTGTTAAACAACTGCAACATAGCTGACTGTTGACAAGCAACAACATTCTATTGTCACTTCAATGTGAATTACCTGATTTCTATTTTATTTGAACAGAGATTTTTCAAGGCTAACACACTGAACTAGACTACTTTTCCTTAAAGACTGATTTAAAGTACTGTGGGATTCTGGTATTCTTGTACCTGTTTCCAGATAGAAAGGGGAATATGAGTGTTTTTGGTCATTTACTGATTTCACATTGTCAACATACATAAGCAAGAATCCTCCTTACAAGAAAGTGGTTTGGCAAATGTTTTCTGCTGTGTTTTGATGTGTAAATATATATCTTCTTCAAAAGATTTTGTTGCTCTTATAAAATATATTTTTCAAAACATTTTGAAAGCCAGTTGATTATTTTCATATTTTCCAATACTTCCAGCATTTTAAAAATTCAAACTTTCCCACACATGATCAGCGTGAAGCACAAAGAAGTGGAAGATCCTACCTGTTGAAGGTGGGCCAGTGACAGCATTGCGTCTCTCTCTCTCTGCGTCTGAGTGTCTCTTTTCCTTCTCTCTGTCTCTCTGTCCCTCTCCAGCTCTGCTTAATAAACCTCTGCAGTTCCTGGATTCTTTGCATGGATTTTGAATTTGTACAACTGAATATAGAGAAATATTCCTCCTCTGTTCCTGTTTGTGATCAGAACAGAACATGCAAATTGGTGTGCCTTTTCTTGGCCAATGTTTACATGCACATGAAAAACAGCCTTATAGTAGCCGGGTATCCCATTTTAATGTTTTTTTTTAAGTTTCGGCAGCTGTTAATTTAAGGGTCTGATATTAATTCATTTCATTGATGTGCATGTTGAACAGCGTCGGGCTGCAATCTGCCAGAAAATGCAGTCATGTAGCTCGTGAGTATTAATTGCATTGGCTGTGTGGGTTCGGACTGTACTTAATACAGGATTCTAACATTCTAACAATGAATAATGTTTAAGATTGCTGAATTTTACACTTGCAATGTAGTTTAGCAACAGCAGAGACAAGTACTGATTGTGATGACTAACCTTTTAATGTTACGGTACCACTTTTTCAAAAGCCGTCGTCCTCTGTGAAGCGATGTTCTCCTCTCTGGCAAGGGAGCGGCGGACACACCTGGTTCACTAAAAGTAATAATATTGAGTCAGACACGACGCCTATCAAAAGAACGGGAAATGACGGCCAAGAAATTGTTACCTTAGAAACCACGGGGAGCTCTAAGTAAAGTGCATCACAGCCTGTCCTACCCCAATCTGACCCAACACACCACAACAGAAAACTCACACGAGTGTGACTTTCAGAAAATTAGATGTATCTTTCAAGCCCCAGACTCTCTCGTTTACCTGCCAAATCTCGTTACGTTATCTCAAAATCGTTAGCTAGCTAATTCGATGTGACATTGGTGTTTCATGGTCATGTATTATTTAACTAATTGTACAATCTGCCATAAAACCCAGCGAGCCATATCTTCCTCCTTAGTGGAAGAGTCCCCTTAGTGTATGTTTTCCTCTCCATTTGTCAACAGCTGAATATGTATTAATTCTAGATTGGCTTAGACTTAGATTGTCTGAATAAACTCGAGCTATTTACTTCATCAGAAAAATTTCTCACCGGAATGAATACTGGCATACCGGCTTCTCCAGCGACACGCTAACACCGTGTACGCGTTGATTAGCTGTTGAATGAAAATAGTTACACGAAGATGGATTCCTGTACATCTTACTCAACTTAGTTGCAGCTGTGTTGCTAGGTGTTTGCAGGGGTTATTTGGGGCGTATTTCTGGTAAACGAGCAAAAGGAAACGTTTTTTAAATGTTTAAATCAAAAGAAATAAAATATTAACCGCTTTCATTTTTGTAGTTCCCCACCTAAAACACCCTAAAACTAACATTCTGACATGCTGCAGCCCAAAGAAAACAAAGACGCAACAACAGCAGGCAACACAAGCATCATTGTTCATTGTCAATGCAAATGAATAGGGGTAATTCCCAGTACACAGTTTTACATATAGTTATAAAAGCGGTGATACACTGAATTATGAAGCAGAGACTGGCACTGACAGATACAGTCTAACAGGGCAGATTCCAGCATGAAGCTGAAGTTCCGCGGGGGTTGATCTCATAGTCATTACATTACATCGTTATCAATGCCAATGATGTAATTTAGCTCTAATCCAGGGTGACGTACATAGGTTACAATTTTTACATGTTATTCATTTATACAGCTGGACTGGGGGCCATTCTGGGTTAACTACCATACCCGCGGGTACAGCAGCAGTGCCCCAGAGGGGAATCGAACCGGCAACCTTTGAGCCCTGCCACTTACCACTGCGCTATGCTGTGGGACATTATGCAGCTGTGGTCTTTGCAGGCATGCAGGAATAATCAACACAACGGAGCATCATCTCTGAAAATGACAGTCGCAGAGATGCAATGAAGACTGTGCCACCCGGGGTGAAAGAGGTTTCTGCCCCAGTCACCTTTAAGAGGGAAAATCTTCGTTTCCCCAGGACAGATTCCTCCATTTGGATTGGGAGAGACAATACAGGGAGCAGACCAAGAAGAATGACGTACAAGCAAGACAGTTATTCCCCTTTCAGAAACTAAAGTTCTCATCTGTGAGTATGAAGGCATTTAACAAACTATTCCATCATTTCATACTGGAAAATGTGTCAATGTGCATCACTGAGGCTTGCATTATTACATTTGGATACCTGCATGTTCTGTTTAATCACGGAGTAAGCAATCTTTCCCACTGACGGTTTCATCCTGCAGATGGGAGGAAGAGGAACTGAAGAAGAATATCTCTCAGAGGAGGAGGAGGAAGAGGAAGAGGCTGGTGATGTGAGTGAAGCTGCTCTCAGCTACAGTGACCCTGCCGGGAACGAGTCTCCCAGCAGGGGTGTCTCCCTCTCCTTCCAGGAGGAAGTGGAGTTCTCCTCACTGATTGGACGACACAGAGAGGGCGGGGCAACCCCCGGAATCTGCAGCAGCAGAGAGTTTTTGGATGCAGAAGGTGAGAGAGCAGCCAGATGCAACAGGTCTTCCACCCAGAGCAGTACCAGTGTGAGGGAGGGTTAAATCAATGACAGCTTGGACAGAGGGTCTCACTGTGCTTCCAGCCTACCCTTCAACAATGAAAATTTGATGTTTCATAGAAAACAGCATCTATATTGCGTAATTGTTGTTGCTATCGGATATTATAATGATGTCCTTGGATTTGTTAAAGATGTGTATCTGACCCAGTTCCAGTGACTGTGGAATGCAGTGCTCATTTCAGTGATGTCTTCCTATGCTACAAAGTCACTACTGAAATGTGAAGCACTGGAGTAAAGTGTTGGGCTCAGTTTTGAGGCCTACTGCATGCTGTGGAAGCAATCCCGTTTAAAGACATTACAGTCCAAAGGGTGGTGCGCTGTAACTCAGGACATATGCTGGCCTGGGTGGAGATCAGTGTGCTGCAAAAGGACTGTGTTCCTGTCATGAACCCCTGAGAGAGGAACAAGGCAAAATTGGGGGGTTTCAGTGATGCCTGATGATGGAAAGAAATAAATTCTAATGGAATCGATCTGAGAGAAGAGGCTGCACACCAAACAATCTTTTTATTTCTTTATTTTAAATTAATAATCACACATCACTGTATTTACAGTACACCAAGCCATACTATTGGACAAATTCAGGGTAATCTTTGCAAAACCAGATTGTGTTGAAGCGTGACCTGAATTTAGTGTGTTAACATGTTGAAATGCTGTGGTTGGACACGCTGCAGGTGTATTTTGCTCAGCACACAAATGCGTTTCTACAGTATGTACACAGCTTCCCCTCGTCTGTCTTGGTTTGCTGCTGAGACTGGAACAGAGGATTACAGGTTTGATCTGATGTGTCCTGGGAGTGACCTGGAGTAAGTACAGCCCACACAGTGAAGCCGCTGTGACTTCAGAATGTCTTACAGAAATGAGATACGCTGACATACAGCGTTAAATATAAAATAAACAATAAAAAGCCTGCCCACCAAATCACCTGCTCAAACAGTTACATACACCGGCTCTCAGTCAGTGACATTGCTTTAACATTATTTGCAATGGAAGAAAAGAACTGCATAGTAACATCAACCCTCTTACGCATGGAGCTGGGAAACGCTGTAGCACTCTGGTAAACATTCAGTAAAAGAGCATCTTTCCGCTGATCTGAGTTCAGTGACGCCTGAAAGTGCACATCTCCAGAGCATGTCTCCACTGATCTCAGGTGCATCTGAGCAGGTCTGAAAGCGTGCCTCATTGTGATAGTTGTAACAGTATCACAGCTACATGGCTATCTTCTGCAGACTGCAGAAACACACAGCGCATGGATTAGCTTTCCAGAAACCACTTTGGCTGGAATACAAATGCGCTTCCTGTATGAAGAGATAAACTCTTCATATCTCTTTACTGAAGGAATTCAGGTAAAACTATATAGCTTCATAACCACACCATATTTGATTTACGCTAATCAGACTGGCCAGCAGCAGGCTAGGAGTATTCGGCATGTAGTCGTTATCTTCGTTTATTGTAAACCTTAAAGATGTGCGAAATCACAAGGTTGAATAGGTGAAAAACATCTTACATTGACATTAGTAAATTGAATACATGAATCAGTTATTAAATCACTGTCAGACAGTGTGACAGGCTTCAGAAAAACTCCCCACTCTTTTAAAAAATTTCGTTACTTAAGCGATACTTTGATTTCCCTCTATGAACGCGGCCGCTGAGAAGCACTTTGTAAATCCAGCAGGGGCTCTGGCGCCCTCTTGTGGTGCATTTCATCATTGCGAGGCTCAGCTGTGCGCTTTAAAGTGCTGTGCGTGTCGGTGCCCCTGTGCGCGTTCGGTGCTTCATAGGAATTATCTGCCGGCGCCTCAGGTTTATTTCAGCTCAGAGCAGTGATGGGGTGCTCAGGTGCAGCACATGTAGCGTTTGATAAAAGCCTTTTGGTCGCTCCATGGTAACTGCTTTTGAATGTGCAGTTGGGAAATATGACTTGCTCTCTCCCTCACACATCTTAAATAAGGGCTGCTTTTCTAACAGTGGAAATGGGTGGAGCAGCTGGGAACCTGGGGCTGTAGGAACGTTGTGGTAGTGTACCTGAGGGTTGCCCGTGGAAACGTAGCTTTAGAACGAAATATGAGAGCAGAAGGTGTAAATAAAAGTCTTACCACTACCTCAGTATAATTATTGTATAATCTTTACTGTTTATGATTAGATTACCGCAACCCTAAAAACTTTATACATAATTCAGTCTGAACAAAGGGACAGTCATTGTCTGCATCAGCAGCAAATCTCCATAGTTTAAGTATGATCTATGCCTGCTCCTTCCTCCAATCTCCTGATTTCACGCTGAATCACTGCTGAAGACATTAGATGCTTCAGCACAAGAATACCTGCATTAACGAAAGATATTGATAAAAGTGGTGATTAATTCATAGATGATAACAGAAATGTGTGAGTACAGTGTTCAGTCTGATGATAAGTACATGTTATATGTAGACATGCTCTCTCTCACACCCACACGCTGTGCTGCTGGTGTTACGGCTTCTTCCTTTTCTCCACGCGGAACACGTCTCCGTTCGGCTGTGTTTTCCACATCACTTTGATGTCCTCCGGCATGCCCTTCTCAATCAGCTTCCTCCGCACCTGACACATAGGAGTGGCCTTTGAGATGCACTGATCTTCATCTCAGCTGGATGCTCAGGCCCTTCACTGGGCTCACCATGTCAGCTGATCCACATACTGTAAGGCTCAGTGACTAATCACCCAATTCAGGGCAGCATGTTTCCCTCAAACACCATACTGGACTGAAGGCCAGTCTCTGAGGGGGGCGGGGTTTGAGTCTCACCTGTTGAAGGATGAACTCAGTCACAGCGGGGTGGTTCCAGTGCAGCTTGCTTCCTGTGTCAAACACACAAACAGCCAGTCACCCGTCTGACACTCTCCACCTGTCATTAGCTTGATATTTGAGCTTGTAAGAGAACATCCAGTGAATTATCTCCACTGTGACTGTATACATACACCTTGTACTCAATAAATACACACATCCCTACATCCATACACCCTGAAAGACTCCCTTACACCTGCGTTCACCCCAGCATGTACAGCTCTGTGCTGCTGTCTCGTTTCTGTAATGGCTGAAAGCTCTGACCTGGAGTCTTTTGGCTGCATTGCTGATCAGCTGTTTCTGCACAGAGAGAGAGGGGTGTCACTCACAGGTGCTGCTTCAGTTCATGTAAACAGCAGAGTGAACATCAGAACAGTCACTGTAACTGAAACACGGAGCAGTACTCAAGACAAGGATCAGAAGGATCAGAGTCACTGTAGCTGAAACACGGAGACAGTACTCAAGACAAGGATCAGAAGGATCAGAGTCACTGTAGCTGAAACACAGAGCAGGACTCAAGATGTTCACTGAGGTCATTCTGCACACTGACAGCCAGATTCACACTCCTACACAGACACAAACACACACACTCTTCCTCCCTCCCTCTCTCCCTCTTAAGTTTTTTTTTGTTGTTGATTATTGTGTGATTCATGGTAAGCGCTTTGAGAATGCTAACAGAAATGACATTTTTTGCCACAAACACACACACAGCATGTGCACACACACATTCACACTCACATGCATGTGCACATACACAGGGTATCTAAGCAAACGAATAAATTCTACAGAAGCTCTGTGATTGACTTACTGCTGTAGCAGAAGAAAGGGAGTCTCTCACTGCAGGAAGCATCTATCCATCCTCCTCTTTCAGTCCCGTTTAACTGCACTTTAGCACAGTTCTCCTGCCCTCCTGCATTATTAGGTTCTCCTGAACTCCAGTTGCGGAATGAAGAGTTCCCCTGGTCAGACCACTTCCAGGAGTCTCTGTACAGGCCAATCCACACCAATGTACTGTCTGGTATCAAGCGATTTACCTCCTCGTTCTCAGTCTGGTTCCTCACACTGACCAGGTCTGTGTGATGCTCTCTGCAGTATCTCTGAGCCTCAGTCCAAGTCTTACTCTGCTCAATCAGGATGTATCTCTGGTTACTGTTCTCTCCACCTGCTGAAAACAAGGAATATTTCATTTTCACTCTGCAGAAAACTGTAGAGTTTGTATGTGAGCAGGGAGAGAAATTCATGTGCTGACAAATTTTGCTGTTGAAATTGCTGCAAATGTATCTGTACATGAAAATGAAAGAGTTTCAGTGTTCGCCACATGGCAGAGCCAATCATATCTGCCAGCAGAGGGCAGCAGTGTCACAGATCTGCCAGCAGAGGGCAGCAGTGTTACAGATCTGCCAGCAGAGGGCAGCAGTGTCACAGATCTGCCAGCAGAGGGCAGCAGTGTTACAGATCTGCCAGCAGAGGGCAGCAGTGTTACAGATCTGCCAGCAGAGGGCAGCAGTGTATAATGAAAGAACCTAAGGAACTGAACGAAAAGGAGGAACAGAACAAATCAATGAGTTCAGTAATCCTGATCTTGGTAGCCGTGTACTGAAAGAACTACAGCTATTCATACTGTGCGGTGTTAGGAGATTAAATGGCATTGGTGACATGCACTGAATATTAATGGATGTTCTGAATGAGCTTGCAATACCACCTAAAATTTTCCAGTTTTGTAGTTTTCCAGATGGTGTCTTGGCATCCTTTAACAAAAATGAAACGGAGGAGTGTTTGTCTGTCTCATAATTGAAAAGAGGAATTATTGGTGTTCTACACACAGCATGTGACTTCACTGACTGAAAATGGCTCCATTCCCTGAAAGGAGTAAAAAGAGATTAATTTCTTTTCACTAGTTACAGCTACAAAGGGGAACTTTATGTGAGTCTGGTGCAGAGGGACAGACAGATGTAAGCCCCTGACCCCAGGACAGCAAGCTGTGTGTGAAATGCTGCACTCCAAGCACACAGGAAATGAGTAACATCTTAGGGATTACTCAGGTGGGAATCAAACCCTCAACCCTGCCCTGACAGACAGGAATGCTCACCATGGTAACAGACGAAGAATCCAGTGTCAGTTGAACCATCACATGGATAATCATGCCATCTCCTGCTCTTTGTCATTTTTACACAGTGTTCTCTCCCTCCCCCGTTGTTTGGTTGTCCAGTGTCCCAGTTCCTAAACTCAGTCTCCCCTGCTCTGTAGAAACCTGGGTCTGCCAGAGACCATCTCCAGCTACTGATGTCATCATACAGTCCTATCCAGGCAGATTCTTTAACATAAGCACTGCCTACAGCTTCCATCAGGCTCTTCATTTCCTCTGTGCTGTCTATGGTGGCCAGGTCAGCGTAGTTCTCTCTGCAGTAACTCTGTGCTTCAGTCCAGCTCTTCTCTATGTTCACAAAGTGATACTGATGAGAGAGGCAGGAACACAGTGTGCAGAGCCCTGAGAACACAATCATTAGTGAGCACATCACATCCTCACATCTATGTTACATTACATCCACTCATATCTATATTACATCACATCCTCACATCTATATTACATCACATCCACTCTCATCTATATTACATCACATCCTCACATCTATATTACATCAGATCCTCACATCTATATTACATCACATCCATGCACATCAATATTAAATAGCTGCTTGCTCCTGTAGACTGATTCAAGCCAGCTGGCACATTAGCTCCTTGAAGACATGCTTAATGGTGAATGTATGTGTACATGTCTAGTGCTCGTATTTTAATATTTTTAATTTCACCATTATCAACAGGAGCTGGAGAGTAATCGCAATATTATACCCCAGTTCCAGCTGATCATTGTGTTTCATTAACAGACACCTGCTAATATAAATATGTACCTGAACCCAATTCCCATGTGAGTATTCAGCAGCTGTAAAGACAACAGGTTTACCAAACACATCCCCTCTGTATTACATCACATCCACTCAAATCTGTGCTGCAGCACACTGACCTGAGAACAGCAGCAGGAGAAACGCACTGTGCTCCATGGCTTTAGGCTGTGAGGGACAGAGGCGTTTGCTTCAGTGCTGTTATCACTTTGACTCTCTCACATTTAATTACATACAGGGTTGGGGAAAGACAAATATTTCCTCTAAAATCCTTTGTCAAAAACACAACAGGTTTATTTTAAAGAAGGTGAATTCATTTTCCACTAAATCCCAAAATCAAAAATTTTGCATTTGTTCATTTGGCAGATGCTTTCATACAAAGTGACTTACAAGTGAGACAGAGGACAACACAAGTGAAAGCCATACACAGAGTCACAATATTAGAAGTGCTGCATGACCAGGTTTCAATAGTTGGTCAGACAAGATACGAGATAGCTGGTAGAGACACAAGTACATGAAACCATTAATTTTTTTAATGGAAAACAGAGTTCCGGACATAAGAAATTACTTTAGGTGGTAGCGATTCAGGTGATCAGGTGAGTGCAGAGGAGCTGTGTCTTCAGATGTTTCTTCAAAATAGTTATGGATTCGGCAGATAGATCAAAAGATGATGACTGATACATCATACCTGGCTGCTTTAGAATTCCTGTGCCAGCTGTCTGCCATGTAGCCACAGAGAGACCTCAACTGCCTTACAGAATGATAACAAGAGCACCCTCTGGTGGTCAGAGTAGGTGCTACCGCAGAATACATTCATTTTGAAAAGGAATGAGGTTTAAGATTCTACCTGCAACGGAATCCGAGAGCGGCCGTGCTTGCAATTATTTTTTATTGCCATTATCTCGAGATCACGAGTTAATTATTTCGTCATCTCGAGAAAACAAAAGGCCGATTGCTCGAGATAACGAGATAATTTATCATGAAAAAACGACTTTTGTTGTCTCCAGATCACAGGATAGTCATGGTGAACTCGAAAATGAGTGTCTGGTTTATTTGATCACACCTGATTTCAGCCCTCAAGATCAGAAAGACACAATGCAATTTCTGCCTGTGTTAGACCTTGACTGAAGTACAGTCTGATGCGTTGATCAATAATGGGTACTCCTGACATTTTCAGCTTAAATCAGTTGCTACAGTTGTCAAGATGCTAGTTGCCATCTATGCATGCTGGCATGGCACTCCTGATCGCTGACAAACATTATAAGCAGAGGTTGACACCCCGGCATCAGAAAGTAAAAGTCCTGCCACATATTTGTTCCGTGCACCCATGCACTACACTAGCTGAATTTAATTAGCACAACTCTTCAGCCAGGTAGAGGAGCTAATTAGCGAAATCACCTTGTTTAGTGAATGGCTAGAACAAATACATGGTAGGACTTTTACTTTCTGAAGCCGGGATGTCCACCTCTGATTATAAGTAATAAGAGGAAGCGACCTTTTGTTTTCTCATGAAAACGAAATAATTAACTCGTTATCACGAGAAAACGAGTTCTGTTATCTCGAGATAACGAAATAATTAACTCGTGATCTCGAGATAACGGCATTAAAAATTAATTGCAAGCACGGCCGTTCTCGGCTTCTGTAACCTAATGAATGCCACTCAAAGACTGTGTCTTTTTCCGAGTCTCTGCTTCTTTCCTCTTTCCTCTCCTCTTTGTCACTGTTTGCCTCTGCTGGGACTCTCTCTGTATGTGGCTTTCTCGTCTCTTTTCTTTCTTTCCCTCTGTCCCTTCATGTCTCTCTAGGGCTCTGCAATATTTGTAGTTCTTGGATTATTTAAATAGATTTTGAACTTCCTGGACCTGCGACTGAGTTTTTACTAAGTTTGCTGATTGTTAGAAAGCAACAATATTCTATTTTACATTTATGTCAAATACCTGATTTTAATTCTTAATTGAACAGATATTTTTCAGGTCCAACACATTACACTAGACTGCTTTTCCTTGAAGATTGTGAGGCCATGTCCACACGTACACGGGTATTTTTGAAAACGGGGGTTTTTCCTCCTTCGTTCTTAAAAAAATCTCCGTCCACACGAAAACGCAAAAACACGCTGTCAAGAGCATGCCAAACAAACAGGCGACGATATAACCCTAACCGTAAAGCCATGTTGGCCAATCAGAAGCCTGAAAAAAGTTACTACGGCGCACACTCTGACGTCACAAGCCAAAAACTCCGTTTTCCCTGTCTACACGTGAACACTGAAAACGGAGTTTCTGAAAATCTTCACGGCGTTTTGCAAAAGATCCGTTTTCAGTGACGAAAGGCCAAAACGCATAGAAAAAGTAACTTTTTTAAAAATACCCGTGTACGTGTGGACAGGGCCTGATTTAAAGTACTGTGGGATTCTGGTATTCTTGTACCTGTTTCCAGGTAGAAAGGGAAATATGCGTGTTTTCTGTCTTTTACTGATCTTTGCCTCCACATTCTCAACATACATAAGCAAGAATGCTCCTTAAGGGAAAGTGGTTTTGGCAAATGTTTTATGCTCTCTTTTGATGTGTAGATATATATCTTCTTCAAAATATATTGTTGCTCTCGTTAAATTTTTCAAAACATTTTGATTATTTTCATATTTTCCAATACCTCCATTATTTTTTAAATTCAAACTTTCCCACATTGATCAGTGTGAAGCAGAAAGAGGTTGAAGATCCTACCTGTTGAAGGTGGGCCAGTGACAGCACTCTCTCTCTCTCTCTCTCTCTCTCTGTGTCTCTTCTCCTTCTCTCAGTCTCTCTGTCCCTCTCCAGCTCTGCTTAATAAACCTCTGCAGCTCCTGGATTCTTTGCATGGATTTTGAATTTGTACAACTGAATATAGAGAGATAATCTTCCTCTGTTCCTGTTTGTGATCAGAACAGAATATGCAAACTTGTTGTGCCTTTTCTTGGCCCATGACCACAAGCACATGAAACAGAGACACTAAGAACAGGACTGAACAGTCAGTGGGAAAGGCTGCCTGCTGTGCAGTTAAAGAGAATATGCAGGTATCCTTCTCATCGTTTCATTTCATCCCTTTCAAAGTGCTCTCTGTTCTGCTCCACTCAGGCCAAATGAAAGAGCCTGTCTTGGCTCAGGGCCCCAGTCTCCCCGGGCGGCTGGTGCATGTGCTTTGATGGTATGGTGAGTCTGGTTAGTGTGAAGGTTACGCTTTGATAAAACCACAGAGAAACACACAACCCAGACTACAGCTGACAAATTTCTCCTAATATAGTCCTGATAAAAGTGTTATGATTATTGCTGAAGCACACAGTGTACTTTAAACACTGGCTGAACAGCGTAATGTGTCAGTGTGCCAGGTGCTTAACAACAACAACAATTATAATCATAAATGTGTTTAACACACTAACTTATTTCTCTCTAAACGCTCTTAGTCTGTCCTGTACTAAATTTATACACTTGAATTTGCTTCAATTCTCATTCATGGTTCTGCAGCCTAGAAGTCAATGCTGCTTAGACTTTCTCTCATCATGATAAAATTAGCTTGCGTAAAACGAAACCCCTCACGTTTGGAGGATGCAGCTTTGACTTTCTAATATATCTCAAATGTGACCTCAACTGTCATGTCAAAAGTGGGGAGGACACATATTGTCGAGCATCTGAGCACTGTTTTTATAAATGACTTTTAGATTGTTAAATTAAAATGTAATGTATTATAATAAAATGAATGCAGTTTGTATTTGCTGGCTGGCCCAGAGGAGTAAACCTTCTGTTCTCAGCTGGTCTCAGGCACAGCAGAGCGATGCAGCTCACAAACACAGCAAGCAGGAGAGTGTTGCCTAAACACTGGATAATTTACTTGCTACATAAAACATTGGCACCGCTTTTGGGGACTGGAGCTTTTGGAGTCACAGTGTCCCCCAACACTACCTGGAACTGCATGGCCAAAACCAGCTGGCTGGACTGGTTCTATCACAGAGACACACCTTACAGCTGGGATTTGTGCTGTGATACTATGCCTGTCAGTGCCAGTGTCTGCTTTATTAAGCTGAGACTTTAAAAAAATATGTGAACATTTCCTGGTTTGAACAAAGATACTGATCTCCTGTTTGTCTCCCTTTCTGCTTTATATGTAACATGTAAAGCAGCTGCGTTTTTTCTTGGTGGTTCAGCAAAGTTCATTTGCATCAATCCCACAGTGACAGCTCTGTTGTCACCTGCTGTTCAACGCGCCTGCGGTCACTCATCGTCCTATTCCTCTTTTCTTCACTTTGTTCATTCACTTCCTGTCAGTTTAGACAGGGTAGCATCGAATGCTTTTCTCTGTTGCTGTTACTCCTTTGTTACAGTTGATAAGACTCATTTAATTGCGCAGTGACTCTCCTGTGTTCTCTGGGATCGGGCTGATAAGACTCATTTCATTGCACAGTGACTTCCTGTGTTCTCTGGGATCGGGTTGATAAGACTCATTTCATTGCGCAGTGACTCTCCTGTGTTCTCTGGGATCGGGTTGATAAGACTCATTTCATTGCGCAGTGACTCTCCTGTGTTCTCTGGGATCGGGTTGATAAGACTCATTTCATTGCGCAGTGACTCTCCTGTGTTCTCTGGGATCGGGTTGCTTCGGTCCCCAGGCGCACACTCCCAGGCTCTCCGGTTCTTGCCCTCAGTGTCATTAACAGCCTCAGGGATTAACCTCAGACCTCAGACGCCCCTGCAAGCCGCTGCACAAGGTGAACTGAACATGTGGTATATTTCAACAAACACTGCCTCCGGAATAATACTGCGATAGTCCATGTCACCTACACGCCCTACAGGTGACTGTCTCTTGTGTAGTCAGGTTGACATTCACAGACAGAGGATTCTTCCAGGACTTCCTGTCTCTAATGCTGTAACGTCTGCTTTAACAGGAATGCCTCTCTTTGCAGGGCTCATCAGGAGGCCTCTGTAAGGCTATCTGTTGCTTCCTGGCTTCTCTGCCATTTTGATTTGTCTGAATGAGATCATGATGCAGCTCCTCGATGTAAAATCAACTTTAAGTGCAAACAGCTGGCAGAAAGAGCTTGCTTATAGGTTATAATTACTTTGGTGCTTCCAGTTATTGTCTTTTTGCTATCTGGTCTTAAAATGACAGTTGTGCTGTTAGTTTGGGTGAACAGCAGACAGAGCAACTTACTACCTTACTGCTACTAACTTACGGCAAGTAACTTACTACCTCGCAGTCAGTGTCATCACTAGTCTTCAATGTTACATGTTAGCAGGGCCTACCTCAAGAATCTGAATGCTCAGCTACCCTGTGTGATCTGTGCAAATGACAAATAAAAGACTTTGAGCACACCAAACATAAACTCACACTCTGCCGAGTGAGAGAGTCTCTCTGAGCGCAGACAGAGCACATCAACTCACCATCATTCTGCCTCAGCTACTGAACACACACAGGAAGCCGCCTCTGAATATTAATGTAAATACTTCAATGCTTTTCACATTTAGCATCTAATTTATATCAGTTCAGTGATTCCAGCAGACACACACATGCAGCTGATGGCATGGTAATCATTTATTGTTGGATTGATTGTAGCCTGTTTACATGCAGAAGCAAAAACATATGTTTCTCACATATATTTCTATTTCAATATCTATTGAATAAAGATGCTCAGAGCTCATAGTGTTCACACAGGCAGACACGTATGAGGACAGGAAGCCAAAGAAAAAGACAGACACGTATCTGATAGTCATTTATTAAAACACATGGAAAAATATTCTGTGGAAAAATACTCAGCCAGCAAAAAACTCAGGGAAAGTGCCTGACTGGACATCCCACACTGAGAGTTATCTGGACAGAACTGGAGAGAGACCACATGCCAGGGTTCCCCACTTAAATAAACATAAGTCACAAAAAATGGTTCTTCTGCACAGTGGTTCATATATTTAATTTTATGTTGCAAAGGCCTCACAGACCATGGTACCACAGACCAGTTCCATGATCCAGATCAGATACAGGTCAGTGGTACAGACCAGCTGATCCCAGATCAGATACAGGTGTGAAGGAGAGCCTTCACTACCTCCCCCTAGAAACTAATTGCTAATTGTCAATTGTGTATTAATCATTTGTTAATTGTATGCAAATGTTGGCAATTTGTTGGAGAAGTGTTGGCCAGCTTCTTTACAACAGCTCAGTGGTACAAACAACCTGATCCCAGATCAGATACAGGTCAGTGGTACAGATCAGCTGATCCCAAATCAGAGGTACAGACCCTTAGAAGGAAAGCATGAGACAAAATCCACTGAATGCTCAGTAGCAATAATTTCTCAGACAAGATTAAAAATCCTTTGAGCATGATAATAAATACACAAATACGCATAGCCCCTCCCCACTCTCTGGCCCTGGCCAATAGGGTGTCAGATCTGCACAGCTCTGCCTCAGACATTCGCTGATTGATAGGCTGATCCAGCAATAGAAGGAAAGAGAGAACTGATTCAGCAACTATCCCTCCATCCTCTGTCTCATCACTTACAGCCCTCCCATTCCTACTCCCCCCATTCCTACTCCCTCCCATTCCTACTCCCTCTCTCTCTCTCCCTTTCTCTCTCCCTCTCTCTCTCTCTCTCTCTCTCTCTCTCTCCCTTTCTCTCTCCTCCTCCCTCTCTCTCCCTCTCTCTCTCTCCCTCCCTCCCTCTCTCTCTCTCTCTCTCTCTCCCTCTCTCTCTCTCTCTCTCTCTCTCTCTCTCTCTCTCTCCCTCTCCCTCTCTCTCCCCCTACCTCTCCCCCTCCCTCTCTCTCTGTAGCTGCAGTATGATGTCAGAGAGGGTGTTTCCGTCAGTGATGGTGGGGTTGCACTGCAAAGCCAGGGTCACCACGCTGTCCTGTCCCGGGAACACCTTTGACAGACTCTCCCTCAGACTGGATGTTTCTGCTACACTCCTCTCTCTCCTGCCCCCTCTCTCCCTCCTCCCCCTCCTCCCCCTCTCTCTCTCCCTCTTTCCCCATTTCTCCCCCCCTCTTCTCCGCTCGTACTCTGACCCTGTGGGAGGCTTCTGTGCTGGCGGGTGGCCCCCTGGTGTCCGCTCGCGGTAGTGCAGCACCTCTGTCTGGGCTCGCCTGGGGGCCGTTGGGGGGGGTGAGAAGGAGGGGGCCACACCTGCGTAGGTGTGACTGCTGGGGATAGGGGTTCTGAGAGGGGGGGAGAGACAAATCAGCTTTACTTCAAAATTCAATAATCATTCCCAAGCAAGGGCAATATCCATTACAGATCACAAAGAGCTGATGGACAATAAATGTCAGTAATGTCAGGAAGGTGGCATACAGGCCCACTAACAGTGGGTGTATCTGTGCAGTGTGGGGCTGTGTTTGGGGGTGTATCTGCAGTGTGGGGCTGTGTTTGTGGGGCTGTGTTATCTGTGCAGTGTGGGGTTGTGTTTGGGGGTGTATCTGCAGTGTGGGGCTGTGTTTGGGGGTGTATCTGCAGTGTGGGGCTGTGTTTGGGGGTGTATCTGCAGTGTGGGGCTGTGTTTGGGGGTGTATCTGCAGTGTGGGGTTGTGTTTGGGGGCGTATCTGCAGTGTGGGGCTGTGTTTGGGGGCATCTGCAGTGTGGGGCTGTGTTTGGGGGTGTATCTGTGCAGTGTGGGGCTGTGTTTGGGGGTGTATCTGCAGTGTGGGGCTGTGTTTGGGGGTGTATCTGTATCTGCAGTGTGGGGCTGTGTTTGGGGGTGTATCTGCAGTGTGGGGTTGTGTTTGGGGGCGCATCTGCAGTGTGGGGTTGTGTTTGGGGGTGTACCTGTGTTTGGAGCGGAGGAAGTCGTTAAGATGGGGTCCCCTTCGGCCTAGGGGGTCATCTGGCACCATAAAGTGATCCCCAACAAACGTGTACTGAAGCAGTCTGCAGAGAGACCAGGCTGTTACCATGGCGACTGCCTCCACCTTCCTCTGTACCCCCCCTCTCCCTCCACCCTCCTCTGTACCCCCCCTCTCCCTCCACCTTCCTCACCTCTCTCCCTCCACCTCTGTACCCCCTCTCCCTCCACCTTCCTCTGTACCCCCCCTCTGTATCTTTCTTTAATGATGTCTCTCCATGCAGGAGACTCGGCTGAAAGGTCTCTCAGGTTGTCGTTTGTTACGATCACTCCATCAGTCTGCTGAGCCAGCTGCAGCATGAACCTGCGAGAGACGAGCATCACCACCATCATCATCATCACCATCTTATCACCATTATCATCTTCATCATCATCACCACCACCATCATCATCATCACCATCTTATCACCATTATCATCTTCTTCATCATCTTCATCATCATCACCACCATCATCATCATCACCATCTTATCACCATTATCATCTTCATCATCATCATCTTCACCATCTTATCACCATCATCTTCATCATCATCATCTTCATCATCATCATCACCACCATTATCATCTTCATCATCATCATCACCATCATCACCATCACCATCATCACTGCATGGACCGCATGCTTTTAGCGGTGTCTTACCCAAGCGCCAACATACAGATGCACAGACACAGGCTGCAGGAGGGTGGGCGGGGCTAACCTGTCATCATACGAGTTGATTCTCTTTCCCTCCACCTCTCTGGAAGGGGTGAAGGCGAGCAGGCCCACGGTCTGCAGCTCAGTCAGGTAGTGCTGTTCTGCAGGACAGTAAAACACAGCGCTCAGGTGTTTCACACACTGCACACATGGCTCCAGAAGGCTGCCGCATGCAGGAAACATTACCTTTGATCCTCGGGTCTCTCTTCTGTCTCCACTGGGGAACAAACGCGGTAACCCTGCGGTGACCTCGGTTCCAAAAGTACTGCACAGCCAGCGCAATCCCACGGCATGAGAAGAACTGACCAAGGCCATGACTGAGAGAGGGAGAGAGAGGGAAGAGAGAGAGAGAGGGAGAGGGGGAGAGAGGGAGATGGAGAGAGAGAGAGGGAGAGGGAGAGAGGGAGAAAATTAAGGATTGTAGCTGGAGGGGGGGTGCTCTGTGGTAGCGTTGCCCACTGTATGCATTTACCTGAGACCTGCTTACTGCTGTGTCCAGCAGCACCTGCTCTTACCTCATTGCGACGTTGCTCCCGTCGATGATCACCTGCCGCAGGTGGGGGTCGCCGGGGTCACGGGCCAGCTGGAGGTCAAAGGGCATCTGCAGGCCCTCGAGAAATCGCTGCTCGCCTGTGACGATGGCTGCCGTAGCAACATCCACGGGCCACGCCCTGTCCTTCCCGGCAGGGGAAGGTTCGGGTGGGTAGGTGGACTGGGGGCCTCTGACGGGAGGGGTGCTGTTTCTTTCAGGGGGGGGTGTGTGAGTGGGCCGATCTGCACTGGGCATGTGTGATGGAGCCACGCCTTCCACAGCTCCAGGCACTGTGGAGACCAGATCCACAGCCTCTGAGCTGTGCAAGCCAGCCTTCCCCCCTCTCCCTCTCCCTCTCCCTCTCCGCCCACCCCTTTCTCCCTCCCTCCCTCTCTGTCCTCCCCTCTGACCCTCCCTCTCTCTCTGTTCCTCCCTCTCTCTCTGTTCCTCCCTCCCTCTCTGTTCCTCCCTCCCTCTCTGTTCCTCCCTCCCTCTCTGACCCTCCCCTCTCTCTCTGTTCCTCCCTCTCTCTCTGTTCCTCCCTCCCTCTCTGTTCCTCCCTCTCTCTCTGTTCCTCCCTCTCTCTCTGCCTTCCGTTTTCTCCCTCCATCCCCTCCTCGCTCCTCTCTCTGTCTGTCTCGGGCAGCTCCTGCAGGAGTTGCTGTATGTGGGCGTGGCTGTCCCTGCCGGGGCCTCCCTCTCTCTGCAGCTCCAGCAGCAGCTCTCGGGGTGACAGCTCGGGTAGGTTGCTGTACACCTCCATGACCCTCTCCTCTGGGTACCCACAGCTGGCTGCTGCTCTCTTCAGCACCCCCAGAACAAAGTCCTCCCCAGCCTCCCTCTCTGTCTCGCTGTGGTTGTTGAGGAGAGCTGTCTGCCCTTCTGTCTCCCCCTCTCTTGCTCCCTCACGGTCCTGTTCTTGTTGGACCAGGTCCAGAATCTGAGAGGCCTCCTTCAGGCCTGTGCGGGACAGAACCCTCTGCACCACGCCCTGAGTGTACCCCATTGCTGTGAAGAACTTCAGCAGCAGCCCAAACTCCTCCCTGCGGCCCAGCTCTAGGGAGCCTCCCTCCTCTTCCTCTTCCTCCTCCTCCTCCTCTTCCCCCACCTCCTGGGGCGTGTGTCTGTGCTGCTGCTCTGCCGTCCTGTCTGGGAGGAGGCGTAAGACTGGCTCCCCCAGCTCCTCCCCTTCCTCTCTGTTGGCTTCGGTTCCTGGGATCTGCAGGAAGGGGAGGTGCTGGCTCGGAGAAAGGGCTGGATACAGATCCCTGCTGGAATGTTCTGGAACAGCCCCTGCATGGGTGTGACGGCCAGCCTGGCGCAGGTCCAGCTCTCCGTTTCTCTGCTCCACTCGGTCCTCCAGTGCAAGTCTCTCCATATCCCTGACCTCAGACATCTGCCGCTCCTTCTCTGGATCTCTCGCCGCGGTGGCTGGCCGTTGCCATGGTCCCCTGGCTGGGTCCAGTCTGCTCTCCCTGACCAGGCTCAGCAGGGCTTCCTTCACCTTCGCTGGCAGAACCAGCAGGTCCAGAGTGTGCCGGTCATCCCAGCTCTCCACCAGGGACTTGAAGGCCCGACGGGAGTCCAGGGTCTCACTTGCTGCTCCAGGCCCAGCCTCAGCACCCTGCCCCTGGGTGCCCTCATAGTTCTCCACCAGGTTCAGGATGAGGGAGTAGGCCCGCACCACCGGCTCGGCCAGGCCGGAGACAACCAGCACACCTGGTCGGCTCACCTGAAAGACAGAAGGAGAAAGGGGC
The DNA here is from genome assembly GCA_019176425.1 of Megalops atlanticus. NCBI lineage: Eukaryota > Metazoa > Chordata > Actinopteri > Elopiformes > Megalopidae > Megalops > Megalops atlanticus. The sequence goes on from CM032891.1 coordinate 31,329,180, forward strand.
AAACCGAGGGAGAGGGAGGCAGAGAGGAAAGAGACGTTACTGTGCAGTTCATACTTTCACTCCTACCGAGGGAGACACACCACTCAGTGCTAAGGCTGCATCCCAGTCTGCAGCTTAGTGAGGGAAGAGAGTGAGTGAGTCCGTATGCACACATACCAGGGGAGGAAGGGTTAGGGTGGTATTGGAGTGAATTTCGGAAATCCACCTGCAAACGTGTTGCAAGTCACTCTGGATAAGAGCGTCTGCTAAATTAAATGTAACTGGGAAAAAATGCACAGGAATCATTTGGTCCAGTGTGAGCACTGTTTTGTGACTGTGCATGAGTTCATTCATTCAATGACCCATCTGGCATACAGAGATGATCAGTGATACTGCAGTTGAATGGAGCTGTCATAAAATTTGCAAAAAGCAGTGTGCCCAAAGAGCCCCCTGGAATGCCACACTGAGCTTGCACACTCACTCACACAGAGCAGCCAAACGCAAGTGGAAGCTCCTTTTCCGGATTGGTGATACCCTCAACCACGTGACTTGGTGCCATTCTGGGGGGAGGTGCTTATGGCAAGTGATCAAACATGCGGACTGAGACACAGCCCCCCCCACCTCACCTGGATATGAGCGCCGGTGTTTTTCATCAGGCAGTCCACAAACAGCCCACCAACACCACAGAACACCGAGTGCAGGCCCTCAGGGTACGACACCTGTTGCTGCTCCTCCTGGTTCAACAGGCCCTTCACGAAAAGCTAGGAGGGAGGGAGGGACAGGAGGGAGGGACATGGGGCAGACAGGGAGGGGGGAGTAGGGAGAGGAGGGTCTCAGTTAAATGGTGCAGCACATGCACACGACTGGACAAAATAAAATGAAAAATAAAAGGAAAAACCTGGATGTGACCTCCTGCAGCAGGCCTGTCTCAGTCACCCAGGCCCAGGGCTAACAGGGTAATGTGCTAATATGATAAACACCACAGTTACACACATCCAATCCACAATGGATGCATTTTCAGAATGAACAACATCCCCTTCCTCTGTGTAACATATAACCCTAACCCCCTTCCTCTGTGTAACATATATTACTCCTTCGTGGGGATAGCTCATTCAGGAAGAAACTGACTTTTACATATCATACATTACACACCCGCATATTTACTGAAGCAGTTCCGTTGCTTTTGTCATGATCAGAGGGAATATTAGACAGTGAAAGGAGTCTCCCTTATTACATATCGTTAAGAATTTTGGGGGGAATGGATCAGTGTTGAGACCCCCTCATAAATAAAAACAGTCCTTCCTGCATAAAGCTACAGAGATTAAGGGCAGTCAATAAAAAGACAGAGCTCTCCAGAAGATCCAAGGAGTCCAAGACATACATCACAGAGCCAAAAAAGCATTATTCCACTAAAAATCAGGGCAGCTAGTGGATCTGAATGATTACCTAGGGGTCTGACAATAAAAATTAAAAATAGCTACAGTTTTCATGTTTTGAAACATCTTCATTAAAGACAGAATGTTAAGTTTTAAAAGGAGTAAAATGATCTGCCCTTTTGTGTCTAACTGTGTCCCGGCCTTGGGTGCAGAGTACTGAATCTCTTATCAGAAGCTCTTGGCTGCTGGCCCAGATACAGCAGAGGGTTGCCAGGTACCTTCCTGTACACTGCAAGGCCAGGTTTTCTACACACTGTGGGTTTGTAAAGCTAGTGCTGAAGCCTTCAAAAGATTACATATGCCTGTGAGCAGGGTCTAGGTCGGTACAAGAGCCCAATAATGCAAAGTTCAGAGCCAGTTTGGCAGCTTGCAGTGGAGCTGCTACACAGGTGAGTCAGGAGCAGTGCTGGCAGCGTTAGTGGCAGAGGTAAGATCAGCTCTGACTTCAGACAGCGCTTTGCCCTGAGCACACCTGCTGACCTCTCCCCGCAGCTCTGGCTTCACAGGGGAGTGTGGATCAGCCTTGCGTGGCTGGCGGACTGTCAGTGGCTGCACAACCACGATTCTGCATCTCTGCAGTTTCCCAAACAGGCTGAACAAGATTTAGAAGCCACTCATCTGGAATAGCTGTCTGCAAACGTGTTGCTGCTGGATAGCTAGCTATGGAAGTTAGCATTAGTGTTTCGGTGTTTTGAGTTTTGTATGTAAAAATACAGGGGGCATCTAGATGACGCAAATCACTACGGCAGAAGCACAACCAGGCAAATGCTCTCCAACACTCAGCCAATCTCCATCGGCTCTTACAAAGACTGGGAACAATTCCTCACAGTCTCACTTTTGGCTTCACTTCATTCCTTCTGGATACAGTGCTCTGTAAAGCACCAGATTAAAAAAAAAAATACAAAGTTGATTGTTTGATGATTGATTGACCAATTGACTGACTGAGTATATATCTCTGAAACAGGAAGGAAGACACAGCTACAGGTTGTAGTGGCAGTTGTAACTACAGATAAACAAACTGGTGACAATTTTATGACAACTGCCACTGCTCTAGGCCAGGATGGTTCCTATTCAACACACTTTAGGAAGAGTTCTCTTAGGCAAAGATATTAAACTACACATGTACACTGTATGTATGAGTAGCAGAGCTGAAAGCAGTAGCTTGTGTGAATCCCGTGTAAAGCTGGCAGGGTAGCAGGCAGCAGAGCGGTTTCAGCGGAAACGTCACTCTCTGAGACTCGGTTAGCTGGCCTTGTTGCGTATGGAGGAGTGAGCAAACTGCCCTCAGCCCCGCTGGTAACGGCACTGGTGATCAGAGCTGTGTGCAGACAGCACGGGCTCAAATATCACACCTCTTTCACATCCGTTACATAAGCAGATATGTGCACAATTACACAGAAAATGCAATTAAAAGCGATTCACATCTCACAGGTCGTAGGGGAAGAACATGGGAGGCAGTAAGAGAGGGAAGCCGTAGGATGGAGACCAGGAGAAGGAGGGCGAGTAAAAATAACAGAATCCTGACAGAGACATGACCCCAGGTGGTGCAGTCAGTGTGCTACACCTAACAAACCCCCATGCACCACCTGGGTGTCCCCAGCCACCAAGCCCGTTACCTGCTGGAAAACATTTAATCAGCACTGACAGTGGCCCTCACCTTGGCCTCCTCCACCTCTCTCCTCCCTCCTGTCAGTGTCAGCCAAATCTGTCCATCATGGGGTAGCCCCGCCTCCTCCTCGCCCCCAATCTGGAAGCCCACCTCAAACACCCTCTCCACCACGGGTCTGAGTGACACCAGCCTCCCCCGAGCCACGCCAGGGCAGGCGAACTCATCCACACACTCCTCTCCCCCCCTCCTCTCCTCTCTCCGTGGAGTCTGGAATGAGGGATGAACTGAGGCCATGGCAGAGGAGTGTGTCAGACAGAGGTCACTGAGGGAGAGAGAGAGAGTCCACACATCAGAGGCTGCTGGCTCAGTTCCAGCCTAGCTGTTTCATTAACGTCATTTAGCTGCCCTGCGACTTATTTCACATCTCCGCTGCATGTCAATGTGTTTCTGAAAACGGGAATATTTTTAGTGAGAAAGACTTTTCGCTTGATGTTTCTTCTCTTTCTGGATTTACAGGGAAACGAGATCTAACGTTAAGAAACATTAAAGCGTTTAAAACACAGTTTCACACAGGTTCGCTTCTAAAACCCACGGCTCCTCACCTGGTTCTTCATCTCTTCCTCAGTAAATTGTGAGTAAGTTTCGATTACCCCAGTCTTCCGCATACAGTGGCTACGACTGTCCAAAGTGCACCACAAAGACTTGCTGATTACCTCTTGCCTTGTCACTCCGCTCCCGCTCAAACTAAACGTGGTTAGTGTCACCTCGGAACATAAAAGAGGATATTTTACACGAAATCGTATGTGGAGAAGAATAGCACATCCGCCTTATTTCATGACGCGTGGGTTATTGTTGATAAAACTGAAACTTGTCAGCAAAAGAGGGGTAAAGTACCTAATATATGCGCACATACACGCGCAACCCAATCTAATTACGCACTGTGAACGGTTGCGTTGCGTTTAGCTCAGTCTGCTAACGCGCGATTGTCGTTCACTGGCTGCAACAGGTAATAACATGAATTACAAATGAGTTACTGTGTATAGCCAGCCGACAAAAAATGCCATTGGATGTTACTTCTGACAATCACTTACCAGGCTATATTAAAAACTGCTTACTTATTACCAGTCGAAAATTAGAGTGTATTTAAAATATGGATAAAAATATGTGGACGAACTTTTTAACCAAAAACGGCCATCTGATCACCATGGCGACGCGGAGCAAAGGGGTAGGCGCATCTACACCAACACGGCGCTCCGATCGCTGCCGGACTCCGCCTGCTTCACAAAATTACGCGTCAAAGAGGGAACTTCCACTGACGTCACGCAACAGGTTGTGCGCTTCCGTTTCCATTCAGCTGACTAAACGTGACGTTATGGCTCCTTATTCTTGAAGCCACAAAATAATACGATTTACTCTCCAAAATAATAAAAAAACAATGAGTAGAACTAATTTTCTTATTAAGAAAATAAATATAACCAGATATTATGAATGGTATGAACTGAGAAATGTTGTGTTGAAAATGTATTCTGATCATCATATTATTTTGCTTTTACAAATAACTCTGGTGTTTAACCACATTTTGTGTGACTGCGTAAGGCTGTCAACAGACAAACAGCACGTCAGTGTCACTGTATGATAAACCGGGTCTGATTCACTCCGCCGCAAAGGAATGATTCTGCTAACAGCACGAATTGCGCAGCAACCCGCGCTGGTAACAACAGGAGGCAGATCATTTCCGTTTAACCGGATAAAGGTTCTCCGCCATGAAGAACCACGATGGGATCACCCTTCAGCAGCTAATTTACATTTAATTGTGTTTAATATGGTAACTTTACCTGTATACATTTCAAACTGAAAAGTTGCAATTACCACACAGATCTGAGATCTGAGATGTCCTGGACCGAAAGCTCATTACCTGTCAATATTTCGAGCTTCAAAAACGAATTAACCCAGGACAGGGCACAAAGATAAACATTTATTTTTCCCAAACTAAAAAGATTTCTATATTTTTTGTTGTTCAGGTTTATAGTGCGCATTGCCACATTTTAAACGCCTTAGTGCTTAGTCACTCAGCTGCTGAGTCATAAAATTATTCTTTTTTTTTCGGATGGCAGGCAGTATAGCAAAGTAAGGAGCAGGGCTCAAAAACAAAAAGTTGCCGGTTGGATTCCTCGCTAAGGCGCTGCTGCTGTACCCTGGGGCGAGGTACTTAATCCAGAATTGCCTCACTTAATATAAAGCCAAATAAAAATTATAATGTAAATCGCTCTGAATAAGAGCATCTGCTAAATGACAGTAATGTAACGGCAGGCAGTCCAGCACAACAAAATTACGCATGTTATTAACTTTTGCAAATTGTGTGTTGCAAAATTGCTCTGAGTAGATTGACGCAATTTACTGTTTCAGGAGCAATGGGTGTTTAGTTTAAGCATGGGTCTCTGATGAAAGTGCAAGGTTTTCTGAAGTGTGGGAGTATCTCACGTGTGTGTACAAGAGTGTTGTGTATCGGTTGTTGAACTTAATTTCCTGCGTTGTCAAACGCGAAACTGATGGCACATACAAATTAAGGTCACATAAAACCATGGCTAACTGTGTCCCAAGAAAGGCTAAGTTTGGTTCTAACAGTTTATTCATTTATGAAAGCGAATCTGTCATATGAACGTTGTGTCGTTTACCGGAGCGGCGGTTAGGAACGCCAGTGCTGCTGACAGGTGAGCGGATCGCTTTAAGGGAAATGAAGCGGGGTGTACAAGGCACGTGCGGTACGTCCCTCCCCCGCCCTACGGGCCAGCACCCCCTCCATCTTGGACTTCATTGGTTTTGAGAACTGAAAGTGAGGCTGACCGGTGATCTTCGCCGAAATTGCACGTAACACTGTCATTAAAACAGGGCAAACCGCACAATGGAGACTCGTGTGTTTGTTTGGAACTGTTAACGATCTTTCAGCAGGGACATCATGTGGCTTTTATAACAAAATTAGATTTGTACACCGTAGTTTTTCGCAACCGGAACTGACAGAGGCGGCAGAGGTATGTATAACGCTATTATAGAGCACTCAAAGTGAAGGCAGAGGCTGAACTTGAAACAGGGAAGTTGGGGAGCTATAAGCAAAGAGGAAAAATCTCGAAACACCCGGTCGCCAGATTAATGGAGGAGAGAAGCGTTTAACTGAACAGAGAAGAAGCGCTGCATTTATACACATATTCATGTAAAATTTAATTCCGCAGGTACCGGTAACAGCATTCAAAAGGGTGTGTATTGTATTAATCCTCTCTCTCAGTGCAGTGTCAGTGTGTATGTACTGTATTAACTCTCTCTCAGTGCAGTGTTAGTGTGCTGTAGTGTCAGTGTGTATATACTGTATTAACCCTCTCTCAGTGCAGTGTTAGTGTGCTGTAGTGTCAGTGTGTAAATACTGTATTAACCCTCTCTCTCAGTGCAGTGTTAGTGTGCTGTAGTGTCAGTGTGTATATACTGTATTAACCTCTCTCAGTGCAGTGTTAGTGTGCTGTAGTGTCAGTGTGTATATACTGTATTAACGCTCTCTCTCAGTGCAGTGTTAGTGTGCTGTAGTGTCAGTGTGTAAATACTGTATTAACCCTCTCTCTCTCAGTGAAGAATGGAGCTGCGCTCGTACTCAGCTCCGGAGCTGATTGGTGATCGCTGCCTGCAGTTCTTGCATGTGATTGGCTCTGGGGGCTTTGGACAGATCCACAAGGCCAAGCACACAGACTGGGGGATGGAGGTGGCTATCAAACTGCTGCACTTTGATGATGGGTAATAACACTCACACACACACACACCCTCTCTCTGTCTCCCTCTCTCTCTCTGTCTCTCTCTCTCTCTCTCTCTCACACACACACACCCTCTCTCTGTCTCCCTCTCTCTCTGTCTCTCTCACACACACACACACACACATGCACACATACACACTCTCTCTCTGTACCCTCTATATCCTCTGTGCCCTAGACTTTTTAACTTGTCTCTGTTTAATTCACATTTTATTGTTTTATTTATTTTTGCTTGTAAATATTGTATATGTCCATAGCTTTTACAATACAAGATAACCTTACATTTGAATCAGTGCCCTCTCATTATGTCCTCTCTCCCCCCCCCCCGCTCCGCAGTTCCAGCTCCTCCCTCCTGAAAGAGGCGGAGTTGATGCGTCAGGGTGGGAGCCCCTACGTGCTGCGTATTTTGGGGGTGTACCAGGGCGTTCCCCCAGGCAGGGGCCCCTCGTCGCAGCTGGGGCTGGTGATGGAGTTTATGGAGAGGGGTTCACTGGCGTCTCTGCAGGAGAAGCTGCGTGGGCCCCCGGCCTGGCCCCTGGCCTTCCGCCTGGCTCACCAGGTCGCTCTGGGCATGAACTTTCTGCACTGCCTGTCCCCACAGCTGCTGCACCTCGACCTCAAGCCCAGCAACGTGCTGCTGGACGACGGCCTGGGCGTTAAGGCGAGTCCCTGGTCCCAGCTGCTCAGCAGGCCTCTGAGGGACTGGCACACGTGAGATGGATACTAACGCCGTTTCCCGCTCTCTGTAGCTCACTGACTTCGGATTGGCCAAGCTGGTGCGCACTGTGTCCTCCGGGCTGCGGCAGGAAGAGGCAGGGGGTACCATCAGCTACATGCCCCCTGAGGCCTTCAAGTGCACCTACAAGCCGACTCCTGCATCTGATATATACAGGTACTGACACCCCCGAAACCCTGCCCCTCATCATCTGATAACTCCAGGTACTGACACCCCCAAAACCCTGCCCCTCATCATCTGATAACTCCAGGTACTGACACCCCCAAAACCCTGCCCCTCATCATCTGATAACTCCAGGTACTGACCCCCACAATCCTGCCCTGCAGTTTTGATATCTGCTGTGATACTTGTCCCCCCCCGACCTTTCTCTCTCTCCCTGCTCCAGCTATGCCATTCTGCTGTGGTCCATCATCACTGGGGAAGAACCCTATCCCTGTGAGTAACATATATGCACACACAAGACACACACACACACACACACACACACACACACACACACACACACACACACACACACACACACACACACACACACTCTCACCTCCTCCCTCCCTCCCTCTCCCTCTCTCTCTCTCTCTCTCTCTCCCTCCCTCTCTCTCCCCTTCTCCCTCTCCCTCTCCCCCTCTCTCCCTCTCTCTCTCCCTCTCTCAGATGCTCGCTCTGACCTGATCCGGCTGCGGATCCCTGAGGGAGACAGGCCGGATCTGAGCACAGTGGACAGAGGGGGGGTGGAAGGTCTGAGAGAGCTGGCTGACCTCATGGAGCGGTGCTGGCACCCCAACCCCAAACAGCGGCCCTCCTTTCATGGTCAGTCAGATGTGCTCAGTCAGTGTGTGGCAGTGAGTCAGTAGGTGTCAGTCATTCCCACAGTGTGTCAGTGGGTGTGTATCACTCCTTCTCTCATGTGTTAGGAAAAGTCACTCTCAGTTAGTGTTGCAGTCAGTCAGTTTCTCTGACAGTTCCTGTGTTCCACTTAGTGACAGACAGACATAGATAGATAATCACTGTGTTAGTGTGTAGTTTTATTCATGTTTTATTTGCTGTGTTGTTCTGTTGTCATGTTGCTGTTGTGTATCAGACTGCCTGCCAGTGACAGAGAGGGTGTTTGAGCTTCACAAGTGTGGAATAAAAGACGCCGTCTACCAAGCGCTGTCATTACTGGTACTGCAGCTATGCCTTCATTACTGTAACACTGTCATTACTGCAGTCACACCTTCATTGCTGTAACACTGTCATTACTGCAGTCATGCTTTCATTACTGTAACACTGTCATTGCTGCAGTCACACCTTCATTGCTGTAACACTGTCATCACTGTAGTCACACCTTCATTACTGTAACACTGTCATCACTGTAACACTATCATTACTGCAGTCATGCCTTCATTACTGTAACACTGTCATTACTGCAGTCATGCCTTCCTTCACTGTCACTGTAACACTGTCATTACTGCAGTCGCCTTCATTACTGTAACACTGTCATTACTGCAGTCACACTTTCATTACTGTAACACTGTCATCACTGTAACACTAGTCACACCATTACTAACACTGCAGTCTGTAACACTGTCATCACTGTAACACTGTCATTACTGCAGTCACGCCTTCATTACTGTAACACTGTCATTACTGCAGTCATGCTTTCATTACTGTAACACTATCATCACTGTAACACTGTCATTACTGCAGTCACACCTTCATTACTGTAACACTGTCATCACTGTAACACTATCATTACTGCAGTCACGCCTTCATTACTGTAACACTGTCATTACGCCTTCATTACTGTAACACTTTCATCACTGTAACACTGTCATTACTGCAGTCACGCCTTCATTACTGTAACACTGTCATTACTGCAGTCATGCTTTCATTACTGTAACACTATCATCACTGTAACACTGTCATTACTGCAGTCACGCCTTCATTACTGTAACACTGTCATTACTGCAGTCACGCCTTCATTACTGTAACACTGTCATCACTGTAACACTGTCATTACTGCAGTCACGCCTTCATTACTGTAACACTGTCATTACTGCAGTCATGCCTTCATTACTGTAACACTGTCATCACTGTAACACTGTCATTACGCTGTCATTACATGATCACGCCTTCATTACAGTCACGCCTTCATTACTGTAACACTGTCACTGTAACGCTGTCATTACCGCAGTCACGCCTTCATCACTGTAACGCTGTCACAGCGTCAGTTCTCTCAGGCTGCTCATTTGTCTCTGTAGGACTCAGAGGATGCAGTCTGCAGGAGGTTTGATGCCCTCCATGTCTGTCCCGCTGAACTCCCTATCAAAGGTGCTGCCCTTAAAACACTCATACGGGTCTGTTTCAGGTGCCTGCACTCAGGTGCTGCCAAAGGCTGTCATGGTGCAGCAGATGTTCCTGGGATGTTGCATAACATGTTCGCCACAAGGTGGCAGTAGACTCACAGTTCTGTGTGGCGCTAAAGTGCAGGCAGCAAAGGGAAAGCATGGCGTTTACATTCTCTGTCTCTCTCCTCTCTCTTCAAAGCTGCACGAGCGGAGAGTGTGAAGACTGGGCCTCTCCCAGTTCAGGTAAACAGATGGCCTTTTATTATTACTGATGAGGTCTTCATCTGTAGCCCTGTAATCTAAGTAACAGTGAGCTGCGCTTACACCGAGCTGAGCGTAGGGGGTGCTCTTTCACATGGGGTTTTGGCTGCGTGGTAACGCACCAGTGAGCTGTTTCCCTGTCTGCCTCCCACAGGAAATGCTGGGAGGAGTGACCCCAAGCAGCCAAGCCAAAGGTAAACAAATCCCAAATTATACACATGCCAGATGGTGGAGAAGTTCAGGGGACAGAGGAGGGAGGAGGGGAGGCGGGATGACAGGAGAGATGAGTAGAGAAAAAGAGGGATCAAGACCAAGTACACAGAGGAAGGAAGAGCTCTGTTCCTCACAACTGTGTGTTTCCTCTCAGCCACTACTCCTCCTCACCCAAGGAGAGTGCTGTCTGCTGATCCATCGCTTTCCTCAGCCAATCACACTCCACCAGCTGCCTGCACCTCCTCCAAACAGAACTTGGCGAGATTATGGCCGGTAGGAAGTTCCAGTGGCTGTTTGTGGCGAGTCCATGTGCTAATTGTACAGTAAAGTGCCTATCAAAGCAAGTGTTACCTTGCATGTGTAGATGAAATATGTGTGATTTAGTCCAGAGCCACTCATATGAATAATATTGAAACCAACATAGTTATCATCTGTTTGATCAGGTGTCCAGACAGATGTCAAACAGAAAGGATGGCAGTGATATTGCCAAACAGACAGACAGACAGGCAGGCTGAATTGTTTTTGTTCTCAGGGTCAAATCAGCTCCAATCAGCAGAGCCTACCAGGGATGTTTGCAGGTATGTATAACCCCCCCCCCACACACACACACACACACACACACACACACACACACCACCACTTAATAAGACTAAAAAAGAGAGAATCACACTTTCATCCTTTTGACGCTATTCATGTAAGTTCTCATGCTGATACCATGTATTGTATATGTGCTTAGTGTACGTACACTTTTATGCAGGGAAACTTACATCACTCTCACCTTACACTGAGTGATCATTCATTGGATCACACTATAAACACAGTGATCTCTAAGTCTGTGTTATAGATACATTGTGGATGTAAAAGCTGTACAATAGTCTGGATCAGGTTTTACAAAAGAAGACTGCAGCTGAACACTGACTGAGAGACAGCAGACTGTAGCTGAACACTGAGAGACAGCAGACTGTAGCTGAGCACTGACTGAGAGACAGCAGACTATCTGAACACTGAGAGACAGTAGACTGTAGCTGAGCACTGAGAGATAGCAGACTGTAGCTGAGCACTCACTGAGAGACTGTGCTGTACTTTACTGGTTACTGTATTTACAGTGTTATAGTGTGGTGGGAGTTTCTTCACCAGCAGTCTGACAGCGTGAGCGTGGTTTAAATGAGCTTATTTTTCTCTCTCCAAGCAGGTGGAATTACCATCAGCATGTCCAGTGTGAGTGGAGTGCAGATAGGAAACAACAACACCATGGTCATCACCACTGCCAGCCGCCCACGCCGCAGGAACCCCACAGCGCCCCCTACAGTTCAAACGCCAGCGTCGCAGCCCAGAAAATCCTCTCAGTGAGCGGAAGGGTGCAGGGTGGCAGCTGCAGGGGAACAGTGGGTCTGATTTGGGATGTTAAGGGTTAAGACTGTGCACAGCAGCTGCACAGAAAAACACAGCCATGCGCAGACATGCGCAGTGCTGCTTCAGCTCTGCACAAGCTTTCTCTGTGCCGTGCAATAGAATGTGTTGGTGTATGAAAATGTCCCTTGACAAAGTGAAACTCAGAGGTAGGCTGTGTCTGTTTTCCAAGGTAGCTGCCTACTGCTTTAACGCTTGCAAAGGCTGTTACCATCGTAGGGAGGGTCAGCAGGACGTTTTTAAGTGAAAAATAGGGAGTGAATGTGGACAGGCAGCGTGTACGCCAACGCCTGCGTCATCTTGCGTTTGCGCACCATGCAGGAGCCCTCGGTTACATCTAGCCTCCACTCTGAATAAGGCACAGTTCCCTAACTCCAGCCGATCAGCACGGAGTTGTTGGTGCTGGTAAACAGTGATTTGTAGTGGCTTCTACTTAGTTCACTAAGATAAAAGCCTCCATGTCCTCTATAATTTCTTAAGCAATGAAAATAGAGCTATACTATGTATACAAGTTAACGAATGCAACCTAATCGTAACTGGCTAGCTAGTTTATTGTAATCATTGCACGTAGCTAGCTAGTGAACCAACGATAAACTGACCAACGTTACACAACCAGTTTCAAGATAAGCTAGCTAGCTAATACTATTAGTCCTTCAGCAACAGTAGCACCCATGAGATAACTACAACTAGTTAACAAGCTAACATTAACAGCATTGCTAACATCTATTCATGGCAAAATTAGAAAAGACAGAATGTAAATGATACAACAATCATATTAATTTCATTATTATTATATCATTGTCATTATGTTCCAAACATAACATAACACACAATTAAAAACAAAATTGGCCCTCCCCTGTTGGTCTGTCCTGCATTTCACCCAAACTGCCATTTTTTTGGAACGTTGTGTGTGCCGCAATGCCTTCTGGGATTGCCTTCTGTTTGAAGGCCCCATCAGCATGCTGCCTGATGATGCAGCTGACGTTGGAAACAGACACAGCCGTGGTGCTGAGCTGGGTTCAGGCATCCTCTGGCCTCTGCCTGCACTGGCAAATCCAAGCCGTCATACTCAAGCTGTGCAAGTTCCAAGCTGGAAACAGTCGTGTTTGTTGTCAGTCAGGGCATTTTATTTCACGGTGTTTGGGCCATGTCAAAGCATAGCTTTTTTTTTCCTCAAAAGGAAGCTATGCTATTGAACTTTAGCTGGGCTTATTGGCTCTGACCAATGGACAGTGAGTGACTGACACAGCTGCACTGTGATAGGACAGTGACAGTGAAAGGTGGGAGGGGCCCAGGTGGGACCAGTCACATGCTGTATGCAGAAAATGCGTGATGATCATAATCAAGGCAAGGCGTTGCACAGCTCAGGTGGGCCAGGTGCTGAAGGGGCACAGTCCTGGAGGCACAGTGTTCCCTAAAACGCGAGTGTGGAGTTCCAGTCTGCAGCGCAGTATGCAGTCACCGGCCCCCGGTGGAGCTGTCCCACTGCCTTTGCCTCCACTGAGCGTCACCCTTTCCCAGAAAAGTGTTTCTACAGTTTATACGTGGTTCTCAGGTACTTTTTAGGAAGAATAAATTGTTTACAGGAACTGCAATGTTAAGGAGTAATTTGATCAGGGTTGGTCTAATTCTGTAACTGGAACAAGAGCACCAGTGTAGCAGTTGTACTGTGTTTTAAGTCATATATTTGTGGATTTCCAAAGAAATGAAAAGTGAAAATGTCTTAAATTGTGAATTAATTAGTTTGTTTATTCACTGATGCTGAGGAGAGCAGTGGGGGGGGGTTTCAGCTGCGGTCTCTTGTACACCTCCCGCTGTGACATCATCAGAGGAATCACTGGGTCACATGACTGAATTAATCACATGATGTTGGTCCTTTTTAACAGTGAATTTGCAGTGGTACATGGTGCTTATCACCTGGTGAATAAATCCTCTCCACCCTGACCCTGGTGTCTCCAGCGTCCTTCTTTTCAGCACTCTGACCACGGCAGCCAATCCAGGGAGAGGGTCAGCAGGTCCGCTCCACGGCCCGAGCCAATCAGGGCCGACCTCCAGGCACCACAGCCCGAACGCACCGCCTGCACACACTACTGAGCACATGTGAGCACAGCTCAGTGCGAGTGTTTTCACAGGTCCCTCCTGTTAACTAGGGGTGGGGTCTGGGGGCCATGGTGATGACTGTATGATGCCATTTCACCTTTGCAATGACTGAAGGAATCTTTGTGATGATTGGATGATGAAACCTGTGTGATGATTGGATGATGAAACCTGTGTGATGATTGGACAGGGGGTCTCCATAGCTTCCTCAGCATTTTGCGTATCGTGCATTCATGCAGCTGGATATTTATTGTATAAATTAAGGTTGAGTGCCCTGCTTCCGTGCCGGACCTAAACATGTGACCCTTTATTAACAGCTCTGGACCCATTTACCCAGCGGAGATGATTCTTATGATGAGGACCAGCTTCCCCCATGTGTGAAACCCATCCGCTCTGCTCGCAACATCAGTGCAAGAAGCTGCTCTGCGTACTAGACTAGTAGTGCCCAGTGTCGGGCCAGAGCACACCGATCATTCAGTGTCTCTCAGTGAAAGTCACCCAGCTTGCGAGACCAACAGCGGTGTGGTTTCAGGTTTAAACGTGAGTGTGCATCCCTTCTGTCCCGAACACGACAGCAGCCCCCTGCCTGCGCGGACACGCCCTCCCGCTGCGGCTCGAGTGGCGCGGCTAACTGGTTGTGACAGCGCGTGGGGCTCGACCCGCGGGGCTCTGGCAGCCGCGCGCAGGTCTGCCCGCCAAACCTCCATCTGCCGCCGGAAGCGCAGCGGCGGGCAGCAGACGGCTGGCGCAGCCGGAATGAGTTACTGTCGCTCCTCGCGCCGGTGTCTTCCTCTGCTCCCCGCGCACGCGCCGGGGAGGGAGCTATATTTACAAACAGCTGTCACGCGTGTTCCGCGGGGGGGGTTGAGCTGCCTTTCCAGCGGCTGTCAAACAGACTTTTGCGCAATTATAATCCACATTTTGTACCACCCAGTAGCCTACTGTAGCATCGAGAACTGGGAGGACAAAATGTGGAACTTACCTGGTCTTCTCCAGCCCTCCAGGAGCTACCATGTACCAAAATAAAAATACAAAAAAACTACTCTGCTATCGGTCTGCGTTCATTCATTTATTACCACGGAGACGCAAGAAGCACAGCGAAGGTACCAGTGGAATCATACACAGCACGGACAGGCAATGGCGCAGTTAGGCCAGCTCATAACACACAGAAAACAAACCAATAATAGCAACTTTTTACACATCTAAATCTTAATTTTCATTTAAATAAAATTACAATAAAAACGACTGAAGCATTCGTGCGGCATTCATCAGTTTTGCCCTGTGAAAGTGGAAACAACTACGTGCTTAAACTGAGAACAAACTGGTCTCATATGAATGTTTTGACACTAAGTCTTTGTGTTCTATCGTTTGCTTGGTAAATGAAATTCAGTATTTCAGGCTGTGAATATGCAAAAGTAAATTAAAGACAATACAATACAAGACTGCAGTTAAAATAACTAAGCATATATCATTTTAATTTTAATTAAAATATTCTTTCATTAAGATTTTGTATGTAAGTTATAATTAAATATATTTGCATTCTTTTGTTGTTCACAGTTAAATTATTATGTTCATTATGGCTTGTTTGTGTGATGTTGTCTTGAAAACAAAAATGACTTGATTTCTGTAGGAAAATACATGTTGATTTTATCCATTCAAACAAAGAAAGGAGAATCAAATCCTGGCATTCCTAGCGATGACCTGCCAGTCTACACTGTAAAATGCCTTTTTCTTTTAAGGATTCAATTCATATACATAGAAAAAATGTTGAATTAACATCAAAATTCATATTTATGAATACAGGGGGTCTGGGGGGAAGCTACCACACCTTTGTCCAAGTTTCACCCAACTGCACATAATTTTGCTGTCACAATTACTGACAATTAAAATTAGCAGTGTGGAATAAACAATTTTCTAATTTCAATAATGCAGGGCAAAATAAGGACTAACATACTGTTTCCTAATTATTTCAATTCATTCACAAGTGCAATGCAAAGGTTAGCAGGATAGCCTGACAAAAGCTTAAATGTTTCTCTCTCTCTCTCACACACACACACACACACACACACACACACACACACACGTTAGCCATTTTCTTGCACTTTTCCTGCTTTCTCTTTTTCTCTACACTTCGGCCTTGTTTGCCTCTGTCTCTGTTTCTCCTCTCTGTCCTCAGTGGGTATTGATGGCACATGTCCACTTTCTGATCTGGAAACTTTGCAGAAAGGTGTCTTTTCTCTTCTCTCTTAATATCTCTTCATCTCTTTCAGTCTTTTGTCACTCATTTTAACATCTCCAGCACAGACCATGTGCACCTTTACCTGTTTATCTGCACCCCCTCCCTCCCTCCCCCTCCCTCCCCCGCTCTCTCTCCCTCTACAGGGGGAAGACCAGGAAGCCGGAGAACGTGGAGTACTTCCACCCCCCCATCAGGTTCCCCCTCTCCAGCTTCAGGTAGGCCTTGTCCCCCCTCTCCATGGTAACCAGCCCTGCGTTGGTGGCAGCCTCCCGAGTCACATCCTGGTCACCAGCAAAGGCAGAGATCACCGGCCATCCATTCAGCACGAGACTGACCTGAGATCAGTGAGAGAGAGAGACAGAGACAGATCAGCATCCATTCATGCAGCACAAGACTGACCTGAGATCAGTGAGAGAAAGGGAAGAAGGAAAACAGGGAGTGCAAAGTGATAGAACGAGAAAGAGTGTGAGAGTGTGAGGAAGAGGGGATTGAGAGTAAG
>CM032891.1:31350776-31378276 GCA_019176425.1 Megalops atlanticus
CCATTTGCTAGTTATTACGTGTTCATAAATTAATAACGCATTATCATTTTTAATTTATCAAGTTGTTTTGGTCATCCCACTCTTGGACAAAGCAGAACAGAAATGGGAAGTATAGATTTCATATTATTCATATTAATATTCATATTTATATGTGTCCTTGGCCTGCAATTTTGGCAAAAATATTTAGGAAAATATGAGTTTATATGTGTTTTATAATAATGTTACAGGTATGACTGTTCGGGTGCGTATTAGCAGGATATTTAGGTATGTGTTCAAGAGTGAGTGTTAAGATGCAAGTTTGATGAGAGTGTTGAAGTATGTGTTTAGTGTTGAGGTGTGTTAGTGTGAGTGTTGAGGTGTGTTAATGTTCAGTGTTGAGGTGTGTGTTCAGTGTGAGTGTTGAGGTGTGTTAGTGTGAATGTTGAGGTGTGTTAGTGTGAGTGTTGAGGTGTGGGTTCAGTGTGAGTGTTGAGGTGTGTGTTCAGTGTTGAGATGTGGGTTCAGTGTGAGTGTTGAGGTGTGTGTTCAGTGTAAGTGTTGAGGTGTGTGCTCAGTGTGAGTGTTGAGGTGTGTGTTCAGTGTTGAGCTGTGTGTTCAGTGTTGAGGTGTGTGTTCAGTGTGAGTGTTGAGCTGTGTGTTGTGTTGAGGTGTGTGTTCAGTGTTGAGGTGTGGGTTCAGTGTGAGTGTTGAGCTGTGTGTTGTGTTGAGGTGTGTGTTCAGTGTTGAGGTGTGGGTTCAGTGTTGAGCTGTGTGCTCAGGATGGTGACCCGGCTGTGCGGCTGGGCCTTGTACAGGCCGAAGCCCAGGCAGACGGGCTGGGTGAAGGTGGTGTTGAAGGTGTGCAGGTGGGTGAGCGTGGGCCCCGCCTCTGAGAAGGTGATGGTGCCGGAGCTGTAGTCCAGGGCCACGCCCAAGCGGGTGCCGGTCAGGGTGACGGACAGCGGTGTTCTCTGCCTGTCGTGCCACACGGCCAGCGTCCCGTCGTCCTGCCGCGTCAGGCTCCAGGACAGCCTGTTGTTCCCGAATGCGGTGCCCTCCTTCCCCTTGCGGCCGATGATGCGGTAGGTCACGGCGACGTCCCAGTATCCCTCCGCCTCCAGCTCCCAGTAGTGTGTCCCCGAGCTGAAGCTCTGAGCCGTCAGCACCTGCGCCCAGTGGTCAAAGCGCTCGGGGTGGGCGGGGCAGGGGAGGCGGTCCTTTGTGCGCACGGCGGACCGCAGGTCTCGGGAGATGCTGAGGAGCGGGTGGGCGGAGTTCAGGTCCAGCATCAGCTGACTGGCAGCTGTAGGACCGGGACAGACAGACACACAGACACACAGACATATGATCACTCACAGACACACATACATACAATCACTCACAGACACACAGGCATATGATCACTCACAGACTCACAGAGACACAGACATATGATCACTCACAGACACACAGGCACACAGGCATATGATCACTCACAGACACACAGGCACACAGGCATATGATCACTCACAGACACACAGGCACACAGGCATACATACAATCACTCACAGACACACAGACACACATATGAGTGAAAACAGATACGTAGACACAGACCGACAGACAGATGGATGTGATCACAGACAGACAAACATACTAAGAAAGTCAGATGCGCTAACCCTCAGGCAGACACACCTGCAGACAGACAGACGGACAGACAGAGACATAGGAACACATAAGAAACACACTTGCTTGTGCAGAACAAGCAGTTCATTGTAGGAAGTTTCTTACCAAGTATAACATCATTGGACAGCAAAATGCTATTTGGTTTTGCTATAAAATAAGTCACAAAAATCAACCTTAATCAGTACCATTAAAAATTAACCAACTGAAAATTTCAGCACAATGACAGATAATTACAGTCTAATTCTATCGATGAGAAGGCCTGGAACCTCTCCTCCTCTTTACAGTCATGCTCAGCCAGACGGGCTAATACGCCGTACGATTTTTAACAGACAAAATGTACAAGCACAGCTCCTTTCCTACACCCCATGAAGGTACAGATAGATTGCTGATCCTAAACCAGTTTAAGCTTTTTCAGTATAATAGCTGGGGCTGGATTGTGGGTTGGGCCAGCTGATCCCCGATCAGTGTGTGATACTCACCGAAGTCTTTCTTCAGCTCGTTCAGACACCTGAGTGTCTCAGCGATGAACTCGTTGTATCTGCTCTCGATGTTTTCCAGCGCTCGCTTCCTGTCCAGGGAGATGGGCTCGGGGCTGAAGAGGGGCGAGTTCAGCTCCGAACTGATCCTGTGCAGAGACATCCCGGGTCAGAACCAGGCGTCCGCACATCAGCATGTGCTGCCCGACCCACCCCCAAACTGCCATCAAGTTTTGCTGCTTTGTAAAATTTTGCTACCGTAACATATAGCACTACATGTCTCATGACCTCACAGCAAGATATTGAGAGTTTGTTGCCATGGTGACTGTCTGTGACAGTGCAGGCATGCTCAGTCAGGCCACGTGACATTGGGCCATTTCCCCTGGAGATCACGGAGAGCGGCTCAGAGCAGTGCCACTGAACTCCCTGAGCGAGGAGGACTTACTTTTTATCCTCAGACTGAAAAGCCTGAAAGAAGAGAAGAGAGAGACGGAAAACTGGTTAAGCCACACCCTCACACCCTCACCACACGCTGATGTGTGTGACACAGATGCTGATACGGATGTCACACATTAGCCAGAGGAATTAGAGGGTTTGATATGTGTGCAACGAATTAGCAGGCTGAATTTGGGGTTTGATATGAGTGTATTTAATAAGAAGAGTGGGATTGATCTGTGTGTAATGTTGTAGCAGAGTGGGATTGATCTGTGTGTAATGTAACAGCGTGGGATTGATATGTGTAATATAACAGAGTGGGATTGATCTGCGTGTAATGTGGTTAACAGGGAGGGTGCGCTCCTTACCCAGATCAGCAGGAAGGGGTCTCTCTCATCCAGCAGGGCGCTGAGGTATTTGAGGATGCCCTCGGTGTGGTTCATGTCCCGGGTCACGCGGCTGTAATCCACCTGCAGCCTGTGCAGAGCCTGCTGCCGCTCCAGCGTAGCACTGTCCCTCAGAGCGTCCACCAGACGCTCCACCTGCGCCTGCAGACTCGCCCCCAGACGCTCCACCTGCGAGTCCGCCAACGTGGCTCCCTACAGGGGCACAGCACCAAACTCTACTCCCAGGCTTCTACACAGGCCTACACACACACACACACACACACAGTCTCTCTTTCTCTCACACACATGCACACTGTAAAATGGAGCACCCAACACCTTCTATTGAAATGTACATTATACTTATGTTACAACAACACATAATAACATATTAAAATACAGTATAAAATAACACGTGTGTTCTGTCTATAGATGTGTATTTTACACAATATTCTGGTGCTCAATACATAATATGTTTGAGAGTGTAGAGTGAGTTGCATTGTGGGTAATTAGACGTGGTGGGAGTGCTCTGGGCCTTCATGGCAGATAAGACCGGGGGGGGCTGGGGGTGTATCTCACTGCGCCAGGGCCGCGGTGCCCAGCTGGCGCTGCCGATATGACCTGCCCTGCTGTGTCACACCGGGAAAACTCGCTCTGGGAAACCGAGGATAAAATACACAAGTGCTGTCTCTGTAAGACGGATCTTTTCCTTTTATGAGTGTTGAGATTATTAATGTCGCATCCCTGCATGTTAGTCCCCTTCCTCTAAAGAGCGGCTCATAACTCAGTGTGGTGGGCGTGTTCACGTCTGTTATCATATGAAATAGCATATGAGGAGCAGGTGTGAAAAACTGAACCAAAATCTGACCTGAACTTATGTCCTGAAAATTATGCACAAAGTTGTTACTTTTTTCAGAAGCTCTTAAATTTACAGTTGATCAGTTAGTTCCTCATCATAAAAAGCTTTTAGGGTTAGGGTTTGAGTTAGGGGTTAGAGGGTCAGGATTGGGATGAGGTTTGGGTTAGGGGTTATAGGGTCAGGGTTAGGGGGAGGTCTGGTTTAAGGTTATAGGGGTAAGACTCAGGTGAGGTTTTCAGGGTTTGGGTTAGGGGTAGAGTTTGGTTAAGGGTCAGATCAAGGCTCACCATAACGGTACGATCCATATTCTTGTGTTCCTTAAGGACTCTCTCACTGTCTCTCAGTTTCTCCTCTGCTTTCTGTAGACGGGCCTGGAGGACAGTCTGAGAGCAAGAGGACTCTCATTAGGACTCATTGTGTTTTTACAGATAACACACTACAGCTGGAGGCAAACAGCCAGCACTGAGGCCCAACACAAGCTGGAGCAGACTTTCAGATAAGAACATTCAGAAATGGAGAGACAAACAAACACTCCTCATCCAAACAACAGCACACACAGACACAGCATGAATAAGTTAAAATACACACAACTATCTGAACTAACGCAAACACAATGCAGAAGCAAGCACCTGCTTGACTTCATATTGTATCCAGAACTCAGCTACGCCTAACAGAACCCAGCTACGCCTAACAGAACCCAGCTATGCCTAACAGAACCCAGCTATGCCTAACAGAACCCAGCTACGCCTAACAGAACCCAGCTATGCCTAACAGAACCCAGCTATACCTAACAGAACCCAGCTACGCCTAACAGAACCCAGCTATACTGCGCCTAACAGAACCCAGCTATACCTAACAGAACCCAGGTACGCCTAACAGAACCCAGCTACGCCTAACAGAACCCAGCTACGTATGAGAATAAGACCCTGTGCAGAGCACACTCTTTTATAACAACTTGAATCTAGATGCCCTGCAGTTTTGCCTAAACTTTGAGGAACTCATTTAACAAAAGCATTGCCTTATTTGGTTTCTTACTTAACATTTTGAATTAATTATGACTGCCAAACTTATTATGTTATGTAAACTGTAAAAAGATCAGTCAGTCTTGCTTAAATGTGTTACCCAGATTAACAGACTATAGAGCCGCATTCACAGATCCATTTCATCCCAGACACCAGCAGCTGTGCATCTGTGCAGGATTCTACAGCAACAGCTAAACTGACCCCAGACTCAGCACAGAGGCTCAGAGTTTATGAGTCACATAAAGCTGTGACCCATTATTCACACAGAGCTGTGACTCATTGTTCACACAGAGCAGTGACTCATTATTGAGAGCAGTGACTCATTATTGAGAGCAGTGACTCATTATTCAGAGTCGTGAGTGTGTTCAGAGAGAGCCCCGGTGACTCGTCTCACCTTCAGGTCCCTCTCCATCCTCTTCAGACTCTTCAGCTGGTGGCCGGAGTGCTTGCCCTCCACCACGCAGTCGGTGCAGACGTAGACGTGCTCGTCTGCGCAGTAGTAGCGGAAGAGCTCCTCGTGCTCGGGGCACCTGCGCTGGGACAGGTCCTCCAGCGGCTGCACCAGCAGGTGGCTGCGGAAGGCGGGGCGCTGCAGGTGTGGCTGCAGGTGGTCTGCGCAGAGCGACACCTCGCAGCGCAGGCAGGTCTGCGCAGCCGGCTGGTCCTCCCCCTCGCAGCAGTCGCACCGCACCTCCGGCAGCAGCCGGGCGCCGGGCTGGCCGCGGCGGCAGTACTCCAGCGAGATGTTGGCCAGCTTGTAGTTCTTGCGCAGGGAGACCCCGGCGCCGTGCTCCTCCCGGCACACGGGACAGCGGAAACGCTGCCGCCGCCCCTCCGGCACGCAGGTCAGGCACACGCTGTGGCCACACGGCAGCAGGTGCGGATCCACGAACACGTCCACGCACAGGGGACAGGTGAGCTCCTCCTGCAGGCCCCCCTTGTCCCTGACGGAAGCCATGCTGCCACTCGACATCTCTCTCTGAACACAGACACAGCGACCACTGCGCTGGCTGTGACACAGGGCGTGTGTGTGAGTGTGCGTACGTGTGTGTGTGTGTGTGTGCGTGTGTGTGTGTGTGTGCGTGTGTGTGTGTGTAAGATAAACCCCAGGGAGTTTGCTCAGTCAGGTTTTGAGGGTGTGACTTCTGATTATCTTGCTCCAGCACATACAGGCATACAGGAAAAGTCACACAGCGTCTGGCCACACAGTGACAAACGCTGCAAACCTACAGCAAACCCTCTACTAACCTACTGCAAACCTACAGCGAACCCTCTACTAACCTCCTGCAAACCTACAGCAAACCCTCTAGTAACCTACTGCAAAACCAATAGCGAACCTTCTGCTAACCTACTGCAAACCTACAGCGAACCCTCTACTAACCTCCTGCAAACCTACAGCAAACCCTCTAGTAACCTACTGCAAAACCTACAGTGAACCTTCTACTAACCTACTGCGGCAAAATCATACTCCAAACAAAAGCAGCAAAACACTGCAAACATGCTGCTAACTCACACAGCTGTAGAGTATATATATAGATGGATAGATATTGTGTCCACTTTTGTCAGAATTGTTCACATTACTGAATCAGAGAAAATCTCCTCCTTTTTTCCCTTTGGCAGCATCGGCTATACCTGCAAGTCAGAAGTCAGAATGCCCTTATATGGGACAAGGATAAGAACAGAATTGGTTGTTTACACACGTTTTGTGAATCCTACATTACTTTTTCATATAAACTTTTCCCAAGAACAAAATACCATCATTTCTATAAACATTTGATGAAAGAGGCCCACAGACAGCCAGCTCAGCCAGCTTCTTTAGCATTTGCCTGCCTGTAAGTGGGCACATTCCTATAAAGTTCTGAGCCAGAGCGGAGTTTGCAGTGAGGGTGTGCAGGGGGAGATGTTACCTGGTGATGGTGTTTGAAGAGCAGCATTAGTGATGGTGGGGACTGTGACAGTAACAATCTTGTCCTTCACAAAGCCTTTCTCTCTCTATTCCCATTTCAGATGGAAACTTGGCGCGTATCTCCTGAACGCCTCAGTTTTCACTGCCCATTCATGCTTCCCTCAGACACGCTCTCTTCCCTTTGCTTTCTCTGCCTCCTGCTACTGTCTGAGGTTTTACCTAACACTCCACTGCAGCAACACGTGGATTCATTCAACACTCTGTTACAGCGGTGTGAGGTTTTACCCAACACTCTGCTGCAGCGCTGTGAAGTTTTATTCAACACTCTGCTGCAGCAACACATTCAACATTCTGTTGCTCTGAGTTGTTTTATTCAAGACTTGAGGTTAAAAGTGCATATAATTCAGATTAGTGCTCATTTTTAGTATCTATTTTATAGGGAATTCTCTTGCAAATGACTGATGGATCAGAAATCACAGCTATAACAGCAGTAATAGCTGTATTAGCAGTGTAACACTTGTTTTGAAAGTACCATTACAGAGCATGCTGGGATCTCTCTGTGCTGTTAGGTAATGACACGGACCACGGTCTCGGTTTTTGCAGTGTAACTAACAGGGCTCTGCCTCTTTGCAGTGAAGCTTCCCAGAACTGTGATGTTCAGGAGAGATAGCCCCACCGAGTGGCAGGATGTGTGCATAGAAAGCACACTGGCCTGAATGGCACAGACAATGCACACAACACATGGGACTGCAGACAGCGATGCCTCCTCACTTTACAGAACATATTCACTAGTGATAGAGAAATAGAAAAGGAGCACACTGTCCTGTTTCACACCTCACCTGAGAACCACACACCTGACTCACCTGAGAACCACACACCTGACTCACCTGAGTACCACACACACCTGACTCACCTGAGAACCACACACACCTGACTCACCTGAGTACCACACACACCTGACTCCCCTGAGTACCACACACACCTGACTCACATGAAAACAACACACAGCACATACAGCACAAATTGTTCCACATTATTTTCATATATTGACTACATTTTTCAATTCATTTTACAAATATTTTGACATCCAGGTAAATATATCTTTAAAATATTCTTTAAAATATCTTTTTTTTTGTTTGGCATCCCAGTGCTGAGCCCTGCCCAGACCCCAGTGCTGTGAGGAACCGATCTGTTCCTTTCCTGTGAGACGTTCACAGGTCACACACACTCACTTCAATCAATCAAATTTTATTATCACGCATTTTTACAATCAAGATTGTCACAAAGGGCATATTCCTGTCAACGGGGGGCTGAGGCAGGGACTCAGGCGCAGACAGCGGAGAATGGCAAACGATGGTTTATTGCCAAAAAGGGAAATCCAGAAGTCAGAGTCGAAAAACAGGCGAAGTCAAAAACCAGGAAGACACGGCAGAGGTACAAAGACAAAATCCAAAAAGCGAGGTCGAGAA
Source organism: Megalops atlanticus (assembly GCA_019176425.1). Lineage (NCBI taxonomy): Eukaryota > Metazoa > Chordata > Actinopteri > Elopiformes > Megalopidae > Megalops > Megalops atlanticus. Next base: position 31,358,971 of record CM032891.1, read on the forward strand.
AAACAGGCAAGATAAACACGGGCAGGCAGAATACAAACGAGACTAGAAAAGCGCTGGTTGCGAAACAGAAAACTGAGACGAACTGGCAAAGGGCTAAGAAACAGACAGGTATATAAAGGGAACACGCTAACAAGAAAACGAGACACAGGTGAACAAGCGGGCAGGTGAAGCAGATGAGCAATCGGGCAGGGAAACAAGGGGCGGGGCAGGCAAGGGAGAGAAACGAACACAAAAGCACATGGCAGGGAAAAAACAAGCGGCTATGTAGCTGCAGCACTGACAATTCCAGAGTCAATTGTAAAAATAGAAAACTCAGACTAATTGTGAAAAAACTGAAAAATTATTCCATGACCCTGGGAAAAGGCAATTGAAACCTTTGTTGTTCAGTTTTTCAACCACACAGCATACTTCTTTCAGTCTGGTGTTTGCCCCCCCACTTTCTGCAAATCTCACCTGTATATCATCCCCACACAACTGATATTCATCTGCAGCATTTAGAACAAGGAAATAAAAATACAGGAGGAATGTGAGCAGAGATTAGACTGATGAAACGGTATAAACTGCACAGGTGACATTCCAGGAATCACTCAAATTCGCAAATATGCTTGTCTCTACGCAGCGGCAGGGACAGAGGGTGATTCCTGCCTGATAACCCTGCTTCCTACATCCCATTCACTGAATATGGATACAACACACACTGTCTCACTGCTGTTCACCCATTACAGAACAGGAGATACTGCTCAGATCAGCACCAGGATGGTGCTTTAGAAACTCAGACTTTCAGGATGAGAGAGAGACTCAGGTCAGTGAAGCAGTGCAGGTGAGTGATGTGAGAGCATTTTACTGTGCCCAAATTCTCTGTGATCTCCACACAGACCGCACCACTGGAGCCTCGGGGTCAGCTGGCAGAGGGGCGGGGTCTCAGGTGAGACCTGACCCCAGCAGGTAGGTGCTACGTGTGTTTATGTTTTTCTCTGTAGTTGTTGGCTCTCAGACAAGGAAGCTGTGAATGAGAAACAGGCAGCTGATCCGGTTCTCTGCACTGTGAAGATAAAACTGAAGATGTTGAAGTGAGAAATACCTGACGGGGCGGGTCTGAGCTTACCTGAAATCACCTACAGATGAGAATGCTGCTGGTCCAGTTTGTTTTCTCAGAGAGAAAGACGTTCATTTCTCTGCTCTGTCTCAGACCCACAGACCAACAGAGAGCAGGAGAGGAGAGGGGACAGAGAGAACCTTCAGTGTGGACACCTGGGGAACAAACCCAGCCTGAGAGAGAGAAGGAGAGAGAGGGGGGAGAAAAGAGGGAAAACAGAGACAGAGGGAGAGAGAGGGAGGGAGCTAAAGAAGAGGGAAAGGGATAAGAAGTGAGAGATAAGAGACATAGATAGAAAGAAAAAGAGGGGAGGGAGAGAGAGGAGAAATGGCTACTGGGGATCATCTGGTCATGGTGGTAAGTTCTCCTCTAATTTCTCTAACAATAATATAGTTTCCAAAAGGAAATAAAGGGAGGGAATAGAACTCAGGGAGCCCCCAGGTATGCCCAGAGAGGGAGAAAAGACAGAGGGCTTGGAGCTATTGCCTACTAGAAAGTGAAATGTGGATAAATATTTGTCATAAAATATGAGTTATTGAGGAATGAACTGTTCTTTCTTTTGGACAGGGGTGACACACCATTTCTCAGAGCTGAGGATTGTGCTGCTGGGGGAGAGAGAGTGGGAAGAGTTCAGCAGGAGACACCATCCTGGGCAGAGAGCAGTTTGAGTCTGGAGTAAGAACTGCGCAGTGTGTGAAGAGACAGGGTGAAGTAGCTGGGAGGCAGCTCACTGTGGTCGACACACCAGGCTGGTGGAAGTTTTTTCTAATTGATGATTCTTCACATCTGATTTTATCTCAGATCAAGTGCAGTGTGTTTCTGTGTCCCCTGGGACCCCACGCTCTCCTCCTGGTCATTGATGCAGGCACATCTTTCCAAGACAAACACAGGAAATCAGTGGAGGAACACCTGGAGCTTCTCAGCGAGACAGTCTGGAGACACACTATAGTGCTGTTCACCTTTGGGGACCATTTAGGAGAAAAATCCATCCAGCAGTACATTGAGAAAGAAGGACATGCTCTCCAGGGGTTATAGAGAAATGTGGGAACAGGTATCATGTTTTCAGCAATAAGAACAGGGGAGATGTCACTCAGGTGACAGAGCTGCTGGAGAAGATAGAGGAGATGGTACTGATAAACAGTGGTAATTTTCACCTGGACAGTAAAGTTTTACAGGAGATGGAGGAGGAGAGGAGGGTGATGGATGAAGGAGTGAAACAGAGAGTGATGAAGGTGCAGAAACAGAGGGAGACACTCCAAGGTCTTCTAAAGGGTGAGATCATGTTACTGTGGTATAAAGAACATCCAGCACTTCATGGTGTAGTCTCTGGACAGTGCTGTAGCTTTATGCAGAAAGTTTATTCCAATATGTTCAGTAGATACATATGTGCAAAAAAGGTCTGTCATTCCATAAAAGAAAGAAAAAATATTACACAAATATGAATTGATAAGCACTTTTCTCACACTCAAAGTGCTGAACAGTGCTAGATGATAAAATACAATGACATTTTAATAAAGTATACCATATACATTTATAAGAATTCAGTTTTAGAATATTACGCACATTTAGTGAATTATAAACTGAATGGTAACATAGATGATTACATTACATTATTGGCATTTAGCAGACACTCTTATCCAGAGCAACTTACATAAGTTACATTTTTTTTTTAACAATGTTATCCATTTATACAACTGGATATTTACTGAGGCAATTGTGGGTTAAGTACCTTGCCCAAGGGTACAGCAGCAGTGTAGTCCTGCTCCTTAACCACTATGCTACACTGTAAGATGAAACTGAGATGTGCAGTGCTTTCTGATGAGGGAGGGTAGCTCATTCAGTCTTGGGCTCTTTTAAAAAGGTGGGTTTTTAGCAGATGAGATAAGATGTCTCTCATCAAGTATTTAAGTGTACCACTTTACTCACAGGTACAAATCATACTCTCCATATGTCAGTAGTATAAACAGCTGGCTGAGCCAAAGAACGCATTTGAATATATAATGCCACCCTATGACTATGTTTTTCCCACATTACCTCACACACTCAGTAAGGAGTGTTCCAAATGAAAGCTGCTCAGAGTCTCCACTGTTTCTCTGTGCTGATGTTTGCACATGCGGATGCTCCTCAACTAGTTCTTGTATAATATATTAAGAAATTATGCTTATGCCATTGTGTTATGTTTTTTTTCCATTCTCTGCTTATAACTAATGAAATGTCTCTTTGACAGGAAGGACACACCGTCTCTCAGAGCTGAGGATGGTACTGCTGGGGTGGGTGGTTGCAGGAAAGAGCTCATCAGGAAACACCATCCTGGGCAGAGAGGCGTTCGGAGCCTGGAGCAGAGCAGCACAGTGTCAGGGATGCGGGGTGAGGACTCACACGCAGACCCGGAGGTGAGTGGCAGAGTGGCTTTATTAGAGCCCCAAAACAGGAGCAGACGAGGACAGGTAAAAGACAGGCAGGGTCAAAACCAGGGAAGTCAGTCCAAAAATAAACAGAGAGCAAGCACGTGGTCTGACAGGCGAGGGTCGGCAACGGGCAGGCAGGCAGCGGGGCAACCAGAACAGAGCGGCAGGCAGAGACGAGATCCAAAGGTCAGGCAGGGGTCACAAACTGGGCAGGCAGGTCCGGAGCAGGGCAGACGAAGCGGGAGTGAAGTCTGGGAAGGAGCAGAACCAGGAGACCGGCAACAGGGAGCTGGGGCAGAACCACGGGCAACCCAGGCAGCCGAAGCAGAACGGCAGGCTGGACCGGGGCTGAGCAGGCGGGAAACAGGGTCTGGACAGGGGCAGAACGGGCAGGCCGGCAACAGGGAGCGGAGGCAGAACAGCAGGCGGGAGCAGACTCGCACAAACAGGGATACACAAAGACAGGACGAAACAGAAAACAGACTAACAGAACTCACGTGACAGAACATCAAACACAGAGACCCAGGGCGGAGACAGAAGACCTGGAAAACCGAGTAACAGAAGGCAAGGACGAAACAGGATACTGAGACGAACTGGCAACAAGACAGAGAAAAGGTAAATATAGGGTAGGGGCTGATGAGGTGATGGGAAGCAGGTGTGCAGGCAGGCGGGCGAAGATGATCAGGTGGGCGGAGACAGGGCGGAGAGCGGGCAGGGCCGGAACACAAGGAAAACAAAAGCACATGGACAGGGAAGAACACAAACACACAGCCAGGGGGGCGGAGCACTGACACACAGTGTGTAACGAGCAGCGGTGTTGTGGCTGGGAGGCTGATCACTGTGGTTGACACACCAGGCTGGTGGAAATTCATCCCAGCAGAGCTCACACCAGACTGGAAACAACAGGAAATACTGAACAGTGTGACGCTGTGTCCTCCTGGACCCCACGCCATGCTTCTGGTCATTCCTGCAGACACGTCGTTTAAAGAGGAACAAAGAAAAATAATCAGAGACTACATGAGGCTTCTCGGTGAGGAGGTCTGGAGACACACTGTTGTGCTGTTCACCTTGGGAGAATGTCTAGGAGGAACAAGCATCGAGCAGCACATTGAGGCTGAGGGGAAGGCCCTCCAGTGGGTTATACAGAAATGTGGGAACAGGTATCATGTTTTCAACAATATGAACATGCAGGATCGAGCACAAGTCACAGAGCTGCTGGAGAAGATTGAGGAGATGGTGGCAGGAAGAATAATGTTTCACCCCAGTCCTCAGACTCACTGGGAGGACGTGGACCCAGCAGAGATGGAGACAGATACCAAGGAGGGTCATCCCAGCACAGAAACACAGGATCCTGAGAGAAACCCAGATGAAATCAGACACCTGAAGCAAACTCTAGAGGAAATGTGGAAGAGGAGAGAAAAGGAGCTGTTGAAGGAACTGGGTCTGAGTTTTCCAAATGAAACAGACAGTGAGAGAGATACCCCCAGCAGGGGGCAGCAGAGAGCACTGTGTTCCCTCCCAGTGATTTTCCAAAAGGTGTTTGAAAAGGAATGGAACAGAAAAGAAACTGGGATGATGCTGAATCATAACATCCAGTCTACAAGAAGGGGTGACAAGGGTACTTCTCTCTTGTGTCAGTTTGATTTATTCTCATTCCTCTTTTATTTGTGGTTCATGACACACTCAAATTGTCTCCTCACATGTTATTGACTCTCATATGAATGTAGGTTATATAACAGATCTTAAAATCTTAATTTTTTTAGGATAAAAGCTAATTGATCTGTGTTATTTTCCAGTGAGTGGAGAGAATCCCCAGAGTCTGGGAGGTTTGGAGGAGCTGTTGGTTCTTCACAGGAAGAAGAGATCACTGTAGAGGAAACAGAGAGAGAGACCTCGGCCCCGCTGTGTATAGAAGGAAAAGACTCTGTGTTTCTCGTGTTTGAAAAGGAATGGAGCAGAAGAGAGTTAGACATCATGCTTCATATAAGAAAGCTAATACGGGACTGCACCAGTGGAGGACTGCCTACTAAGAGAGTGGAGAGTATAGCTACCCTCCCCAGAGTGAGTGAACTATCATTTCTTTAAGAGGTGTCCCGTACAGAATACATTCTTTTCACAATGCATTTTTGAACAGTAAATTGCTTATTGTATTATATGTGTTTGACTGGGTAGCAGTGAGGAGTGGTGGGTAGTTTCTGTGAGGAGCAGGGATCGTAACCCAGCATGTTGCCTGTTCTAATCCCAAGAGGGCTGCTGCTGTAAGGACCTCAGCCACAGTAAATACCCTGCTGTGTACATGGAAGACATATTTACACTGTAAGGTGTGTAACTCACTCTGGAGAGGAGCGTCTGCTCAGTAACATTTCATCTAAACTCAACTGCATCTGAATGTAAAGCTACATATGTGCACATCATCTCTGCTGTGTTTTATGTTGGAAACACAGACCTGCTGCTGAGATGCTCTCTGTGCAGATACTGCCATGACTGCAGTGCTCCAATTTCTCTGCTGTACCTCAGAGCTGTGGCTCTTACCTGTTTCACCTGCAGTAAGAGCTGCTGATGGCGAAACCCTCATCACTGTCTAACACTGTTTCCTTTCCCAGTGAGTGGAGACGTGAGCTCTGAACCCGACAGCGCTGATCTCGTGAAGTCCTGCATCAGTGTGTATGACTGGCTGAGAGAAAAGCATTCTGGGATAGCTGCAGAGTCCGGATATGGAACAGCCTCTGCAGAGAGCTACCTGGAGAGCTGTGACATCACAGGAAGTGAGTCAGAGCAGAGACTGGGAGACTGAGGGGTAGGTGTCACTCAGCACTGGCCAGTGTAACATATCACCTACTATATTACATCCATTTAAGCACTGAACTAATATAACATCTATTATCCACCACTTGTCATTGAGTGGTATAATATACTGCTTACTATGCCCCACTTATCATTGAACAGTGTAATATACCACCTGTTGTACCCCTCCTAATACAGACCTGTGTAATATACCACATACTCAATACTGACCATTACAATATGGGCCAGGGTATCATTGGTATCATAACCCCTCTGTCTGACACTGACCTGTATCTGATAATGATCTATACTGTAGCCCTGTTTATGTACAGACAGCTTAGAACAGCCTGCTATGGCATGACTTAAGGTTTACTGTGGGTTTACTGACTTATTTTGTGTAATGGACATATCTGGACTCAAAGCACAAGCTCTTTATATTGATGTTCTGCCTTCAAATGCTCCTGTCATGCTGCATTTTGCTGTTTAATAAAAACAAGCTCATCTTAAATCAATAAAAATGTCTTGTCTTTTTTATTTGGAATCAGTTTTTGTTCTGTTTCTCTGATGGCCAAGCCATCCTCGTGCAGAAGTGAGAGCATTTTAGCATCAGCCCATAACCTTCATCTTCAGCTGCAAACAGGAGATCAGACTGCAGTTCTGAAGGTTTTCAGGAGCCGGACAAACGCTCTCTGCAAAACAAAATGACAGCCTGCACCAAGGAGGTCTGACTTACTTTCGCAGACGTGTTCATCTGTGACACCTTACACTGCTTGTAATGTTGCATTTGACGTGTAACCCCTTGACAGGTCTGAATCACCACTGCACTTTTGCTCCCCCTGCAACATCAGCTTCTTTGATGCTTTAATGTTGCAGGGTAATGAATCCCCCTGGATTCACTCAGGCAATTTCACTATTGCATCAAATCACATATCCATGATTGATGCAGATCTGACTGAGGTCGTCCAATATTCCTACTGATGTGTCCATAGAACTGGTTTTAATCACACTGAACGTACTGCTGCGTCCTAGTAGCGGCCTTTGACGTTTGTTAAAAACAAAATCAGTTTCTTCACAAATATCAACAGTGCTGCACTGATTACCCATACTGGTGGCTAACACTCCCATTTGCTGTCTAATAAGCTGATAAGACTATGATGTCTATTTAGATAGCACGCTATTAGCTAGCAAGCTATTTTTCCAACATAACCCCAGTGGAAGCGCATTCCTCTGTTTCGTTCTTTTTCAGAGCGAGTAGGAGGATCCAGCTCTCCATGCCGGGGTTGCGAGATCCTGCCGGGGTGCAGCTCTTCCGAGACAAAGCAACGCCTATGAAGAGACGCTGTTTCCACTGCAGCTCGCGTTTGTGAAACCGTCACGGTATCAGACTCCGCGTCTCTGTCTGCGGCCGTGCGCTTCCACGCTGCGCTTTGTTACCAGCTGACAGCACGGCACGCGCCACCCACGCAATCCGCGAACGCAACTTCCTCTTCTGCGTGCTGATTGGTGTGCGAGGCTACGGTGTGCGATTCCCGTGATGCGGAGGTTGCGTGATGCGTGATGACGTAATGTTGCTCACCTGTCATTTTCTAATGACGGCAGCTCATCCTCGGTTCGGACTGCGCACAAAAACACTGATCTCTGGTCAGCGGCACGTATTTACGGTTTGTGGTTGTACTGGAAGACGGACGCGAATCCAGCTCTTCTGATCTGGGTGACGGTCAGTGCACTTTGACATATTTGCGGAAATGTTTACGGTTGTTCGCAGCTAAACCCGGTTTCCCACAGGTACTTGCTGATGGTTAGATACACAGAGCTGTCTGGTAGTTGTGCTGTTGTCATTAGATTGATACGCGACTGGACACGGAGTTGGGGACACTCGCTTTCAACGTGCTGCTTAATTATTGATTTTGAATGAGTTTTTGTGTGGATTCAAACGCGATTAAAACCGTTTCGTTCAGTTTGTTTTTTAGGATGTACCGAGACTGCGCAAGAAACGCACATTTTTACACATCGGACGCGGTCTTTGTGGCGCACGCGTCAGTTCCCCATGGGAAAAAAGAGAAAACATAATGGAATGTCACAATAACGTGTTTGGATTTTTAACCAGTGAAGCTGAAGGTGTTTGCTTAATGTGAGCGCTATAGGGGGCGCTTGTGTGAGTCTAACTCATATTGTGTGTGTGTGTGTGTGTGTGTTGGTTGGAATGTGGAACCAAGCTTTAACCTGTCACAATGAATGCAGAAATATTGAAGCCGTGAAGCTGCGCGAAACCGAAAGAGCTTCTGTGCGCTGCGCTTTCATCCGCGGGTGAAACAGCGCGTTCGCGAGTCTGATCTCCGCTCTGCGGCCGCACACAGCGCTCTATTCACACTCCTGACCTTCGACCCCCTGCAGTCAGCAGCTTTCACTGTGAGCTGCTGTGCTGAGTGTTTGTTGTATTGTGATTGTGTGTGTGTGCGTGTGCGCAGATTTTGTGTGTGTGTGTGTGTGTGTGTGCAGGTTTGGTTTGTGTGTTGTGTGTGTGTGTGAGTGTGTTTGTGTGTGTGTGTGTGTGAGTGTGTGTGTGTGTGCGCAGATTTGTGTGAGTGTGTGTGTTGTGTTTGTGTGTGTGTGTGTGTAGTGTGTTTGTGTGTGTGTGAGAGTGTGTGTGTGTGGTATGGTGTTTGTATGAGTGAATATGGTGTGTGTATGGTGTGTGTGTATGGTGTGTGTGTGTGTGTGTGAGTGTGAGTGTGTGTGTGTGTGTGTTTGTGTGTGAGTGTTTATGTGTGTGAGTGTGTGTGTGTGTGTGTGTGTGTGTGAGTGTGTGTGTGAGTGTGTGTGTGTGTGTGTGTGTGTGTGTTGTGTTGCTTGTTTGGAGTGGGGCAGTGCTCAGTCTCATGGTGGTCCTCCTGCTCCTCTGTGCAGCTGAGCGCGGGGTGATGGCGGGTCCCGGGGAGGGCAGCGTGCTGGAGGGGGAGCTCACCTGTCCCGTGTGCCTGGACCTGTTCCGGGAGCCGCACCTGCTGCCGTGCGGGCACAGCTTCTGCCTGGCCTGCGTGCAGCGGCTGAGGAAGAGGGGGGAGAGGGGCCGCTTCCGCTGTCCTGAGTGCCGTGAGAGCCTCCGGTGCAGTGGAACCTTCCAGAAGAACTACAAACTGGCCAACATCGCCGAGGACTACCGGCGGAGAGGCCAGCCGCTGCGCGAGGCCACGCCCGCCGTGCGCTGCGACTACTGCCCCCCGGGCGAGCAGGCGGCCGCGGTGAAGACCTGCCTGAAGTGTGAGGTGTCCATGTGCGCGGAGCACGTCAAGCCCCACCTGGAGCGCCCCGCGTTCAGGGAGCACCCCCTCACGGAGCCGCTGGGGGACGTGAAGGAGAGGAAGTGTCCCGAGCACGACGAGACGTCCCGCTACTACTGCGCGGACGACGGCGTGTGTGTGTGCACCGCCTGCACCGTCGAGGGCCGCCACGCCGGCCACACCGTCAAGACCCTGAAGAACACCATGAAGGACCTGAAGGTGAGCTCACCTGCAGCTCACCTGGCCTCTCTCTGAGCCACTGCCCATCACAGGACACACACAGGGCTCTGGAGCGCTGGGGCGCTCAGTGTTGTTTGTGTCACGGTCGCTGTTCCCCCCCCCCCCAGGAGACTGACCTGTGACTGACAGCTGTCAGGTTCTGCTTGTGCTTCTGGGTAAATGACAGCTGTAGGATTTGGCCTGTAGAATGTGGGTGGGGTTCCGCAGGTGATGTCACAGCAGGTGGGCGGAGTGAGAGCAGCACAGGCTGTGACATCGCTGTGTGGCACAGTCTGCAGCCTGATTACATCACTCATCGGAGGAGCGTCAGGCTCTGTAACCTGCGAGGGGAAGAAACCCTCTGTCTGGTGCAGAGCTGCAGCAAAGAGCACAGTGATGCCTCTTTCAGCTCTGTCTGTGTCGGCTGCTCTCATTGGCCAGCCTGTGTCAGGTCTGTCAGGATCAGCTTCTCTCATTGGCCAGCTTTAATGTATACCATCTACACAGTTATACACAAGTGCACTGTAAGTAAGGCAAACACAGATGTTATAACGATGCTGTATTGAATGTGTGTGTCAGGAGAGCCTGGAGGAGCAGTTGCAGAAAGCTGACAGGAAGATCTCCCGCACAGAGAGGTATCTACAGGAGCGAGCGGACGCTGAGAGAGAGAGCACAGTGAGTGAGGGATCCAACCACAGGGGATCTGCCTTTAGTTACCCCTCTCTCTCTCTCCCTCCATCTCTGATTTTTTATTTCCTGTCTCCCCTGTGTCCCTCTCTGATGATGTCACTTCCTGCCTGGCTCTGCAGAGGTTTGTGGAGGAGGCGGAGCAGCAGGTGGGTGTTCTGGGGGAGCAGCTGCAGGAGCAGCTGGACGGGTTTCTCTCTGCGCTGCGGGAGTGTGTGCGCGCTCACAGCGGGACGGGGCCCGAGCAGCAGGAGAACCTCAGCAGGATCAGCCAGGACCGAGAGCGTCTGCAGGAGGCCCACAGCGGCATCGAGACGCTGCTGCAGGAGAACGACCCCTTCCGCTTCCTCCAGGTGAAGCCTGACTGTGCTGAGTTACAGTGTCTCAGTGTTTCTGTTGGACTGTGTTACTGTGTTTCAGTGTCTCAGTGTTTCTGTGTTTCTGTTGCATTGTGTTACTGTGTTTCTGAGTTACAGTGTCTCAGTGTTTCTGTGTTTCAGTGTTTCTGTTGGACTGTGTTACTGTGTTTCAGTGTCTCAGTGTTTCTGTGTTTCTGTTGCACTGTGTTACTGTGTTTCTGAGTTACAGTGTCTCTGTGTTTCTGTGTTACAGTATTTCTGTTTCACTGTTTCACTGTGTCTGTTGCACTGTGTTACTGTGTTTCAGTGTTTCTGTTTCACTGCATTATTGTGTTACTGTGTTTCTGTGTCTCGGTGCTTCTGTGTTTCTGTTTCACTGCGTTTCTGTGTTTCAGTGTGTTACTGCATTTCTGTGTTTCTGTGTTACACTGTTTCTGTGTTATTGTGTCACAGCCATTGTTACAGTGTTACTGCATTACTGCAGCTGTGTTGTGCATCTGTTTTACGTAATGCATCGCTGTGGAGTTTGACTGTGCTGCTGCTTCTCTCATGCAGTGCTGTCCAGAGTTTCTACATAAAGAAGCTGTCATCTACTTCAGTACAGTGCATTATGGAAATTGGTCATATTTCTAAAGCTTAAAGCATATTTTTGAAAAACTCCCTCTTCTAAAAGGATATATGATTAGAGCACCTCAAAAACAAGTATCAGTGTGTCCTGTAGCTACTCTGGCAGGCACCCAGAACATGTCCTGGGAAATTGTTCCATCTTCTGGGACAAATGTTTTTTTCAGTAATCAGAACTGATGTTTATTGCTGTGTACTTGTATGACTGGTATGTGAAGCTAATCCCAGCTCTGTGTGTTTCATTTTGAAGGAGTTCCATTCAGCTGGAAAAAGGTGAGAACCACAGCTGACCTGTGTCTGTAGGGCCTTCTGAATCTGTTCACTAAACAGCCCTGTATCTGTATGGCCTTCTGAATCTGTTCACTAAACAGCCCTGTGTCTGTGAGGCTTCTGAATCTGCTCACTAAACAGCCCTGGAAGCAGTTCAGAGTAACAGGATAGATTAATATTTGGCTATGATTGGAGGAAGCTGAAACAGCAGCAAACCTCACAGACTCACTCGCTCACTCACTGATCTGCCACAAGAGGGCGATAGGGCTCACGGGGTGGCCATAGCCAATGAGCGATGAACTCTCTGTGTGATGGGTGGAGGAGTGACAGCTTGTGGGGAGCATGTTTCAGTTCTCAGAAGCAGTGAGCAGAGCTGCTCCAGCCAGTTTCTCTGGTGTCGTTTGTCTAACTACAATGATTTGTATATGTTTGAACCCGGGCATTGTGCAAAATGCGCTGGGGCCAAATATACTGAAAACTACACCTGGCTGAGATGTGCCATTTGCAGATATGGGAAACAGACTGTTTCAGCAGAGTATATTAGTAAATAAGTAAATAAGTTTATATTAGAAAAAAACAACATTCACACAGTGTGTGTGCGTGCGTGTGTGTGTGTGTGGTGTGTGTGCATGTGTGCATATGCGTGTGTGTGTGTGTGTGTAGGTTTCGCAGAGCCCTGAAAAGGCCGCTGTTCTCGCCTGACTGCGTGTGTGTGGACACAGAGGGACTCTCTGAAAGCATGGAGGCCAAACTGGAGGACTTTCAGACTGAAGTCAGGCTGCAGGTCACTCAGCTCATCGACTCTGTGTGTGAGTATGAGAGAGGGGCGGAGCTACAGCCTCAGTCACCATGGTGACAGTGTGCACTGTCGTTACTGCCCCTTCTTAGGTGCACCTTACACAGAACTGTGAGCAGCGAGACACACTGTTTATCTGCTGTGCATCTGTGACAGAGCTGGCCAATGCTCTGCACATAAATTAACAGAAGGAGGAAAACTTTACAAAAAACTATTTATTTTGAGAAAAAAACACTCTCAAACACAGGAGAACCAGTCTACAACCTCCAGCACACAAAATGGCTTCCAGCCCTGTAAACCAGGCCACACACTTGTATATAACAAGCCTTAATTAGTGCAGGTGTGAACAGTTAACTGGCTCTCAGACAAAGACAATTAACAAAACAATGAAACAATCATTAAAATAAGACAAACATAAAACCTGTCCCAGTTGTGATTGATTGAGTAAAGTGCTTATTTTACCAGATGGAAAGTAGACAATGAGGATCCTCAGTTTAACCAATTAAACAATTAACATAACAGGGCTGATCCTTCACAGCATCCACAGTCATCTTTTCATTTTTTTAGCACTGATACTGCTACTCTGTTATCAGGGCTTGGGTTGCCATGGTGACTGCGCTGTGTGTGTGAACAGTGTGAGTAGGGAGGCAGGAGACACTTGTTGCAGGAGCAGCGCTCTCCAACAGCTCTGTGTGTGTGTGTATGTGTGTGCGTGCGTGCGTGCATGTGTGTGTGTGTGTGTGTGTGTGTGTATGCGTGTGTCTGTGTGTGCGTGTGTCTGTGTGTCTGTGTGTGTGTGTGTGTATGCGTGCATGCATGTATGTGTGTGTGCGTGTGTCTGTGTGTGTCTGTGTGTGTGTGTGTGCGTGTGCGTGTGCGTGTGTGTGTGTGTGTGCGTGTGTGTGTGTCTGTGTGTGTGTGTCTGTGTGTATGCGTGCGTGCATGCATGTGTGTGTGTGTGCGTGTGTCTGTGTGTGCGTGTGTGTGTGTGTGTGTGTGTGTGTGTGTGCATGTGTGTGTGTGTGTGTGTGTGTGTGTGTGTGTGTGTGTGTGTGTGTGTGTGTGTAGGTGCAGAGAGCAGTGCAGTGCCCGAGGATGGTGAGGATGGAGAGGATGAAGAGGAGGAAGATGAGGATGAGAGTGATGCTGCTGAAGACAGTGAGCATGAGGAAGCAGAGGAGGAGGAGGAGGAGGAAGGGGACAATCGCAGCGAATCCGCTGATGATTTATACATCCCAGAGGAGGAAGAGGAGGATGATGAAGAGGATGTCTCCTCTGACTGATGACATCAGAGGTGTCTCTGCGGGGACATGCAGAGGGGTCAGAACCACAGAAACCCACAGACTACAGCACCCCGGCGGGCAGGCCGGGTCTGCGAATGTCATTCACAGTTAAATAATAACGTGTTCAGTACATATTTAATATGCTAAATATCAGTATATTTAATATGCTCACCTGGGAATGGTCTTTGTGCAAATATGTAAAAATAAAGATGGAAGTGATATAAACAGTTGGTATAATTCAGTGAAAGTGCAAATGCTCAAAGTCAGACCAACAGTGGGGAATGTAACCTCCTTTCTGATACAGGGGGGTGGGTCTCTGGGTCCTCTCAGCCAATCACAGCTATGACATTGAAGAACAGCGCCAAATACAGACAAGTCACTGCTGGGACGAGCCAATCATGTTATTGCATGAATGTCAGACAACAGAGACAATAAAGCTGTTGTGTTTGCAGCTGTGTGTGGCTGTGTGTCTCTGAAGCGTGTTGTGTTTGCAGCTGTGTGTGGCTGTGTGTCTCTGAAGCGTGTTGTGTTTGCAGCGTGGGATTTGGGCAGGTGTCTGCGTAGTGTGCTGTGTTTGCAAAAATATTTAGAATTTTGAACATGACCAATACGGACAATTTGGTACCGGAGCCCGTAAAGTCTGCCTTTGTGATTATTATTTTATTACTTTTATTATTATAATCCCACTGGCACCGGCCTGCCCTCTTCAGCAGTCAGGTCTGCTCAGTTCGGCAGTTTTTTCACTGTAAGGTTGTTTGCGGCAGGAAGGTAGTTAGTGAATGCAGTCAGGCTGAGAAACACTTCTGGCCCTGAGGGAGATCCACTCAGAAATCCAACAGAGAAGCCAGCTGCTGCTCACACTTTTGATATGTAAAAATGCATCTATTAGTACTCTGACTAACCTCCCTCAGTCAGATTTGGTTGTTTTGTGTTCTCATTCATGTCTAGCGTACAGTAAGTTAGTGCCTGCTCTCCTACAGCTGGGAGAAAGGGGAGTCAGAGCCTCCAGGTAAAGGTGTCCTGTATTGGTGCTGAGTGTGTGAACACCTGTAATGGAAGCCACCTGGAGCAGGAAAACCTGCAGAACTACAGTAGCATTCAGCATGTAACAGGACAGGTCATGACCTGTGGTCTCCATCAGCACCTTCTCACACACTCAAACACGCATGAACACTCATGCAGGAAGGGACAGAAATGAGACAAACCAGTCAAAGATTGTTTTTTAATCTTTTTCGTTTTTCCAACATCCATCTTTTTTTCTCATCATTTTCATTCCTTTCTGAGCTGTGTCAAATTTTTAAGACTTTATTGGTGAAATTAAGTTTATTTAAAAAAAGGAAAAACAGAACGAGGTTGTTGCTTTTTACCAGACACAAAGCCTTTCCTTTGATTCTGAACACTGATGGAGGGAAGGAGCAGGGCGCTGGGGAGGGCCACAGAGGCAGCTCAGGCTGGTGTATTTCACTCACTGATCAGACCCCAGGCAGGAAACACAAACAGCCCATTAAAGCAGACACTGTTTTCACTCTCCTCTGCTCATGTGAAATACTTGCTTTAGCTCTGATATCACTGTGCCGGAGAGGGCATGGACAGAATGGGCTGTCTGTGCTTGTTGTTGTTTTTTTTCCTGCCAGATTTGCAGCCTGTATTGTAACTTGGGTTGCTGTGATAATGGGTGTGATTGAGCTACTCTGGTACTGTGGCTAACTGTGCTACGATGCATGGCATGTGCACTGTCCCTGATAAATAAATAAGTTAAACTTCAATGATTTTAAGCTACGAAACACCACAGACATGGACATGTAAACTCTAGAATTAGTTGGTTAAGTCACAATAGGCAGGAGAGCAGGCTGACCACTAGGGGGAGCTGCTCTGATGAGACAGGTGAGACGGTGTTTCTTTCAGCTGATGATGGACAGCTTTGACTTTCACACTAGGATGGAGGTGACAGACGGGACAGGACAGGTGACAACCACAGGTGAGGAGCTGTGAAGAAGCTGATGATACAGAACAATGACCTCTGGCCAAGCCCTTTACGAGATGCAAGAACTTATTCATCATCATCATCATCATCATCGTCTTCCTCATCGTCGTCGTCATCATCGTCCTCGTCGTCGTCATCATCTTCATCCTCGTCATCTTCATCATCTTCATCCTCGTCATCCTCGTCGTCCTCATCATCATCATCGTCGTCTTCATCATCATCTTCATCATCATCATCGTCGTCATCGGGATCGATCCTGCCAGCCAGCACATCCTCGATCCAGTCCTCCAGCTCATCTGCAGTGGGCATGTCTTCCTCATCATCCATCTGCATCCACACACTGTCAGCCTATAGAAAGACATGTGGCCAGTTAGACCCCGCCCACTCCCACACCCTCATTTTTAACACCGTCAAACAGCTGTTCCCTGACCACACCCACATACACAGGCCTTCATCAGTCATCTCTCTCTCTTAGAAGTGACAATCTCACTCACGTCTTCAACGTCCACAACACCAATCTGAGGGGAGGACAGGTCGATGTCGAAGGTCTTCTCCCAATAGGGGACGAGCTACAGGACACAACAGGAGAACTTGCTTAGATGTGAAGGGTGTGTGGGAGTTCTTTCAGCTCGGTTGTACTTTGAGTGAAAGTATTGAATTGGCCATGTTATGGTAAAAAACATAAAATTCTACTCTGTGTCAGGGTAACATGGTTTATTTTGTAAGACCTTAATTCTTAGATTGTAGAATTCACAGTCACCATCTTCAATGACTCTTAGTCCTCAAATTTAAGGCCTCTTCCACTAGGGGGCACTGTGACTGGGTGCTGTACACAGCTCTGCCCTGCACAGTTAAACCCAGCCATCCTGGGAATATTCATCAACAGTGAGACGTGTGTTTGACTGTAATCCTTACTCCCCCCACAGTTATCTCACTGACTGCCAGGGAGTTCCCTGCTCATGAAGGGTGCAGACTGAGTCAGCAGAGGGCAGTCTACAGGGGAGTGAGGCAGTCTATAGGAGAGCACTTTGGATCAGGAGGGAATACAGAGGTAGGGTCCTAGCCTCCTGAGTCGTGATTGGTGGAGCTCTTACCAGAGGGAAATCATCCGGGTCAATCCAGATGATACTGAGATCAGGGTTGTCTGTGTTCTCCTGTGCCACTTCCTTCAGAATCTCCAGGAACTCAAAACCATCTGGGAGAGGTCAGAGGTCAGAGGCAGAGGGTCATTACATGCAGTCTTTACAATGATCATTTAGAAGTGAGTTCATCACCTAGACTAGCCACGATCAGAGACTAGATCCTGCTCAAATGAGTTATGACACTGTATAATTAACTGCAAATATACCCTAATGGGTTTCTTTCTTATTTAAAGATATATTCCCACATTAACCAATTCTGCTGGTTTCAGCAGGTTCCTGAGTGGCTCAGCTGATGTTTGTCTGAAGTGCAGACTGAACCCTACATTTGCCAACATTAATTGGGACCCCACATAGGTAGAACAAATTTGCCTTGTTCTACCAGGGATGGAGGTGGGTGGGTTGGCGAAATGTGAATAACACAAAGGCAGAGGTGAGAGTGCAAGCCACCATCTGGGTCCCTGCAGGGTCAAAGGTCACACGATGTCACAGGTATGTCGTTTGCAGCACCTGGATCGTCCTCCTCAGCAAAAGCTACGATGTGCTGTCCATCAATGTCATCCTCCTGAGACAGAGACCGGACAGATTTATGAACAAACCTTTGACTTTAAGGCTTCTGATGATATCCATGGTCGATGAAAAATGCCAACTCACCATTTTCTTTAGTACATATAAGATTTATAACATTTGCTGGCATCCCTTATTTCTGTGGTGGGTAATGGTGATATATACTCTATGAGGTAATATCTATGGTAGGAGATAGTCTTATATATGTCCAAGGTGATATCTATGGTAGGTTATAGTGGTATGTACCATATGCAGTGATATCTATGGTGTATGATAGTGGTATATACAGTATGAAGTGATATCTATGGTGGGACTCTTACCCAAGTCTCATACATGCTGTGAGGCTCCAGTTTTCTCAGGGTTGGTCTGAAATGAAAGAAGTGTGATCATTTTTTTTCTAGTTCAAGTTACCTATTTAACCAACAGGTACACTACTGTACAGTAATTTCATGTTAAAGCATCTCCTGCAGCTATATGTCTATGTTTAAATATTTGACTGACTGCATGTGGGGATTTGAGTGCATATTATTATTATTATTGTAGAGGAAGTAAGTGCATTCCAGCAGGGGCTCACATTAATGAACACATTTGCATGGAGCCCTGAGATGGAGAGCACCCAAACCGATCTAACATGCTTGCTTCATTGTTCATCTTCCAGTTCAGCTCACCTGTCTGTCTCTTAGTTCAGTTAACTTGTCTGTTCCTCAATCTGTCTCTCAATCTGGTTCACCTGTCTGGCTCTCAGTATGGTTCACCTGTCTGTCTCTGTCAGCTCACCTGCCTGTGTCAGTCAGCTCACCTGTCGTGTTCCTCGATGAAGTCGACGAGCTCTGCCTCGTTGTAGGGCCTCCCCGGGATGCTGGTGGGCTCCTCCATGAAGGGCTCGTAGAAGTGCACCTCATTCAGCTTTAGGTGCAGCTTCTTGGCAATCTGGGGGGGAGGGGTCAGGGGTTACATCAGCATCCAGGCCTGGGGGTGGGAAGTCTCACTGGAGGGCTAATAACGGATTCTGTACATCACTGTGATTCTCAAACATTATTTCATACTTTGATTGTGACACTGTGAATCTCTGATGTTGTAATTCTCTCACACTGTGAATCTTTGATACTGTGATTCTCTGACATTATGAATCTCTGATACTATGATTCTTTGATGCTGTGATTGTCTGATGCTCTGAATCTCTGACACTGTGAATCTCTGACACTATGATTCTTTGACACCTTGGAATCGAAGGTGGCAAAGAACTTGATGAAGGGGTGGAACTCCTCAGCTGCGTCCTCATACTCCACAAAGTCTGAAACAGAAACGAGCAGGAAAAACAATGACCAAAAAATCACAGAACATTTCACTTGCCATTAAATACAAACATATATGAATGTAGAGTATGCCACGAAAAAGTATTACTGACATTTTTGATCATGGTTGAATTGTACCGATACATGGCATGAATATTATGTTAGAGGCTTAAAACCTGCCAGACTGTGGTAAGTATGACACTGTATTAGCCATATTACATCCGTCTGAGTTTTGACAGACTGATTCCCAGTACGTACGAGGAGACTTCTCGCTTTTGAAGTAGCCCACCAGTTTGATGTCCTCATCCACGTTATGGAACCCTTTGAGCTCACGCTCGTTATCAATAATCTCCACAGGGTCCTCAATCACCTGGGAGATGAGAGGGAGGGAGACAGAGGGGGGAGGGGAGGGGGAAGGAGGGAGACGGGGGAGGGGGAGAGAGCAAAATAGATGGGCTGAGTTTAAAAAATTACAGCAATCCATACAGCAAGAAGTTTTTATTTGCTTAAAGTG
>CM032891.1:31383276-31393276 GCA_019176425.1 Megalops atlanticus
GCACTTGTCTCTTTTGCCTTTGCTTCTGTGCTGTTGACCTTATTTGCTGACCAGTTGTCTAGACTGTGGTCTAAGGGCTCATCTACCTGTGACCTTGTGACTTGGTGAATAGGGAACAATCCGAATTCTCCCCACTCCAGTGTGGTCGCTGGTCCCAGAATGTTCTCTGCTGTCCGTCGCCATCGTCCTCTGGTTTGAGTGGAGTCGCACAACCAGTCAAACCAAACCACACCACCAGGGGGAGCTCCATTCCAAAGCAGCAGCAGCAGCAGCAGCACTAAGCTGAAGCTCAGCCTGTTTCTGCCAGCGCAGCCCCACCACTCAGCTCACAGGAGACACACCAGACACACCGCGCTGTCAGCTCACAGGAGACACACCAGACACACCGCGCTGTCAGCTCACAGACACACCACGCTGTCAGCTCACAGGAGACACAGGAGACACACCAGACACACCGCGCTGTCAGCTCACAGGAGACACACCAGACACACCGCGCTGTCAGCTCACAGCCATGACACACCGCGCTGTCAGCTCACAGCCACCCAACCTCACAGCCTCCTCAGCCGGTAAAAGGTCATCATTGCAGCTGATTTTCTGTTCTGCTTTAGTGATCTCACTCTCCACAGGGCTGATTCAGATCTGCTGTGTTTCAGGTTAATGGCCATTGCAGGCCGTGCAGCAGAGCATGAGATTTAATGCCTCAGAGAGACCTGAGAGCAGGCTGCACCCCAACTTACTGCAGCTAATACAGACTGCACCCCAACTTACTGCAGCTAATACAGACTGCACCCCAACTTACTGCAGCTAAGACAGACTGCACCCCAACTTACTGCAGCTAATACAGACTGCACCCCAACTTACTGCAGCTAAGACAGACTGCACCCCAACTTACTGCAGCTAATGCAGACTGCACCCCAACGTACTGAAGCTACTATAGACTGCACCCCAATTTGCTGATGCTAATACTAACACAGGTTTTATTAAAGCTTTGTAACTCCAGCTCAGTGAAGCAATGTGCGTCTCACACACTTGTAAGACCTTGTCTCATTTCTGGCGTCTCACACTGCTCACTGTCCTGCTACTGCTTCACTGTTGAAGGAGAACAGATCCCCTCTGAGATGATGGGACGAGCTCTGAATTCCATCAGCGCCTGAAGCCATCAGCGAAAAAGCAATAAGTTTGCTAACGTATTAATGTATTATCAGAATATTTTTAATGAATTAGTGAATGAATGAATGGCTGAAAGGATGAATGAATGATTAGAGGAAGGGTTAGGTGTTGTCATGGTTTTCCTTCTGCTGCAGGGGGTAGTAGAGCGTTTTAGCTGTCATGTCAGTACCCCCCCCCACACTTGCTGCCACAGAGATGCAGTCACAAGCCTGGCAGGGTGTGGCATGGTTAGAGTTCCTGAACATACCTGGTACGTCAGGGCGACAGGGCTGGTAAGCAACTGCAGGAAAAAGTTACGCTTTAGACCACAGGGAAATTAGTCGAGGACAGGTTCATTCACCCACAGGAGAATCAACACACTGCAGAATCATTCACCCCCACGACAATAAGCACACTGCAGAATCATTCACCCCCAAGACAAACCACAGATGAGAGGAGAACTCTTCAGCAGGACAGCTGGCAGATGGCAGAATTATTCATACACATGGTTCATACTGGAGGCAGAATCATTCACCCACAACACAACTCACAGAGGAGAAAATCGCCGAATTACAGTCTGATAGTAACACCTCAGTGTACGGGGTCCTCGGTTAAAAAATAAATAAAGTCAACCGGATTTTTGACTTGAAAAGACAATAAAAACAGTAAAACCCAAAGCAGAACTGTAAACCTGTGACTATCAGATTACACCCTGTGGCTCAGTCAGGTTAAAATAGCAGAGAGTCAAAGGGGTCTGCTGTAGAGAGCAGTGAGAGTCAACACACAGAAGCCTTAATCCGGCACTGCAGCTGACACGCTCAACACACCCAACGCACCCAACACCACTGCAGCCGACACGCTCAACACACCCAACACACCCAACACCACTGCAGCTGACACGCTCAACACACCCAACGCACCCAACACCACTGCAGCCGACACGCTCAACACACCCAACACACCCAACACCACTGGAGCTGACACGCTCAACACACCCAACACACTCAACACCACTGCAGCCGACACGCTCAACACACCCAACACACTCAACACCACTGGAGCCGACACGCTCAACACACCCAACACACTCAACACCACTGCAGCTGACACGCTCAACACACCCAACACACTCAACACTACTGCAGCCGACACACCCAACACACTCAACACTACTGCAGCCGACACACTCAACACACCCAACACACTCAACACTACTGCAGCCGACACACTCAACACACTCAACACTACTGCACCCAACACACCCAACACTACTGCAACCAACACACTCAACACACCCAACACTACTGCACCCAACACACTCAACATTCCCAACACCTCAACACTACTGCACTCAACACACCCAACACTACTGCACCCAACACACTCAACACTATTGTGATTGAGGCTGGATTCAACTTGATACTGCAGAGAAGCAGCAGAGATCACAACTCGAGCTTTCATGATGCAAGATTTCTGCATTCGTAACGTACAACTCCTACATCTGCTATAAAATCAGCTGAACATCATACTTCTGTCCAACACGTGAATTCCTGATTTTCTCTGAATTGGTGAATGAATGATTGATGAATGAATGAAGTCAATGATTTCTGTTTTACTTTGAAACTCTTCGAACACGCATGTGTTCTGTAAGTTGCTATTCTGTTCACGGCTTTGTGCTTACGGGGAGGATTTCAGATTTGTCTGGGTTTTCAAAAGTTGACCTTTGCAGGCAAAATGTCAATTGGTACTCAAGCAGACAAGTACAAGCTCTGTTTGTTTTTGAAAAATTACAGAATATTTGCCCTTTAAGTTAAGATAAGATAGCACTTTATTGATCCCCAGGTGGGGAAATTTAATTTAGACCAAAAGTACTGAAGTGTCAATTTATTTTTGTGGCTTAGATGCTTTTCTTAAATAAGGGGTCATTTAGATGTGGAATAAACAGAGGAAATGTAGATTTGCAATTATCACTTAATATGTAGATTCATGTTTATTATTGATAAAGAGAGTATTATTTTTAAATGGACCTACAGCAGGACAGGGGGGCAAGTGTCAAAGAAAAGAGCTGCACTGACTGGCTGGTGTGTGTGTGTGTGTGTGTGTGTGTGTGTGTGTGTGTGTGTGTGTGTGTGTGTGTGTGTGTTGGGGAAAGGCTTTTGGAAGGTCAGCCTCCAGAGCAGGTGTCTTTGCTTGGTTGTAGGGGTATCAGGATTCTGCTCTGGTATTTGCCGGCTCTCTCTGCCCCGGGTTGCACAGTGAGGTATGGGCTCGTCTCTGTCTCACTCAAACACGCTCAGCTCCAGACCCCAGCGGGACCGGGCTCCTTCTCAAAGCGTACGGTATTGAGCAGAATGAGAGCTCAGGGTTCGAGTGTGGCTTCTCTGACTGACACACCTCCCTCCCCAACCTGGACCAATCAGTGACAGATGCCCCGCCCCAGTGATGAGCTCACTATCGCTCCCTGTGGCCGGTCGGCAGATTGCAGTGAGTGAGCACCTGTGCTTCACTGGCTGCACTACTACAGGAAGGACGCCTGTCATCACTGGGATTCAAACTCACAACCCTCTGATCAGGTATCCACTACAGGGGCATGATCACACCCTGACAGCTGGGACAGCAGTCGGGGGAGGGGAAGGGGTCCTTTTGGGCTGGGGCTCAGGGCGGCTAGCAGCCTGCCTGCTGTAGTCATTTGAGGCTAAACTGAGCTGAGAGAAACACTGCCATATAAGGCAGCTGGGAGTCGCCTCAGTAACACTGACCCCTCTAACAAATGGGAGAGGACACTCGATCCGATGGCTGGCACACTCTCTCTCTTTTTCTCGCTCTCTCTCCCTCTCCCTTTCTTTCTCTCTCTCTTTCTCTCACTCTCTCTCTTTCTCTTTCCCTCCCTCATTATTCTGCTTTGTCTCCCGTTTTCTCACCTGGACCCAAGACAAGCTGTCAGATGCAGGTGCTCCCTCTCTGCACACCCCTCAGGAGGGCGTGGCTGTGTGGGTGCTGTAACAGGTGCTGCTGAGGAGGGCGTGGCTGTACCGCAGGGGGCTGGGGTGTAGGGGGCCTTACAGTGCTCTGCTGTGGGGGGGGGCAAGTCCCCCCGGGGGGCCAGGTGAGGACTTTTAATTTGCTTTAGATGGTACACAGAGGAGGAATGGCAGAGTTGTCAGACACCCAGTGTGTTGCAGGTTCCAGACCGAAGAGTAAATATCGATATGGTATAACTGCAGAACACGCGTGCTGTACAGGTGGCTCTGCCTGCAGGAGAGAGCAGAGCTGCTGTCTGATTGGCTAAAGAAATCCATCCCTTTCCACAGCATGATGTATGTATATACATGTGTGTACTCAAAAACAAACACATACATATGTGCATGCTATCGCATGTCAAAATGTGTTCTTTACTTCACATATATTGATCATATTTTGCCAGATTGAGAGAGACTGTTGCTTTTTCATATTGGAAGTACAGCTTCCACAGGGACTCTAACATCTGTGTCACTTAGCGCTCTGCTGCCAGCATGACTCATTACTCTGTCAGTTATGTGTAATGCCTCTGTGCTTGGGTAGTGAGTGATACACCTCTCTGTGACTCTGCTATGACTCAGTACTCTGACTCTCTGCAGCTGTGGCTCCAGAGAGAGGCTGTCTGATACTGCACTGTTGGTTGTAATGGGGGTGTCAGTGGAATTTTCCCAAACAGAATTCCTCTGACTGAAGCCACCTGTGAGGCTCAAGGCAGAGGAAAGTGAAAACGCAGCTCTCTGTCTCCTCATTGTGGACGACGGCTCGTTAGAAACAGGCCAGATCTGCAGCTCTGCGCTCTCTGAAGGTGAAAAAAGCCACTCTGTTCAAAGCAGAAGTACAGAACACTGAACTCACACACTGGCAAAACAAATACATTATCTACCCAATGTCAAGATTTTCATTACCAACCCACATTCATCCAGCCACTCACATACACCAACCCACATTCACACAGCCAATCACATACACCAGCCCACATTCACACAGCCAATCACATACACCAGCCCACATTCACCCAGCCAATCACCCAATTCTTAGGTAGGAAACAAATATTTCCACTATTTCAAGACCACAACTTTTGTATTGAAAATTGCTGAAATGCAATATAATGGCAACCAGTATCACTGCAGGTAAATAACACACTGACCCCCCCAGCATCACTGCAGGTAAATAACACACACTGTTAACACACTTGTTACAGTAACTTTTTCACCTCATAGTTCTTGCAGATTCAGGATATATGTTCCGCAACATGGCTACTTCTAATATACAGAACTGTGTGTACTAAGCACCACAAACAGACACAGCCACACCCCTCTCTAACATGACCACACCCCCTCCCTGGCATGACCACACCCCCTCTCTGGCATGGTCACACCCCTCTTTGGCACTGTCACACCCCTTTCTGTAAACCTTGTGAAACTTGTGAAACTCCTGAAGTGTGCTAGAGAATGAGTGTGTGAGCAGGTAGGAAAACAGGCTGACCAAACAGACTGCAGTAATACATTTCCCCCTGCAGAGGGAGACAGAGAAACAGAGCGAGTGACAGAGAAAGGGACAGGGAGAGGGCAAGAGTGGAAGACTGAAAGAGGGAGAGAGAAAGACAGAGAGAGAGACAGACAGAGAGAAGGAGAGAGAGGGAGAGAGAGGGAGCAACAAGAGACAGACGGAGGTGAGAATGGATATGTTGCTGTGTGTCTATATGGGCAGAAAGAGGATCTGTGCTGAAAGAGCTGGCCTGAGGGTTCAGTGCGGTGACAGCAGGGGTGAGGGGTGCGGGGTTAAATTTAGCCTCACACAGACAGCTAGCGTCCCGCAGACGTCCTGGCTATTTTGGCGAGGGGGCCTCTCTGGGATTTGCTGACATATGCAGCAGCCTCACACCTTGCCAGGGGTGCAGAATACGAGGTGAGGGGCACCCCAAAGACAGGCAGCGAGACGGAGCACCCCTGAGGTACACAGTGGGACACAATCACACACACACACGCACACACACACACACTCACTCACACACTCACTCACATGCATGCACACACACACACACTCACACACTCACTCACATGCATGCACACACACACACACACACTCACACACTCACTCACACACACACACACACACACACACACACACACACACTCACTCACATGCATGCACACACACACACACACACACACACACACACACACACACACACACACACACACACACACAGACACAGACACACTCACTCACTCACTCACACACACACACACAGATCCCAGGACCACAACCTCCCTCCTGCAGAGAGTTACAGGAACACTCAGCAGGTGCAGGGATCACTCAGACTCAGAAGTTCATGAGCAGACTGTGGCTGTCAGACAGTGACAGTACCTGCTGCTGTGGTGATACCACACCGAGCCGGGGGCACACCTGGGCTGGCAGCCAATCACAGCGAGCCGGGGGCACACCTGGGCTGGCAGCCAATCACAGCTTTTGGGGATTGTTTAGTGTTGTAAATAAACAGAGGAATCAGACACTGAAACTAGGCCCTCCTCCTGCTCACAGGGACATCCTCTGTCTGCTCCCTTCCCTTTCCCTTTAAGCACTGCATTAACGGGATCTCCACACTAATGTAATCAAACACTGAGCGAAGGATCTCCAGACTGAAGTAATCAAACACTGAGAGAGAGAGGACCTCCAGACTGAGGCAATCAAACAGTGGGAGAGAGAGGATCTGCAGACTGAAGTAATCAAACAGTGAGAGAAGGATCTCCAGACTGAAGTAATCTAATACTGTGAAAGGGAAGGCTTTGGTCACGGGCTCTGATTCAAACACAGCCTTTCACACAGACCTCTGCTCCTCTGTGTGACATGGGAGAGTTCAGAGTTACAGCCTCGCCCTGAAGTTACATCTGCTTTACATCACGCCCGTGACCCGCTCGGAGCGGAGGAGAGCTGGAACAGGAGGAGCCGAGAGGAGGAGAGAGAGTGCCGGAACCAGGCCCGGCAGGACCTGCCAGTCACCCTCAGCACAGACCCGTTTCACACAGGGCTTAATTTACACACTGCTGCCCAAAGTGGCCCGTCAGCGGGAGCTATCCATCAGCCTGGCATGACAGAGACATGCTTCATCCTGCCTGGAGTGTCAGCACACAGCACCCGCCCTCCCAAAACTACAAATCCCACGATTCTTAGCCAGGAAAGGAAAGACTTGCACGATCCTTGCTATTCTGGGACAAGTGCCTTGTAATTACTTTGAAGTGTTTCTGCATTCTTTTCTCTTCCCAATCAAATCAAATAAAATAAACATACATGCCCCCTTGCTGCAGTCACTGCTTTGGAATTCTGGGAGGTGTAGTTTGAGAAGAGAGGAAATCACTGCTGCTTGTATAGTGGTGTGCTACAGGCTGCTGTTTGGGGGCGACACAGTATGGTGGGACCCTGGCAGCTGGCAGTGTCAGCTTAACTCAGGGAAGACTACCCAATGACAGGGGTGGGGGGGAGGTGTAGCTTTTCACTGTTCGAGAGCCTCTCGTAAATTAACCCTGTAACAGAATCGCTTTCGGTTCTGATGGGTGTGGAGGCGTACTGTAAAGAGAAGGTGAAAGGGCACGGGGAGAGAGGCAGGGTTAGGAGAGCTTCACTCATGATTTCATATACCATATTAAACACACCTCTCTCCTCACACAGAGTCACTCAGTGCCTCTCCTCTCCTCTCTGCTATGTTCTCTCTGTCTTTCAGTTCAATGGTGCTACAATTTTTAGCAGGACAAAGTAAAGTCATATATGAGGCAGACTTACAAAATGGAGCTGTATTAGACTTCACTTCCTCCCTCCAGAGAGGGGGACAGAGGATCAGAGAGGGGTACAGAGAGGTACAGAGTGTATGATGTTATTGAGTTTGTTAGCTTGTTAGGTTGGGATGCTGGAAAGGGGAGTGGAAGCCATCCTTCTCCTCACATCCACGCTGTCTGTGTGAATCTGAATCTGCAATCTCCCTGCTCCCACACACACACACACACACACACACCTTCACACACACACACCTTCACATACACCCTCACACACACTCACACCTTCACACACGCTCACACACACACACACACACACACACACACACACACACACACACACACCTTCACACACACACACACACACACACACACACACACACACACACACACACACACACACACACACACACACACACACACACACACACACACACACACACTCACACACACACACACTCACCCAGCCCCCTGATCCACACCTGCAATCACCCCTGTGACTCTGTGTCTGAACCCCAGACACACACCCGTGTGTGTAGCCCAAATTCACCTGTGGCTGCACTTCTAGCCACATTAATTCCACAGGCTGTGAATGCAGGACCTGCAGTAACCCCAACCCCCGATGAAGCCCTGACCCCCCAGTGAAGCTCCAGCCCGACTCTCTGAAGCCACAGACACCTGTGTTAAAGACCCAAACCAACAAATGCTCTCCCTCACTGCTGCCACATGCCGGCAACCACTTCCTCCTGAATTACCCAGCATTCCTCCAGGGTTACCACAATTCAGCTGTAATTCAACCATAATTCTGCCATAATTCTGCCATCTCCCCTGCTTGTCCTGCCAGTTGTGTCTGCCTGAGCTCACAGCTGAGCGTTTTCCCCTCGCTTGCTCCATGAGACGTCACCCACACTCCGCACCCGACACAACACGCCCCGAAACTCCTCCTCACTCCCTCCGACCCCAGCTACCCACAATCCCCTGCTCTCTGTGGCTGGCACCCACCTCCAGAGCCAGCTCTTCCATCTCGAACTGCTTCTTGGCCATGCGGTTCTCGGGCACGTGCTTGTGGTAGTAGATGACCATGACGTCATACTTCTTCATCACGGACTTGTAGTTCTTGGTGTTGAGGTCGTGGACGCGGTCCTGACCGTCGTACTCGGGGATCTCCAGGCCCTTCTCCCCCCAGCACAGCCCCCCAAACGAGAGCAGGGCCCCCAAAAGCAGCCAGCCCCACCTCATGGCTCCTCAGTCAGGAAAAGAGCAGTGAATGTTTGCCGTTCCGGTGGAAGTTTAACCGCAGGAGGAAGGTAGCGTGAGATCCCCGGCACCCACAGGCAGCAGTCCCGAGCCCCCTTCGCAAGCTGGGGGCAGACAGTCAGGGGGTGGGTGTGTGTGCGAGCTCAGGGTCAGGGTGCTGCCCAAAAGTAGGCGCCCGCGTGGAGGGGGGCGTGAACGAGGGAGCATGCGCAGGGCGTTTCCAGGGAAAGAGAGACGGGGCGAGAGAGAGAGCGGCCAGCATGCCAGATTCCTTCCCCATATAGAGTTTTGAAGCGTCTTTGACACTGTCTAAAAATAAGAGGGGGGGGTGGAAATGAGGAGGGTGAGAGTAATGGTGAGGATGAGGATGATGGTGGTGATGATGATGGTGATGATGATGATGAAGAAGATGATGATGATGGTGATGGTGATCATGCTGGTGATGGTGATGATGGTGATGATGATGATTGTGATAATGGTTTTGATGATGATGATGAAGACGATGATGGTGATGAAGGTGATGATGATGGTGATGAAGGTGATGATGATGAAGGTGATGGTGATGAAGATAATGGTTTTGATGATGGTGATGAAGATGAGGATGATGATGACAGCACATAACAAATTGCACGCAGTCAGCTCACTTTCATCCGTTATTCCTGTCCCTCTAATCCAGGAGTTATGGCACAAAGCCCCTGCTGAACAGGCACATTCATATTAAACTCACTGCATACTTTCATGCCAGGCCTGAGTGCTGCCGTTTGTCTTTGCCTTTTCAGAGTTTACCATCACAGCCATCACAAGAC
>CM032891.1:31395776-31400776 GCA_019176425.1 Megalops atlanticus
GCGCAGGAGAGCAGAATGCTGGGTGCTCATTTCCTGCTCGTCTCACAGCGAGGTGTCAGGCTCTGTCGCCCGGCTCGCCGGAGCTTAATTGGGCCTGTAATTACTGTGCAGCACAGAGCCCCGGGGGAGGGGCTAATTAGAGACCGGGGGGTAATGGGTAATAATTAGGTGTTCTGCGGATGACACACTCTGACTTACCCTCAGCTGCAGCTGGATCTGTAGATGCGGCCATGCTGTGTAAACCTGTGAGATTCTCACTTCCTGTCCACTTCTGCAGCAGGGACTGTCTGTCCTCTCTTTACCTCCTGTCTTTTCTGCCATGCTTCCAGTCTTCTTGGTTCTTCCAGTCTGGCCTGGACTTTCCATCCTTACTGGCTGTCACAGTCTCTCTGCTGCATGAGCTCTCTGCTCTGTTTCCTTCTTCATGTCCTGTGTGTGCCATTGAACACAGGCTCAGACACAGACCCACATGGAGTTAGATCCCTTTCATCCGAGACCTGAAATTTAACTGAATTGGTTTGAATTTGTACATGACTGAACCTGAACTTCAGTGCACTGGAGCAATTTCATGACTGAATCTGAATTTCACCTTTGAATGGCACAACTTTTCGTTGGATTTTATGTTTGAAATTTAATTAAAATGTGAGCTATATTCAACTTCTCCAATGCTTTCAACCTTTCAGTGCATTCTCTTTTGTAAATTCAAATTCAAAGCATGAAAATTCAGGTTCAAAACTTACATGTGACATACAGTATAGGAAAAGTAGCAGAACACAGATACTTGGAAACCCTTCCAAGTGAGGATGTGATGTCATAATGCTTGCTGGCAACATGGAAGAATGAAGCAATAAGGCAGGAGAGGAGCTGGTGGGGAATGCAGTCACAGCTAGATTAGATTAGATTCATCTTTATTGTCATTGTGCAGAGTACAGGTACAGAGCCAATGAAATGCAGTTAGCATCTAACCAGAAGTGCAAAAAGCATAGATAAATAGCAAGCATAATAAACAGCAAATGGCATATAAAGCTAAAGGGAGCTAAAGGGTGCTCTTTGGCACAACTTGTTTTAAAGGGTGCTTTAATAAGTATATACATTATTTTTATCTGTGATTTGACATTATTACTCCTATCATTCCATCAGGATATGAATAAAGTTGGTGGGCACTGTATATAGTCTGGGAAAAAGAATGTTCATTTTTCATGCTAAGAAAGTCAAGTGAAACAAATTGGTATAGAGAGAGAGAGACAGAGTGAGAAAGATAGGGGAAGTGAGAGAAAAGCACAGACAGAGAAAGAGAAAGAGAGACGCTGATGAGAGAGAGAGGGAGAGAGCGATGAGACAGGGAGAGAGAGACAGAAAAAGGGAGAGAGGGAGAGAGAGAGAGACGCTGATGAGAGAATGATCAGAAATGACTGTGCATTTTCTTTGTCTCTTGTTCTGTGACAGTCCTCTCCCGGAGAGCAGCGGGGGGCATTTCCCCATCAGGTGACACAGAAAATAGAAATAGAAAATGTGTAAACTCTGCATAAAAGCAAAACTAAATGCTGAAGCTTTACTTCTGCTTTGTGGTGTCATCCTACTGATATTTCAATAAATGAGTTCTCTCTTCTCCTTCTCTGCCCCTCTCTTTTCCTCTCTCTGTCTCTCCCGGCTCTTCTTGGGTGAGTCCCTGCAGTTTTGTCCATGTGCGCTTTCTGTTAAGTCTTTTTCTTGTTTCCTTAAATGGGTTGATCTTGTGATGGAAAAGAGGTTCCCTATTAGAAGGCCTTGCCTGTCCTGAAGCAAACTCAGGGCGCAGAAACACTGAGGCCCTTGTGTTCTGCCCTCTAATCGTTTTTTCTCTAAAGTCGGCTGCTCTGCTCAGCCCCGGGCCATGGCAGCTCTGTCTTCAGATGGTAAACAGGAGCTGATACTGCCAATTTCTGCATTAGCACAGAAACACACACACACACACACACACACACACATACACATACACACTCACACTGACACACACACACACACACATACACATACACACTCACACTGACACACACACACACACACACACACACACACAGAAATAGACACATACATGTACATGTGCACACACACATACACAGGCATATACACACATGCAGGAATATACACACACTTCGGCACACACACACAAAACACAACACAGAAGGACAAGAATCATACTGTGGTCTGTGATTGGTTCATTGAAATGTTGCCAAAAGTCAGTTAGAAGAAAACAGGATGGGCACTACACAGAGATGCAGCTTAATGAGGTGCTGCTGTTGAAAGCTGTCATTCTGTAAACAGCTGTTAAACGCAGAGTTACGCTGTGTCTGTGTTTAACACACCTGCTGTGTGCAGGGAATGCAGAGCAATTTGAATGCACGGGCAGCTCTCTCTGTTCTTTGTGTCACTGTAACGGATGAATTAGTATAAATTTGCTTTTCAAAGTACCTTCAACAGCATATGCATGGATTACCTTTCCAAATGAAACTCTATACTAATTCTAAAAACAGACCCTTGAATGTTTATCTCAATGTTGTGCTGAAACACTGTGTTCCAAGATCTTCTATGTTTGCATATGTTTGAGTTCATAAATAATCCTGTAGTATTTTTGTGTTACTGAGTGATAAATCATATTTGAATATGCAAAGGTGTTTGTAGCCTCTGATAGGGTGCACCTCTACAGGGACTAACCAGCCACCATTGTGATTCGGACTGATTTGGATGATTTGGACTGAACGCAGACGATTTGGACTGATTAGAATAATTTGGACTGATTCGGATGATTTGAGCTGATTCGAGCTGATTCGAGCTGCCATTTTAGTACAGTCTATCTGAACTGAGTATCAGAGTCAGGAACAGAGGGATCTCGCTCTGCCTCAGGAACAGAGTCTCTGTGCCTCAGGGTCCTGGGGGGGTGCACAGCTCCAGGCCACATTCACTTTGCATCAGGAGAGAAAGCAGCACCCGTCCAATGCATTCTGTGCTTGGAAACACAAATCACCCATTAGACTGGGTTTAGGCTGGATTTAGGATGGGTTTAGGCTGGATTTGGGATGGGTTTAGGCTGGATTTGGGATGGGTTCAGGCTGGATTTGGGATGGGTTTAGGCTGGATCTGGGATGGGTTCAGGCTGGATTTGGGATGGGTTCAGGCTGGATTTGGGTTGGGTTCAGGCTGGATTTGGGATGGGTTCAGGCTGGATTTGGGATGGGTTTAGGCTGGATCTGGGATGGGTTCAGGCTGGATTTGGGATGGGTTCAGGCTGGATTTGGGATGGGCATAGGTGGGCTTAGATTAGGCTGCTGGTCGCTGTAGGCATTAGTGCACTGCTCCCATGCGTTAGCACACTGCTAACAACCACTGGCTCTGAGAGGGCTAGTACACCTGGCTAACATCTCCACCTCCCTCCCATGGGCCCATATGAACTGGAGTGGCTGTTGTGGAGTGTGGCACAGAGCAGTGCTCCAGCCTGGCTCAGGTGGGCTCTCCTGCCCTCCTCCCAGCAGGAGTGACTCTGCTCCTTCAGCCTATAAACTCCTGTACCCACAGCTGCTGCAGCTGCGCCTGTCAGTTACTCTCATGGCTAAATATTCTGCGCTTGTCAAGATTAAATACATTTTCAGATAATCAAATCCGGGCACTGGATGAAGCTCCAGGTTTTATAATAAATAAATAACAAAATATGAAATAACAAAACTGGATTTTTCTGTTGTCAGTTAAGAAGACTTGACATACTGATCAAGTTAATCAACTATATGTCCTGAGGACAATTATTTAAATAATTAATTTTTATTATCAGTTGCAACTAGTACTAGTAGCACTGTGGCTACTGCTACTGCAGCTATTACTACTTATGAGAATCGTAATAATAGTAATGAGTTTTGGTAAAACATCGCGCAAACTCATGTTATCATGCCATCGCATGGATTTGGTGTTTCTGCAGCGTTGATTGGATCCGGCCACAATAGCGCTGCCGCTCCGCGACGTCTCGCTCTTCCGCGCGCTGGACAGACCGCGCGGAGAATAAAAGAATATGGGCGCGAGAGAGAGGGGATTGTGCGCACGCAGGAAAAGAAAAGGAGGAGGGATTACAGACCGGATAGTGCGGTGACATCAGCTCGCAAAAATGCGTGTGTGTGTGTGCGTGTGTGTGTGTGGTGTTGTGTGTGTGTGTGTGCGTGTGTGCGCGTAGCGGCAGTGTCACGCCGGTGTGGGGGCGTTGAGGGAAAAGGCGTTTCCATTCTCAAACCGGCGAGACTGTACACAGGATCCTACACGCACAGGGACAGAGCTGTCTGGATCGCTTCTGCAGAAATATATTCCATCTGTCGGAAAACGTGCCGTACGTATCCATCAATCAGTAAAGAGGTACCGTTAGCTAGCCTAGAGTCTACAGTGCAAAAGCCGAGCAGGGAAAAGGTTGCTTTGAAACAGGGTTTGTCTGATTACAAACCGTCTACAGCCAAATAAACGCAGAAAACAGACAGAGATCCACGTATCAAAGAAAGTTTTCCGCGCTCATACCGTACAGAGCATCTCCGCCGCCGGCTGACTCATACGCTCACACGCCTGGAGTAAGTAACCAGCACATCTTTTCATTCACTTATTTCTAAATTCTTTATTTACAGTTCTTATTTAGCTTTTTATTGTTCTTTTCCTCGTTTCCGGTGTTACTTCATTTGCTTCCTAACACATGACTGCATATTCTCGGCAGGTCGGCGCATTCCCGTACACTCCGATGCGATCGCGGCGTTCAGCACCGTTAGTGTTAGTTTACAGCTACTGTTTAACAGCAGTTTTCACACCCACGATTACAACGGTCTGGCTGACAGCTACTTTCCAAAGCGAAAACAAGGAAACAATTCTAACACGGTCCCTTTGGTGTTAGGCGAAATTAGTCCCGTCATATTCTACAGTAGCTCACAGGTTTAACACAATGCATATTGTTTAAACCGTTGTTAAACGATACTCATGTACAGGTGACAACACTTTTGTGT